>JBBBDQ010000300.1:0-352500 GCA_037127315.1 Ascarosepion bandense | reverse complement strand
TACAGATAGATAAAAAATTAAAATTAAATGCAATAAAGTAAAGTAAAAATAAAGAATAAGAATAAAAATAAAATTTAGGTGTTTAATGCATAATTGTTAAAAGTAATATTGCGTGGAAAGAAAGAAAGAAAGAAAGAAAGAAAGAAAGAAAGAAAGGGTTAAACGTAGAGGAAATTATATCAATCTGCGTCTAAGAATTTAAGTAATTTTTTTTCTATGACAGCATGTGATCATTAAAACAATTTTTCTAAGCAAATTAGGATTATAGATATGGTTTAAGATGATAAGTTTTTCTAAAAGGCATAGATTACATTTATCTCCTTTTTCATTATAATGTTTAGATTTAGCTACGATATTCCAAGTAATACGTAGAATCATATATATATATATATATATATATATATATATATATATATATATATATATATATATAATATTTTATAAGGGATTTCTGATTATTAGTTTGGATGATACATATTTCACCGCTTTGGTGTTCTGAGCACGGCTCTTCAGATCCAAATGGTACAACAATGGATAATTGAAACTAATAATCAGAAATCCGTTATAAAATATTACTCTGTTAAATAAATGAATTTAACATTGAGTCCTCCCGAGTTCGTCTCTTTTGGAATTTACCCGGATTACATACCAAGTGTACTACACTATATATATATATATATATATATATATATATATATAAGTTGAATATATGGATTGAAATCTGACAAGATTATAGAATAAAGTAAGATTAAAAAAAGAAATGCATCTCAATCTAACATGTTTGACTTTTATTAAGGCTTCTTCAGAAAAATGAGTGAAAAATTTAAGAATAACATACAGACAGCATACCGGTGTAGTGTGATTTTAGATTAATTCTTATTGGCCAGATATGTGTCACGTGTATTAAAGCAATAGATAATTAATTTTAAATGTATGTGCAGGGAATATTTTGAGTGGCACACCTAAACAGATTCGCGTTTCTATACAAAGATACACATACACTATTATACACTTTATCATCTATTTATATTCCATGCACATATGTTTAAAAATAATTATATATTACTTTAATACAAGTGATACATCAGTCAGTCAGTTAGTTAAGTGCTATACGTGATACACGCATGGGCGATAATGTCTCTTTCGAGACATGACTGACTGGGCAGAAGATTATCCCGCAGTAGTTTATCATTAATTCCTGCGGTAAACTGGTTGCCAGCCAAAGCTATAGAACCCAATATGTCCTGTTATTTAACCCATAACTAAAGGAAAGAGACGGATTAATACATTTCCCAGGGTATTTGCGAGTAAATGAATGCAATGAATTCAACTGGATTTCGAACTCGGCTCCGCGATTTCTCGTTTCAAGCCGATATCCGCTGCACCACAACGCACATCCTACATATCTGACCAATAAGAATTAACCCCAAATCACAACATACCAGTATACAATCTCTGTTATTTTTTTTCATTTTTCTTTATAAAGAAACTTTAATATAAACATGTCAGAATGTTAGACTGAGATACTTTTCCTATTTCGATCTTTTACTTTATTATATATATATATATATATATATATATATGTATGTATGTATATATATATATACATATATATATGTATGTATATATATATATATATATATATATATATATATATATATATATATGATAAAGTGAACGATCAAGATGAAAAGATCATAGCTCAGAGGTAGAATTAGTGACTGACGCCAATTCGGTCGGGTTTCAATCTTAGTTTAACCGTACTGATGAGCTGTGATACAGCCAAACAGATCTGTCTGCGAATTACTATTTACGCTCTCACACCCTGATTGAGCACTCTGGAAGAATGGTAGACTTTGAAAAACAGTAGCTACTCTAGCAACTACGCATCGTTCATTCAGCAATGAATTAGAGCGCTCTCAGCTATTGGGTGTGTATAATGATAATATACACGCTAAAATGTCTACCTCCTTCTACCGAGCGACCATAGCTCAGAGCTAGAATTGCCGACTGACGCCAATTCGGTCGGGTTTCAATCCTGGGTTAAAAGCAATCGGAGTCTAACCGTACCGATGAGGTGTGATGCAGCGAAACAGATCTGTCTGCGGATGATTATATATATATATATATATATATATGAACTTATTTATAAATGGAACTTTGTTTGTGTGTGCGAGAGTCTGTGTGTGTGTGTGTGTGTGTGTGTGTGTGTGTGTGACCGTTACCTATAGACTCCAAAACGGCTGAACCGATTTTCTTGAAAATTTACACAGTTGTACTATAAGCGTCCGTGAGTGTTCTTAGCTAGGTTTTGTGTCAAGGTACCCCCGATAAATATCGAAAATCGATAATCGAAAAATCGGGTTATAGAAGGAGTGGTCCAATTTTAATCAAATTTGATACACTCATAGACAAAGACACAAGAAACGATATTCAGAAGTTTCAAAGTTGCAGTTCTTACAATAGTGCAGAAAATCGATAATATATATATATATATATATATATATATATATATATATATATATATATATATATATAAGACAAGATGTTTGTGAGTGTGTCTGTTTATCTGCCTGTATGTCTGTATTGTTTTCAGTCATTTTAATTTAGTTTTTGCTTCGGGTTTAGCTCTAAGTAGGTATAATTGTAGTTCTTAGTCACAGCCATGATACCATTTACTCAGAGAGCTTATTTAGCCTTCAAAATTCAGTTTACGACGAAATAACTTATTTGATATCGATACCAGGAAATCAAAATTTGACTTACTTCCATTCATTTTTCTTTCAGTCTCCGGTTTCGCTTTAACTGGAAACAACTATTGCTTTTTAGTCTTTCGTGCCAACGTCGAAAGAGTCTGAGCTCCAGGACTATGGATTAGTTTTAAAGCTTTCATTACACCCGAGCAACGCCGGACTATACTGCTAGTATATATATATATATATATATAACTGTGCATGTAAGGGCTTGTGAAAATTGCGCACCCAAATTTACAGTCTGATGATACCTGATTCGTAGAACCTTAACTCGTAGCTGGAACTCTATGTACAAAATAACATCCATTCCTTACGTGAGATCACTTTTTGCTTTCGTAATTTAAAAAGTTGATCAATAAAATTAATAGACACAAAATGTCTGTTATCTTTAATAAAATATATATGTCGGGGAGTAAGCAATTTATAAATGTTTAAACCTCACATTATTTGTCAAAATATTATTTTTAGTGAGCACACATGTTTTATCTCTTACATTTTTTAAACAGTAAAATTAATATTTACCTGTCTAGACTATAAAATTTGAATGACATATTAAATGCTAGTTCGATCTCTACCAAGAGATACATTTTTCAATATAAGCCATATAAAATTAGTTTTCGTCTTAAAAAAATGCGCGCATTATTTTCTAGGATCTGTCAAAGATCTGTAAACTTTACTTTCTTTAATTAAAATTGTTTTTCTGTAAGAAATTGTCACGACGTCAAGAAATTCTGAAGTACTTGTCAAGGCCTATTTACAGATTTATCGGAAATACACGTAGTGACAATTCTTATACACTTATATTAAACACAGCTACTGCATGTCTTCACATCCAGAAACACATGTGTATACATGTATGTGTGCATGTATGTGAGTGTGTGTGTGTGCGCGCGCATGCATCCGGGATGTGTGTGTGCGTTTCGATTTATTCTGAAGGATTTTACACTTTATTAATTCTCTTTAAATTCCTTTATATTGGATTAATTTCTTCTTCTTCTTCTTCTTCTTCTTCTTCTTCTTCTTCTTCTTCTTCTTCTTTACTTTGTCCTATTTCTTCTTTCTTTATCATTTTCATCTATATCCCTCTTTTTTCTTCCACCTCTTCTTCTCTCTTCTTTCACCGCTTTCCCTTTTTTCTTTCCCTTGTTGCTTATTTCGACTCCCACCACTTTTACTTCTTTCTTCTTGTTCCTCTTCATTCTTCTTCTTCTTCTTCCTCTAATTTCTTTTTCTATCTTCTTCTTTCTGTTTCTTTTTCTTTCATGCTTTTATTTTTACGTTCTTTTTTCTTATTTTTTCTTTCTGCTACCTCTTCGTCTTTCTTTTTTTTCTTCCTCTTCTACATCTCCTTCTTCCTTTTTTCGTCTTCTTCCGCTTCTTTTTTTCTTTTTATCGTTTTGTACTTGTTCTTTCTTTCTTTTTTTCATTTTTTCACCCTATTTCTTCTTCTATCTGCTTGCTTCTTCTTCCTATTTTTTTGTCTTTGTTCATTTTTCATTATTTTTTGTTTTCTTCTTTTTTCTACTACTTCTCTTCCTCTTTTTCTTTTTTTTTCCTCGCTTATTTCTTATTTCGTTTTCTTCCAAATCTTTTCCTTCATTCTTTATTTCTTCCATCTTGTTACTTCTTCCTATTATCGTTGCCTTCTTTCTTCTTCTCTTTTCTTCTTCATCTTGTCTACAGACAACCATTTGTCGTCTGCTTTGATTTCCCGACTTAATTATCTTTGTTATTAAAATCTCGTCATGTCGCATTTTTTTCTCGCACTATAACATTCTTTCGTTACTTGTCTGATTCCTCTTTTTTTCCCTCAATACATTATAATTTAAGGTTAATTGTTGTCTACGCACCCTATCCCTATATAAACTGGTTTTCTATTTCAGTGTTTCTTCTTTGTTCTTTTAAACTTTGGTTCATTAGATGTTAAATAATATAGATTCGATTTGTCCGGTTTGTATGCTGTCGATGAAACAATAGACGTGTGCGATTTCTTCTGACCTGCGCCTAGATCTATATGTAAGTTTTATTAATCATTGGTAAAATTTGTTTCTTATAAATCTTTGCAATTTAGTCAATAATGTTATAAACGAGCAGTATAGCCCGACGTTCCTCGGGTGTAATGAAAGCTTTAAAACTAATCCATGGTCCTGGAGCTCAGACTCTTTCGACGTTGGCACGAAAGACTAAAAAGCAATTGTTGTTTCCAGTTAAAGCGAAACCGTAGACTGAAAAAAAAATGAATGGATTAAAGTCAAATTTTGATTTCCTGGTATCGATAACAAATAAGTTTTTTCGTCCTAAACTGAATTTTGAATGGTAAATAAGTCTTCTGAGTAAATGGTATCGTGGCTGAGATTAAGAACTACAATTATACCTACTTAATGCCAAACCGAAGCAAAAACTAAAATAAAAGGGCTGAAAACAATACAGACATACAAGCAGCTAAACAGACTCGCACACAAACATCTTGCCTTTTATATATATATATTATCGATTTTCTGCACTATTTTAAGAACTGCAACCTTAAAACTTCTGAATATTGTTTCTTATGTCTTTGTCTATGAGTTTATCAAATTTGATTAAAATCGGCCCACTCCTTCTATAACCCGATTTTTTCGATTGTCGGTTTTCAATATTTATCGGGAGTACCTCGACACAAAACCTAGCTAAGAACAATCGCAGACGCTTATAGTACAACTGTGTAAATTTTCAAGAAAATCTGTTCAGCCGTTTCGGAGTCTATAGGTAACGGGGAAACACACACACACACACACATACATACACACAGACAAAGTCCCATTTATAAATAAGTTTAGATTCACCCAACTCCTTCTGGCTTTTATTAGCTTCACACTTAGAGTATCAAAAACAACTTGCTTTAAAGAAGAAAAACTTTAAGTTATCTAATACAGTGGTCACTAAACGAAGTGCTTACGGCTACGTCACGTTGACATAACGGTTTTCGTACGATCACCGCACTTAATCAACATCGACATGTGTCAGTACTTAAATGGTTGACCGCTTGAGAATACCACAGCTTCTAGCTTAGGTGTGCGGTTGAGGTAATGGATAATGGCTTGCAATTGTTAATCAGTTGGAGAACTGAGTTCTAATTCTAGTTTGGTTCGTTATATTTACTTACGTGCCAATACCCTTGATATGTGTATGGATCTACAACTTCTCACTTCATATATAGATAAATCAGTAAGAATTGTATCACTAACTGACATAAGATGGCGCCACGAATAATATATATATATATATATATATATATATATATGAATTTTATGAAGTACTAACCTTCAAATGGCACGTGTCAAAATTTGAACTCAATCAGATTAATAGTTTAAAAATTAAAATTAATTATTAAGTGAAGCTACTGTTGAAAATTTTCAAAAAAAATGGAAAAATCTGAATTTCCTGTGTTGAAAAACACAGATGGTAAAATATACTGTTCAAGCAAAGTAATGGCTTGATAACTGTTTTTCGGACTCTGCTCCGTCGGAAATAACGGTTAAGAGGTGTTATGCTGATTTTAACGCGGTTGTACAGGCACAAATGATTCTGGGCTCTCAGGTCGCACAAAATCAGCAATTTTCCCGGGATACACCAAAAGATTCACAAACACCTTTTGGCCGAGGATCATGTTGAAGTTGCGTGAGGTAGAAGAGCAGTTGAACATATCAGAAGGCAGTGTATTCACCATTTTGCACGAACGTTTGTAAATTAGAAAGCTGTATTCAAAGTGGGTGAATCTTTTGCACACAGTCGATCAAAAACAACAATGCATCGACGATTCAGATCGTTGTTTGCAACTGTTTCAAAGCAACAATAAGGTGTTTTGCATAAATATATGACAATGGATGAGACATGGATCTACCATTTTACTCCGGAGTCAAATCGGCAGTCAGCTACGTGGACAGCAGCAGGTGAGAGCCGTCCAAAGCAACCAAAGACGGAAACATCAGCAGGCAAAGTTTTAGCCTCCGTATTTTGGAATGCGTAAGGTATCTTCCGATCAATTACCTTGAGAAAGAAAGAACTATCAAAAGCGAATATTATGCAGTATTATTGGTGCGTTTGAAGAAAGAAATCGCCAAAAACCGGCCACAAATGAAATAGACAAAAGTGATCTTTCACCAAGACAACGCACCGTGTCATAAGTCAATCGCAACGATAGCAAAACTACATGAGCTGCACTTCAAATTTCTTCCGCATTTGCCCTGTTTTCCGGATCTGGCACCCAGCGGCTACTGTCTGCTTGC
Organism: Ascarosepion bandense; assembly: GCA_037127315.1. NCBI lineage: Eukaryota > Metazoa > Mollusca > Cephalopoda > Sepiida > Sepiidae > Ascarosepion > Ascarosepion bandense. The sequence goes on along the minus strand of JBBBDQ010000300.1, from coordinate 345,482 downwards.
CGACCTCAAAGGAATGCTCCAGGGAAAGAGATTTGACTCCAATGAAGAAGTAATATCAGAAACTGAGGCGTATTTTGAGGCCAAAAACAAATCGTTCTACAAAAAAGGCATCGAATTATTAGAGAAGCATTGGAATCAGTGTATCACCCTAGAAGGAGACTATGTTGATGAATAAAGTAGAATTTTGCCTAAAAAGTTATTGTTTTATTAGTTATGCCAGATTGTTTATTGAGTGATGTGTTAAAATTGTTATTATCTCAAAAACAAAATTGCGTACAAAATCGCGTTAGATTTCTACATTAGATAACCCATAGGGTTGATGATAAGCTCCTAAACAAAAACAAAAAAAACACAACCAACCTACAACCCAAACGGATATTAATGCATTTGAATGCCGCAGTTATGTTTCTGAGAGTTACTGGGGAATTTAGAAAAATGCTGTGGTGCAATGGATATCAGCTCGGAATGAGAAATCAGAGAGCCGATTTCGAATTCCAGTTAAATTCGTCGCATTCACTTCAGCACAAATACCCTTGGGAAAGATATTAATCCATCTCTTCTACCTATATCTATGGGTTGAATAGCAGGGCAGATTAGGGTCTTTAGCCTTTAATGGCAACCCATCTATCGCAGAAAGAAATGGCAATCTACTGCAGTAAAATTTCTACCTAGTCAGTCATGGGTCAAAAGAGACATGATCGCCACTGCGTGTATCACGTATGACACTTAACTGACTGATCTGGATAAAAGTATTGAATATCAAAGTATATTGGGTTTATTGCCTTGGTTAGCAACCAGTCTAATACAGAAAGAAATAGCAACCTATTGCGGGAAAATCTTCTGACCCAAATCAGTCATGTCTCGTTCGAGTCATGATCACCCAAGTGTATATCCAGCATGGCCCTTAACTGACTGATTGACAGGTGACCGAAAAAATTTCCAGAATCTTTAGCAATAGATCGAATATGTTCATATTATGTATGGCACTTAATTGACTGACCAAAAATGAATAAATTTTAAAAATGTCAAAAATATATATATTGCCACCACAAATATGGAATAATTTTTTATTAAGATCACTGAACAGTAAAATAATTGTAAATAATAAAACATCAATAAATATGCTAAATCTCCTGACGCATTCATATATATATATATATATATATATATATATATATATATATATATATATATATATATATATATATATATATATATATATACGCTAAAAATCTGCCTACTTCCACCGAACGCCCATAGCCCAGGGGTACAGTCGCCGACTGACGCCATTTCGGTCGGGTTTCAATCCTGGGTAAAAAAGCAATCGGAGTCTAACCGTAAGTGATACTGCGAAACAGATCTGTCTGCGGATGACTATATATATATATATATTGTCGAATTCACTGGAGAAATAACGTAATCCAAGTACATTTTCTTACTCATTGCTTTATTGGTTTGTTTTACGGTATATCAACATTTTTAGGTTGTATAAAGTCAAATACAGTCGTTTTGATAAAATATAAATAAACATTGACTTTATCTTAACAACAGACAAAAAAGGTAAATATAGTTTTATTTTCCTCGAATGTCAAAAACATACGCATAGATTTGGTAGACATAGATGGGTCGTCCTAAAAGCTTATAAGCTGAACAAGATACACTCATGGAATGAGACTAGGTTTATTTTTAACAAAGCCCGCATATTTCTTCCATCATTGTTGCAGTGCTTGGATTCCATTGGTAAAGAAGCTTTCTTCTTTTTGGCCAAAAAAGTCATCAACAGTTGATATCACGTCATCATCACTGGGATACTGGTTCGCAGCCAAGTGCGGTTATTTTTTTTTTTCATGTTAGAGACTAATGTTCTTTTTCTTCTTCTATGTGCTCTGTCCCATCAGGATGTAGGCGTACATGGCTTTCCACGTTTCTCTATCACTGGTGGCTCTGAGCAGGCCTTCTCCTGTTACACCGTGCAATCCTCGTTCCGTCATCCACCTGATTAGGTCCTTCAAATATGTTTCCCGTTGCTTTCACCTGTCTCTTTTTCCCTCTATCTGGCCTGTTAGTATCAGATTCGCCAAACCCTCCTTCCTCATTGTGAGTCCCAGGAACTTCAGATGTCTCTTCCTGGTGCTCAGTATTAATTTCCTTTTTGTTTCCATCATTTCCAAAACCTCATCATTGCTCACATGCTCGATCCATGATATTCACAGTATCCTTCTGTAGAACCACATTTCAGTTGCTTCAAGTTTTCCTTCATCTTTAATGGTATTGTCCAGCATTCACTGCCATATTGAAGGACGGACATCACCTAGTAATCCAGTACTCTCTTTTTAGTTTCTAGCGAAATTGTCCTGTTTCTTAATACTTTACTCAACGTCTGGAATGTTTCCTTTGCCATGCCAATTAGCCTTCGGATCTCTGTGTCGCACTTTCCGTCTTCTGTTATAACGCTTCTCGGGTATTTAAATTTCTGGTATCCCCGACCTGTATTTGGCATTTTGGGCTGCCCTTTTTATTAATGACCATGCATTCAGTTTTCGAGCAGTTTATTTCTAGTCCTTTCTTGTTACTTTCTTCTGCTACCTTCTGTAAGAGGTCTTGTAGTTTCCTTTCTGTGTCTGCTATCAGCACTGTATCATCTACGTACCTTAAGTTGTTTAAATTGCGGCCTCCCATTACGAATCCAGGCATAACTTCTAGGGTACGCAAAATATTTTCGCTGTACAAGTTGAACAGATCCGGTGAAAAGACACATAGGTATGCTAAAATCAGAAGAATAGTTTAAAGCAAATATTACGCACAACAGTGTTGAAACCAAATACTTGTGTATTAAGGCATTGTTTTCATTATAGAAGACCATTCTCATCAGTTTTCTTTGACGTTTGGTCTTGATAGCCTTCCGTAACTGCCTCGGCAATTTAGCATTGTACTCTCCATTGATGGTGTGAATATTTTGAAAATAGTCAATAAATACCATAGGTCTGAAGTTTGTTTTTGTTTTTTGTTTTTTATTAGTCAGATATCACTTTATGTGAAAAGAACAATGAAGTAAGTCATTAATAAAAAGATCTCAAATTAATGCTTGCAAGATTTTACAGCTTTAACATTACTCCTTCTTAGTCTACGAACATTTCCCAAGTATCAAAACGGTAAACATAGGTTTGGTTTGTACTAAAGTTAATAAATTGACATGGACTTTGTTTACACCAGAGACAAATATAGATATGATTTACCCAAGAATCAAAAACGTAAACATAGGTTTGGTTTGTATGTAAGTAAAATAGATTTTCAAAAAGGTAAATATGGATTTAGTTTGCCAAAGCATCAAGAATGTAAACATAAGTTTGGTTTGCTTGTGCGTTAAAAAGTTAGATCTAGTTTAGTTCTTACGAGAGCTAAAATAATAGACAAAGTTTGGCTTGCCCGATAATTAATCGTTTGATATTTGTTTTGTTTGCAGGAGTTTAAAAATATATATAGATTTGTATGTTTAATACAAGGACAAAAAAGTTACGTATATATTTCGCTTGCGTGAAAGTCAAAAATGTAGAATCAAAGAGGTAAATTCAGCTTTGATTTGTAGGAGAGTTGAAAGTTAACCCTCTAGGGCCATTCGTATCATATTTGATACAGTATGAAAACAAGCCTTGAAAGAAATATTTTTCTGAAAAATTTTTTAATAGAAATATTTTATAAATTTCAAATGAAAGCAGTACTGACTGCTCAGTCAATGAATACCAAATGTTTCCTTATAGGGAAATACTAAATGTTTCCTCATAGGGAAATACTCTATCAAATATGATACGAATGGCCCTAGAGGGTTAAGCTTAGGTACAGTAAACGGGTATCTTTTTGTGATTTTGTAGTGAACAAAACAAGTTCTAGATTTAAAAATTCAAATTTTAAGCACTGTCTCATTGATTTTGTTAAAATAAACGAATTTATTCGAATTACAAACTTTGCTTAAAACACACAAAACTCGTGAAATTTCACACCTCGATGTGAAATGTTTTCTGCCAATAGAAAACTAGCAAACATCTAAAAACAAAATAGAAAGTCCAGAATTACATAAGGGATTGAATTCCCAAATGACCTACAAACGATATAAAAGACGGGACAAGAAGACCGTCGCCAGAGTTTTAAGATGACAAGCATAATTAACATGTATACTTGACAAACGTCAAACGATCGTTATTATTACTGTCTGTATCTTTCTCTCTCACCTCTCACCTCCTTCCTTTTCACCATTCACCCTGAGCAAGAACTTCAAAGACAATCCTACTAAACAATAAACGCTCATACATACATTCATACATACGTTCCTGCCTACGTACACATAAACTCACTCTTGCAAGGACTACTACGAACACTTCAACGAAATCTTAATACCCTTAACGTCTTAATACGGTTTCTCTATGAACATTATTTTCTGCCAATTCATGTTATTGTTTTCTATTAATAAATTAATTTCTATTAATAAATTTCTATTTTAAACGTACAAAAGGTATACTTTTTTTCCACTAATCCACCATCTGATAATCTTCTGATGATTCTGGATAAAACCCGTAAGTTGTAGGGAGTCTGGTTATGTATGACACATGGCTAATTAAATAAACATTAAACATTTGCTTATAGCTACAATTTTTATCCGTCTACACGTAGATGCAGTGTATGTGATTTTGACTCCAACGTCATGGCGAATCGATATTCGTATGACTGATACTCCTTTTTTTTACTTCTTCTTCTATGTACCGTGTCCCTTCAGGACGTAGTTGATCATAGACTTCCACATTACCGTGTCCCTCATAGATCTTAACAGTTTTTCTCTTATTACCCCTCTGAAGTCCTGTTTTACCATTCATTTACTCAATCTCATTCATCGTTTTCCCTTGATCTGACCTGTGAGTATCAGATTCTTCAAGCCCTCCTTCCTCATTACATGTCCCAGAAACTTCAGTTGTCTTTTCCATGTGTTAAGTTTAAGCTTCATTTCCGTTTCCATTTTCGTCTTTGTTAACATATTCGGTTCATGGTATCCACATCATCCTACTGTATAACTACATTCGATTGCTTTAATTATTTCCTTTATCTTTGATGGGATTGTCCAGCATTCGCTGTCATTTTGAAGAACAGACATCAGAGAACAATCCAGAACTGTTTTCTTTGTTTCCAAATAAATTTTCCAGTTTTTCAATATTCTGCTTAGCTTTTGAAATGCATCTTTGACCATGCAAACATGCCTTCAGATCTCCATTTACATGATTTATTTGCGTGTGGTTTTCATTTTCTTTTAGGCAATATCCGGATATATTGGTTAAAAGTTAAATTATGATTCGTGAAATTATCAAACAAGTGCATTAATTTAAATATCTCTAAAGTGTTTTAACTGAGTATTGAAAGTGGGACACCACAATCCCAAGACGCATTCAGGTAGCAAAAGATGCCTTCCAGATGTTAAGCAAAGTATTAAGAAATAGAAAAAATTATTAGAAACAAAGAAAAGAGTACTGAACTGTTATGTAATAGTAGTCCTCCGATGTGTCTTGAAGCAACAGAGATGTTGTTCTACAGAAGGTTGTTGAGAATAGCATAGGCTGAATATGTGAGCAACAACGAAGTTTTAAAGCATATAGAAACAAAAATGGACACTTGTACTTAATATCAGATAGCGACAGTTAAAAATTTAGAGTATATAATGAGGAAAGATGGCTTGGAAAATTTGATACTCACGGGATAAATTTAAAGCAAGAGGAACCGAGGAAAAATGCATAACATACCTAGTAAGTTTTAGCAAAGGGATGGAAGAAAGGGGATGCGGAGAGATAACATTAAGAACTAGAAAAGACAGAAAATTATAGAGACGACGTCTTGAAAGAAAACCGCAGATAGTAAAAGATAAAAAGTTTATTAATTAAATATCAAAAATTATCATTGAGATTATATTTATGCCCTGAGGCTTACCAGAGCAAATATATTCTGGATTCAGGGTCGTAAATATATTTTGGCTTCAGGATTGCGACTCATTATTTTGGTTTGTATTGTGTTGTTTTACGGCAAATCAACCTCAAATTTAGTTATTTAATGCCGACAAGATTTATACAAAATATTTGTATGAATAGAATATCTATTCTTTGTAAGAAATTAGTTTGTAGATCAGCTTTTATTAGTCTACATTTGTAAGGGGTTTTGTTAAGAGTCTGGTTTTATGGATGTCTTCTGTACAGTTTGTAGAGAAATTCATTTTATTGATTTGGTTTGTCTATTTTGTTTTATGGCATACCAACACCTCAATGGATTATTTAATGCCTACAGGGTTTTTAGGATAAGTTCCATAAATAAAACACGTATTCTTTGTAAGAAATCAGTTTGTAGTTCAGGTTTCATTGATATATTTTTGTCAAAAATCAAATATATTACTAGTAATATTTTTCAAAATGCATAGCTGGCGATATATTTCATTTTTCAAATGGTAATATTTTTTAATGTATTGTTGGTATTTTTACTATAGAAAGATATGTTATTCTTTCATGGTGTATTGACCCCTGTTTTGGGGGTTGACTATTTGCTCATAGCTGGGACCCTAACCGGTGCTACCACCCTGGGTCAGGGTGTACATGAAAGCGGTAGTTATTAAGAAATGGTTCCACCCTCCTCACAACCCCCTATTCAGATGCTTCGCTGCCAGATGAAATTTATTGCCATCATCATCATCATCATCATTTATCCATCACACCCAGATGGTGCATAGGGCAGCAACATTTTGTTGCTGTTTCTGTAACAAACTGTTTTTTTACGGGGCAGGGTTGTTAGCCCTGCATCCAACCCCCAAATATGGAGGACCGGTGGACCATTCTTGGTCCTTACATTTATAGCACCTGGTATTCCCAAATGGTCACCCATTAAGTACTGACCAGGATCGATGTTGCTTAACGTCGGTGATCGGACGGGAACTGGTGTATTCAACACGATGTAACCGTAGACAATTTATTGCCATACCCAGTACCAACCCCACTTTAGGAGTTAACTATTTGTCCATAGCTGGGAGCATAAAATTTGCTACCACCCCAAGTCAAGATAGACATGGGGACAACAGAAATCAAGATGTTATTACACGCTCCTCCCAACCTTTTAAGGGGCCATGTTGCTGAGTGCAGTTTATTTTAATACCCAGGACCTAAATATTCTTGGAACAACTGCTTTATAACATCTGTCATTTATTCACTTACCTTATTTCTCTTTTGCTTCCGATACAATAAATCCCTGTGCTCCCAATTTTATCTATTGTGTGTCCTTCTCTCTTTCTTACATATTCTTAGATGAGCGTGGGGCATAAGGAGTTAGAAATTAGCGAACCGAGTTTCAATTCAGGTCGAGTTCTATATATTCACTTATGAGCAAATAGTCTTGGCAATGGTAAGAATCTACTTCCTCACCGCAGCAATGTGTTAAACGTTAGGACTTGTATCGGGAAAAATTATTGTTATTCTCAAAACATTGTTAATTCAATATTCACTTGAAAAAAGGTATTAATTTTATAATGCAGAATATTGAATACATATACTGCCACTCGTCTTTGAAATTTCTTAAGTAAAATCTTAAAATAAAATCAAGGTACAAATACTTTTAAATCATCGTGCCCGCAAAAGAAGTTTCGTTCCTGCAAAAAAGTTTCGTGCTCACAAAAACAAAAACCTTTCGTGCCCGCAAGAAAACTTTTCGTGCCCTCAAAAAAACGTTTCGTGTCCTCAAAAAATGTCTCGTGCCCGCAAAAAAAAAAAACGCTTCGTGCTCGCAAAAAACGTTTCGGGCCTGCCAAAAAATACGTTTCGTGCTCTCAAAAAAATATTTTGTGCCGTCGAAAAACGTTTCATACCCACAAAAATAACATTTCGTGCCCGCAAAAAACGCTTCGTTCCCACAAAAAACGTTCCGTGCTCGCAAAAAAAAAACGGTTAGTGCCCACAATTAAAAAAATTTTCTTGTCCGCAAAAAAGAACGGTTATTCTTTTGACATCGCTATTACAGCATACATTTTTTACTCCTTTGACAATGCCTGTTGACATGATTATAAACATTTGAAGCAATTAAATTGAAATTTATTTTTTGACTGTTATAAATGTTTATTATTTACTATTTCATAAAGAAAGAAATTTGAAAAAACATTTTTTATTCAAAAACTGATAAAAATTACAAAATTATCAAAATATGTACACCAACTACATTGCAATATATATTATCATTTTATTAATAATTATAAAAACAAATTTTTATTCATAACTTCCAACTTTTTATTCTTAATTTCATAAAAATATCTATGAATGTCAAGTATCAAGAAAAAAAGAAAACATATAAACCTACTTTCATGTATGTGGGTTTTATTAACATTCTGGTCCACAAGGAATAACCGTACACATGTTTTTACAGGTACAAAGGTTAAATATTATCGAAAATTTTATTAGCGAGGAAAGTATTTACACAGAAGCAAACTGAACTTCGAATCACATCAGATTTTCTAAATGCTTTTTCACTGAACAATAATTTTTTTCTTACTCATAAATCTTTTAATTATTTCTAATCTGTTTTGTGACAACCTTGAAGTTTGTTCGCTTTCTGGTTTTTCGTCACATTTTTAATTTCTGTTTTGGTAGTGCTGAAATTGTCACAATCTTGAACGTAGATGACTCCATTCAATATTGTGTCAATTTCCAGTGTTGTGTTGCATCACTAGAAAACTTTACAATACATTTTTTTCTCTTCTAATATTTTATCTTTTATCCCCACGGCAATCTTCGAAAAATAATTGTCATTAACACTACTACACACACACATAAACACACACACACACACACACACACACACACACATATATATATATATATATATATATATATATATATATATATGATTGACTATAAGAGACAAGAAGAAAACATTTTATCCCTAATTTTCAATCCTACTGAATTGTCTTGATGCAAAAAATTTCAATTTTCTAGGAACCTGTAAAAACCACATATACCAGCTTACCAAATATATGTCAAGTTCTTGAAGCTGGAATCATGAAGCTGCTTCAAAGATAGCGAAATGTAGTGGAAAAAAAGTACGTATGTTGCTGAATAAATACAGATATTCGTTACTCATTAGATTTGCAGGGGCACCATTTATACAGTAGCCACAATAGAGGTGGTGTTTTTTAAGGCTGGTTCAAATTCAGATTTTTCCTTCTCTTTGACCAATTGACACCGAAGGCTATAGAACCAATTCTGTATTGCTATTTATCCATATCTGGGCGGAGAAGGGATGAATTCATACCTTTCCTAAGGGTATTAGCACGTAACTGTAATGAATTCGACTGGAATTCGAACTCGGCTCTCCGATTTCTGCACCAGTCTTCTATGTTGCTGAATAATTTTATGTATAAATATCTAAATATTATCTTAGAAATTCACTTAAAATCGCCTCTAATTTTTGTTCTGCCTTTTGATATGTATTTTTCGCTATGCAACGTGCCTGCATTATTTTTCTAAAGTCTGTTGGTTTTCCGTGTAATAGGAACCTCTCTGAATTCAAAACTGCCCATAATCATTACAAGAGTGTTCTTTAAAATGCAAAGGGGAGCTGGCAACAAGCAGTCCAAGCCAAGATTGAAAACAAATGACATGTATCTTGTGAGTTCTACAAAATGTTTAACTAAAGTCTCAATAGAGCAAAACGTCACTGCCTACTTTCATAAATGGCTCTAAAATTATCACGTCCTCGGCAAATAAGACAAAGCTCTTCAAAAAGATCTTTGCTTCTAACTCCATGTTAGAAAACAAGGCCAGGCCTTCCCTATATTCCCCTCTTATGGAGCCCACATATTTCTATCACAACTCGAGAATTTTCAAAATTTTTCATGACCGTAATAAGGCTACTGGGTTAGATAAAATTTCAGTGATTGTCCCCAAGAATTTTAATCTTGTACAATCTTCAATCGTATCATTATTGCTTAACTGCTACCTGGAAAAAGATATACCTCTCAAGTCTATGGAATTTTTCAAGTGTATCCCTCGTTTTCAAGAATGCAGATAAGTACTCCTCGCCTTCTCAATATCTGTTCGTCACCCCCTCTAGTGGCAAATTCATTTTCTTATGTTATAATCAACAAGAAAGTTGATAAGCAAGAGAGATAAACTTCTGAGCGACTAATGATGCTGATAACGATTTGTTCAGGTTCATACTGATGTCAGAATAGGCGAGGCATTAGCCAACAGATACATCACAAAGACGATTGCAGTATATATATCTCGAAGGCTTTTGACAAGGTATAGAATAAGGGGTTGCTAAACAAGTTCTCCAGCTATGGGCTCACTGGTAAAGTTTTGTCAATTATGAAATTCTTTCTAACAAGTGGGTCCATAAAAGGTAGTTGCTAATAACCAGTCCTTTGAAGTCCTGGCAGACGTCCAAATGATGCAATTCTCTGTCTAACCTTATTCCTGACCGAGCATGTGAACAATGATGAGGTGTTGGAAAGAATGGCAACAAAGAGAAAATTAATAGTGAGCATCGAAAAAGACAGCTAAAGTTTCTGGGACATGCAATGAGGAAAGAGGGCTTGAAAAACCTGATACTAACCGGCCAGATAGAAGGAAAAAGAGACAGAGGAAGGTAGCGGGCTACATATTTGAAGAGCCTAATCAGGTGGATGACGGAACGAGGGTTGCGAGGTGTAACAGGAGAAAACATATTAAGAGCCACCAGTTATAGTGGGACGTGGAAAGCCATGATAGCCTACGTCCTGAAAGAACAGGGCACATAGAAGAAGTAGAAGAAGATCTCCGATCTTTTTTCAGTCGGAGCACTCAGATTATATTGTCATTCAGATTATACAACGGTATACCAGTGTACCTCCAAATATCTCGATGTTCGTTATATTGCAGCTAGTTTCTTCTCGAACCTAGCTGAGTTGCTAAAACTCAATGGAGGAAAAAACTAGCAGCTCACATTCAATTTTCAAAAACCAAAAGCAAGAAGATTCTGAATTTCCAACTATACTAATAAACGAAGAGACCATTTGAATTAAACGCCTATTGGGAGTTAATCTCACCTCAGACCTGGAATGGAAATCGTATGTACGATCCATTGCTAAATAAGCTGGAAATATTGTCGGTTACCTGACAGTCAGTCAGGGGCCATACGTGATACACGCTTCGATGATCATATCTCTTTTGATCCATGACTGACAAGGCTGAAGATTTTCCCGTAGCAGGTTGATATTTATTTCTGCAATAGACTCGTTGCCAACCAAGGCTACAGAATTCAATCTGTCCTGCTATTCAATTCTTTTATCCAAATCAATCAGTTAAGTGCCATAACGGAATACACGTTTCGATGATCATATCTCTTTTGATCCATGACTGACAAGGCTGAAGATTTTCCCGTAGCAGGTTGATATTTCTTTCTGCAATAGACTCGTTGCCAACCAAGGCTACAGAATTCAATCTGTCCTGCTATTCAATTCTTTTATCCAAATCAATCAGTTAAGTGCCATAACCGAATACACGCTTTGATGATCATATCTCTTTCGATCCATGACTGACAAGGCAGAAGATTTTCACGCAGTAGGTTGCTATTTCTTTCTGCAATAGGCTGGTTGCCAATCCAATCTGTCCTGCTATTTATCTATAGTTGGAGAGAAAACAGATGGATCAATACCTTTCACAAGATTATCTGTGTATAAACGAATGCAATGAATTCAGCTGAAATTCGAACATTGATCTCCTATTTCTCCTTCCGAACCAATATCCACGACACAACAACGCACTACCGTCTCTAATAAATAACTGAAACCTCCTGATATGTTCTTTTTTTCCAAGAGCCAGATCAGGACAAAAAATGGAGTAATGTTGCCATATTTACGGCCATATCACGTTGAATACACCGGTTCTCGCTCGATCACCGAAGTTAAGCAACGTTGAGCCTGGTTAGTACTCAGATGGGTGACCGCTTGGGAATACCAGGTGCTGTAAGCGTACAGTGACGGATGTGCGTTGTGGTGCAGTGGATATCGGCTCGGAAAGAGAAATCGGTGAGCCGAGTTCGAATTCCAGTTGAATGCCCTGCAGTCACTTGCGCGCTGGTACCCTTGGGAAAGGTATTAATCCGTCCTTTCCCTCCAGTTATGGGTTAAATAACAGGGTAGGACTTGGGACCCTGCCCTTAAACAAATCCCAATGAGACTTTCTCCGTCAGGGAGGAAGCCGGCTCAACTCGACTAGGGTGAATGCTGCATACATACATACATACATACATTTGGGTTAGGGCCGCCTAGTTTTTCCCATTCCAGTTTTTAGAGTCGGATAGGTCTACATGACCTTGTGAGTGAGAAAATCTTTTCCACCGTACAAGTCCTTCCCTACAGATGAAAAGTTGAATTACTCTCCCTACTCTATAGCAATTTCCAAGGAAAATATTCAAATGGGCAACATTCTTTAGTGTGACCAATTCAAACCTTCCACATCCCGTACACTAAAGTGAAACATCCTTATTCTCTTCGTATTCTTTTAATAAGGAGTAAGTTCATGATAGTAAGTTCCCCACTGATAGCTGCTTCTCAAGTATTGTTCAAGAACAAAATTCATAGAGAATGCTTTCCCGACCAGTCCAATCTCAACCTCGTCAAGTCTAGGGTAAAAGTTACATTTCCCACATATTGTCATAAATTATCTCTTTATCTTTTATCACTCACAAAACAACCGCCTTCAGTGACGCTTTAATTTAAGTGACACTTGAACTTTGTGTCCAATGAAGATTAATAGAGAAAATAATCCCATACTTATGTTTTCTATTCTTTTTTAGAGGAAGTAAGAAACATGGATCGAGCATGTGAGCAATGATGACGTTTTGGAAAGGATGTAAACGAAACGGAAATTGATAGTGAGCATCAGGAAAAGACAGCTAAACTTCCTGGGACATGCAATGAGGAAAGAGGGCTAGGAGAACCTGATACTAACAGGTCAGATAGAGGGAAAAATAGACAGGGGAATGCAGCGGATAACATATTTGAAGAGCCTGATCAGGTTGATGACGGAACTAGGGTTGCGTGGTGTAACAGGAGAAAGTGTGCTAAGAGTCACCAGGGATAGGAAGACGTGGAAAGCCATAATCGCCTACGTCCTGAAAGGACAGGACACATAGAAGAAGAAGAAGAAGAAGAGAGGAACTTTGTAATGAATGAAAGAAAACTCAAATTTTTTCTTGTATTATTTAATTCTGCTCGATAAAATATAAATATGACTCATTTTTAATATTATTTCTGTGATTTGCAAATAATTTAGTTTTTTTGATATTCCTCATCGATTCTTTCCTTTGAATGGCCTTTCTTTATATTTCAATATGAGTCAGCAAAATGCATTCTTTTAGTGAAATGTTTTTTTAAATCACAACTTGTGCAGGAGTATGAAGTATTTCGAACTTAATTAAAAATAAATTCATATAAATAAATAATAATAAATTTATGAACGGATTCATATAAATATTAAATATATGTATAATTTAAATATTTATTCATATAAATAATAATAAATATATTATTATTATTATTATTATTATTATTATTATTATTATTATTTAGTATATAAAACTGTAAATTATTTATTAATATAAATAACACTGATAATAATGAAATTTTAATAAATATATTTTTCTGGAACAAGGATTTTTGATATTACGTATCATATTTTTGTGTAGCTAGATGGATACGAACGGACTGAAATAGACATTAGGAAATAAATTATATATATATATATATATATATATATATATATATATATATATATATATATATATAAATTCAAAACATATATATGTATATACCAACATATATAAACATGACGAAAATATATAAAGATATGAAAGTATATATGAGGTAAAGTCCAAAATTATCCGCCCAATAATCTAAAAATCATGGCGTTGAAAGTGTGGCTAATCTTTTCCTATGTATGTATACAAACATTAAAACATTATATATATGATGGAAAGGAAAAGTCCAAAATTATTTACACTCATGTCTAAAGATATATTATAGTGAAAATGGGAATATTTTTTTTTTTACTTTCGTATAGATATGCATGGATGTGCGTTGTGGTGCAGTGGATATCGAATCAAAACGACAAATCGGGGAGCCGAGTTCGGATTCCAGTTGAATTCCTTGCATTCACTTACTCACAAATACCCTTGGGAAAGTCATTAATCTGTCTCTTCTCTTGTATGGATTAAATATCAGGAGAGATTGGGTTCTATAGCCTTGGCTGGCAACCAGTCTACCGCATAAAGCAATGTCAATCTACTGCGGGATAATCTTCTGCCAAGTCAGTCATGTCTCTTTCGAGACATAATCCCCCAAAGCGTGTTTCACGTATGGCACTTAACTGACTGACTTCATAAAGTTAATATATATTAGATATTGATAGATATGCAAATATATATAGATAGGTTTGTGTGTGATGCGCATGCGTATCTGTAATTTCGCATTGATATGCATACGTTCATATATATATATATATATATATATATATATATATAATAATAATAATAATTATTAAACCGACTCTGCGTGTATTCTAATCTCAAAATTTTATAGAAGGGACTTTTTAAGACCACGAATGACCAGCAGAATCTAAATCCGTTATTGTCCTCGGCTATAAAGCTTTGGGCAAAGAGGGGGAAAAAAAGAAAACTGCGTGGGATCGACAATACATACGGTTCCTCCCAGTAAAAAGAAAAAAAACCCTCTAACGGAACAAACAACCAGAAAAGAAAAGTGCTCGATACACACAACCGAAAAGTATTTAACTAGAAGGCAGTAACGCAGAGCAAACACTAACAAAAAACGATTAAATGATAAGGACGACAAGAGTTACGGATTTAAAACTTATAGGCACCCGCCATACTCAAAAGAGTTAGAGGCGTTTGAGAAAGATCTAATTAGCATCATTAGAAGAATTAAGTACAGAAAGTTAGGGCAAAACCCCTTTCAAAAACAATTAAAGGACACGGTAAAAGAATGTAAAAATACCACTAAGATTTACGTTAAAGGAGATAAAAATACTAACATGTACGCTTTGCCTAAGGAGCAATTCAACAAAGAAGTTAAGAATTCGGTAATTAGGCACTATAGGAAGATAGCACCAGGTGTTATGGCTAGTATAAATAGTGAGGCTACATCGTTAGTAGGTAAGTTTAACTTGCATAATAAGGTGGAAAAGATAGGATTGAAGAGCTGCTTCCTAACAGTTAAGGATCACAAAGATTCATTTCCAAACCATCCTGAGTTTAGACTTATAAATCCTACCAAAACAGAACTTGGTAGAATAAGTAAGGTTATAATTCAAAACATTTGTAGCAATCTACGTATGTATCTTAATATTAACCACTGGAGATTGTATCAAATGGTTTAAAGATATAAATCCCGATAAAAGATCTGCATTCATAAAATACGATATTAAGGAGTTCTATCCATCAATAACGGCTAAGTTACTCTCAGAAGCGTTAGAATTAGCGAAAGAACTTCTTTCAAAAACCCCAAGACATACATAGGATCTACACACGATAATTTTAAAAGTAGGTTTTATAACCATAAAACTTCTTTCAAAAACGCGGGATATAAACATAGCACGGCTTTATCTACCTATGTATGGGAAATAAAAGCCAAAAGTAAAAAGGACCCAATTCTGAAATGGGAAATAATAAAAAAGTGCCCTAGCAATAATAAGAATAATAAATTTTGCAAACTTTGTGACGAGGAGAAGCTAGCTATAGCTAAATTTGAACCCGCTAATAGGCTTATTAACTCTAGAACTGAGATATTAAATAAGTGTAGAATGCATAAAATGAAGTTTCTTGCTTAGAATATCGAAAGTTATAGTAACCCCTCTCCCAGGTTTTTTTTTTTTCTTTCCTTCCATCCAACCTCTTCTGCAAATGGGTTAGTCTTAGTAGTGTGTATTTATTTGGTTAGTACATGATCTGCCTTTGTGCCTTTGCCCTGACGAGCCGTTGTGCGAAACCGCGGTAGGTCTTGGCGATCTTGCTATTTTGTTAGTATATATATATATATATATATATATATATATATATAATTTGATTTGCAGCTCTCATAACTATTGTAACTTCTTACAGGACATGATCTATAATCGTTGCCTATAATATACCTCGCTTTATCTATGCATTACATTCATCACCACCACTTTTTAAAAATCATTTTGTTTATTCGTCAGGAAGTTTCAGTATTTTCTCTTCATATATATATATCTGAATCTATGTATATCAATAAGAAAGTACAGATAAGCATACGCATCATATATACATATATAATATGACGAGGTGTTTTTTTTCTTAGCTGAGCAGTGTTATTTCAGTCATACGTCAATTCTCATGTTTTTTTGTTTTATTTTTACTGCTGAAAACCCTGAAGTGTGAAAACATCACAATAATGCCTTCACGAAACTTCGAAGTCGGCTTGACTGCTATAACATTGCTCTACTAAGTAAAAAACCACTGCATATTGATTCTATTAATGCTCTATCTCGATCTTGATGTCAAGCACAGTGTCACAAAAATGCTTGCCTACCAATTTTCGGCAAAGTGTTTCAGACTATCATCATGCTGAAATAGTTCAACATCTCACAGTTCAACTATTCTCAGCCAGTATGCTTTCCGCTTCGCCAGATCTACTGTTGATATAATAACTACCATCACCGAATACATATACCAGTCCCTCGATAAGAGCAGCGAATCTCGAACTGTTACCCTGGATATCTCTAATACATTTGTTAGGATCTGGTACTGGCTTTCTGTTCAAGCTACAGGGCTATGGTATCACTGAATGCTTCCTAAATTTGATCCAATCTTTCCTATCAAATCGTATAATGAAGGTCGTGCTGAACGGGCATATCTCTAGATACTATCACACGAACGTGTTTGTTCCCCAGGGCTATATCCTAGGTGTGGCACTATTTCTGATCATCATCAACAATTCACCAAATAGGTATTTGCGCTGACGACACTCCCATTTACTCCTGCTTCAGTTAGAAATCTGCCAAGGCGGACAAAGATAACCTCGCTGCTGCTCTTGAGAAGGACCTTCAGTCTGTCGTGGACTGGGGTAAGAAATAGCTTGTAAACTTTAATGCTTCCAAAACAAAGCTGCTATCCGTCAATCACAATAGACAGTCCCTTCTGCTCTCCATCAGCATGAATCAATCTAATCTTCTCGAAAGCAATACACTGCGCTTTCTCGGCCTCACTCTTTCAGCTTAACTCAAGTGGAACTACTACATTGAATCAATAGCTAAATCTACTGCCAGGAAAGTTGAATCACTGTGTAGGGCAAGGTGTTTTTCTCGCCTGAATCTATCTTACACATATACAAATCAACCATCCGCCCAAGCATTGAATACTGTTATTATATCTAATCAGGTGCCTCCGCTATCCCTCTCGAGGTTCTCGACGGGTTCTAGAGGAGACTTTGCAGTGTAATTGATCTCGACAGCTTGACTTCAGCCACTTTCTCACCAACGGATGTTGCTTCCCTCTGTCTCTTCTGCAAATATTTTCATGGCGTCTGCTCCGACAATCTTAGCTCGCTGGTGCCCCATCTACAAGAACTTACTTGAGCAACCAGACTAGCAACAAGGCCCCACTCTTTTACAGTCAAAACAACCAAATTCATCCACCATTTTTACTCTATCAGCTTATTTTCCCGCATTTCCTTCCTGTGGAACTCCCTTCCGTATACTTGTTTTTCCTGCTAGCTAAAATCTTCAAGAGTTTAAATGCAATGTCAATTACCATCTCTTATTCCCTTGACTCCAATTCTTCCCTTATCCTTTCCCCCAAACGCCCTGTATCTTGTTCTCCTTTTTCATTCTATTCTCACGAATCTCGCTTCACATCAGTATTCCCATCTTTCTATTACCCATTCTATGTACCCCCCCTTGTAACTGGTTTCTCTTTCCCTTCAATATGTAACCCTTCACTCACCTCTTATGTAGCCCCCCTGCGAACCAGTGGCAATACTGGCTTGCTTGGAGTGAAACTATTAATATATATATATATAAACTTATTTATAAATGGAACTTTGTCTGTGTGTGTGTCTGTGTGTGTGTCCGTTACCTATAGACTCCAAAACGGCTGAACCGATTTTCTTGAAAATTTACACAGTTGTACTATAAGTGTCTGCGAGTGTTCTTAGCTAGGTTTTGTGTTGAGGTACCCCTGATAAATATCAAAAATCGATAATCGAAAAAATCGGGTTATAGAAGAAGTGGTACGATTTTAATCAAATTTGATACACTCATAGACAAAGACACAAGAAACGATATTCAGAAGTTTCAAGGTTGCAGTTCTTACAGTAGTGCAGAAAATCGATAATATATATATATATATATATATATATATATATATATATATAAAAGGCAAGATGTTTGTGTGTGTGTCTGTTTATCTGCCTGTATGTCTGTATTTTTTTCAGCCCTTTTATTTTAGTTTTTGCTTCGGGTTTAGCTCTAAGTAGGTATAATTGTAGTTTTTAGTCTCAGCCATGATATCATATACTCAGAGGACTTATTTAACCTTCAAAATTCAGTTTACGACGAAAAAAAACTTATTTGATATCAATACCAGGAAATCAAAATTTGACTTACATCCATTCATTTTTCTTTCAGTCTCCGGTTTCGCTTTAACTGGACACAACTATTGCTTTTTAGTCTTTCGTGCCAACGTCCAAAGAGTCTGAGCTCCAGGACCGTGGATTAGTTTTAAAGCTTTCATTACACCCGATCAACGCCGGGCTATACTGTTAGTATATCATAGTTTAGAACATGTACAAACTATAATTTACTGCAAAAGTGTACATTTTGTTTCGACATCGAAAGAACAATGTCTCATCAGGTAGTTAATAATGATGATAATAAACATTAATTTTGAAAAAAAATCTCACTCCCCCTTTATTTTTTTTTAATTTTTCGTACAAGGTAAAGAGCATAATAAAGATGTGAAAACAAAAAAGAGGAATTAAAAAAAAGGGAAAACAAAAAAGAAAAGAGACATACAGATGAAATAAAGAGCGTGATACAGAAAATAATAGGAACACAGAGAAAATAAAATGAAAAAATGGACACAGGGAAATAAAAAGCAAAGAGAAAAACAGGAGAGAAAGAAAGAGCTAAGAGGAGAAAGCCGATTATATATATATATATATATATATATATATAAAAACAAAACTGAAGAGTTAAGACATAATAATTATACTGTTACGAATTGATATATACAGAACTTTAAAAATTCAGAAACAACACAATTTTTATCATATCCATTGAATTAAGACGGGAGTTGTAGAATTCAAAGTATTGAACTTGGTTAACTAATAAAAAATAAGTCAATGATGTAAAGGGGAATGGGTTAAGTGGGTAGAGGTGGGGATCTGAATTTAGATGTCGTGAAAAGCCAGAATTTTTGGTATCTGTTTTTTAAAACATTTGAGTGCATACAATTGGATAATGACATGTCGGCAGTTTATAGAATGCGCTTGTGAAACGGTTACGTATATATTTATTAATATTATTATTTGTTTTTGTTCCTTAAAGGAATGTTATTGTGATTTAAGAACGGAAATGTATTGAAATATAATATGCGTAAGATATATATCGACGGCATTGTAGGTGCTATATCAGTTAGTTGAAACAAATTATTTATTAGTGGATGGGAGAACTAATATATTAATACAAGGGGTAAGAGCTTGATTGTGGAATCTAGTTATATTATAGCAGATTATATATATATATATATATATATATATATATATCAGCATGCGGTGTAGATATAGAAGAATCCAAAGGAGTATCCTTTACATACAGTGTTAGGATAACTCTCTAAGAGAGCTCTAAATATATACTTTTATAAATACATATAGAGAAAATATGAGAAAAATTAAGGCAGACACGTTATTTCATGGTAAAATGGAATTTCCAATTTATCATGAAATAGCGTCTTTGCCTTAATTTTTCTTATATATATATATGGCTAATGCAAGGAATTTGTCTCTTTACCTGGGCAGGTTCCTGTCGAAGTTCCGTAAGGACAAAAAACCCAGCCCCAATGAGTGAAGACATCATAACGGTTTCCTCACAAAAAGAAGTCGACATGAACCTGCTCAGTTAAAGTGACAAATTCTTTGCGTTAAATCAATCCATGCTCTATCTCGAACCCCAAAATCAAGCATATTACGATAAAAAAAAACTTGTTTGCCAAAATAACTTTTATCAGAAAAACTGCTGGAAAAACAATGTTGGCGCTAAACATTATCCCAATTCAACACTATATATATATATATATATATATATATATATATATATATATATATATATATTATAAACATATACTGTTAAATATAAGAGACAATGAATGTCTATTATGTTTAATCATGAGCCGCCCTAAACGTATTTTGGCTTTAATTACAGTTGAAAATAAAAACAAAAATTCTACAACATTTGGATAATTTTTTATTTATTTGGTTCTAAACTTTCAGCTTAGATGAGCCATCTTTAAAAAATTATCCAAATGTTGGAGAATTTTTGTCTTTATTTTCAACTGAAATTAAAGCCAAAATATGACATTTAGAACGGCTCGTGATTAAACAAAATAGACATTCATTGTCTCATATTTAACAGTATATGTTTAGAAAATTATTTGCTGCCTCGATACACTATATATATATATAATGAGGGAATAGAACATACATAAATACATACAGAAAATTATCTAGAAGTGTGTTTGAATGATATTGTTGAAGATAACTTTCGATGATAGAAATGTGAATTCGTTTTTGATAATGTGTTTCCATTTCTGTCTCTAAATTTGTTTGTGTGCGGGAGGGTTTCTTGCTGGCTTCTATACATGTGACTCCACTTTCGCTCTCTATAACTGAATTCTCATTTCAATAACCTGCTGCCTTTGGGTAGCGTTTCACACACACACTCACACACACACACAATGGTGTATATATATATATATATATATATATATATATATATAAAATCTTTATTATCATAATCCCTTCGCCATGCGTCAAGTCTACACCTAACACTTCCTCGTAGCGCACACCTCCGTTCAAATTTCCTCACAAATTCCTAAGGTACAGTCATGTCCTTTTTCTGAAAAGATGAAGCCTGTTTCTCTCGTTCTTCTTAACAATATTTCGATTTTTTCATTGTTAGGACAGAAGCCTTCTCCCCTAAAATCAATGGCTATTTTTCCTTCTTAGAATTCATTCCATCTTACGTTCATCGGCAGATTTGGTTTGATTTTGGTCGTCTTACTTTTCTTCATCAAAGCTAGACGTTTTATTTCCTCTTTTATTTCTTGGGACTTTCTTGTTCCCGCTCATTTTCATTCTCTTCTTCTTCTTAGCTTCCTTTGTCACATATTTCTTCTTGTTCTTGTTCTTGTTCTTGTTCTTGTTCTTCTTCTTACTCCTCCTCCTCTTCCTCTTTTACTGTCCCATACCCCCCTCTCTTTGCCTCTTTCATTTAATTATTATCTCATTGTTTTAGGTTTGATGTGAAGAAGAAGAAGAAGAAGAAGAAGGCGTTTTTCTTCCAGGTAATTTTTTTCTCCAATTTTAGACATGTTACACCTTCTTCTTCTTCTTCTTCTTCTTCTTCTTCTTCTTCTTCTTCTTCTTCTTCTTCTTCTTCTTCTTCTTCTTCTTCTTCTTCTTCTTCTTCTTCTTCTTCTTCTTCTTCTTCTTCTTCTTCTTCTTCTTCTTCTTCTTCTTCTTCTTCTTCTTCTTCTTCTTCTTCTTCTTCTTCTTCTTCTTCTTCTTCTTCTTCTTCTTCTTCTTCCTTCTTCTTCTTCTTCTTCTTCTTCTTCTTCTTCTTCTTCTTCTTCCTTCTTCTTCTTCTTCTTCTTCTTCTTCTTCTTCTTCTTCTTCTTCTTCTTCTTCTTCTTCTTCTTCTTCTTCTTCTTCTTCTTCTTCTTCTTCTTCTTCTTCTTCTTCTTCTTCTTCTTCTTCTTCTTCTTCTTCTTCCTTCTTCTTCTTCTTCTTCTTCTTCTTCTTCTTCTTCTTCTTCTTCTTCTTCTTCTTCTTCTTCTTCTTCTTCTTCTTCTTCTTCTTCTTCTTCTTCTTCTTCTTCTTCTTCTTCTTCTTCTTCCTTCTTCTTCTTCTTCTTCTTCTTCTTCTTCTTCCTTCTTCTTCTTCTTCTTCTTCTTCTTCTTCTTCTTCTTCTTCTTCTTCTTCTTCTTCTTCTTCTTCTTCTTCTTCTTCTTCTTCTTCTTCTTCTCACCCAATATGATTTATTAGTCTCTTTCTTTTAATTCATTATCTCACTTTGATTTAGGTCTGATGTGTAGAGTAAGTGAAACTGGTCTACTATTGCAAAAACAAAAGCAATAATAATAATATCAAGAAATCTTCCTCCTCCGCTTTCTTCTTATTATTATTCTCCGTCCTATCTTCCCAACCCCACAACCAATATGTTAGTTTTGCCTCTTGCCTTTTATCCATTATCTTTCTCAGTTTAGGTTTGATGTCTAGTATAAGTGTAATATTTCTAAAACTGGAAAAAAACAAACAAAAATTATCACCAAATAAAACTTTCGCCTTCTTCTTCTTCTTCTTCTTCTTCTTCTTCTTCTTCTTCTTTAATATCTCTTCTTCTCCCATTTTACTATTTCTTTCTTCTTCTCTTCTTCTTTTTCTTCTTCTTCCTCTTCTTCTTCTTCTTCTTCTTCTTCTTCTTTACTATCCCTTCTCCCATTTTTACTTTCTTTCTTCTTTTTTTCTTTTTCTTCTTTTTCTTCTTCTTCGACTTATTTTTCTTCTTTTTCTTCTTTACTATCCCTTCTCCCATTTTTACTTTCTTTCTTCTTTTTTCTTTTTCTTCTTTTTCTTCTTCTTCGACTTATTTTTCTTCTTTTTCTTCTTTAATATCCCGTCTTCTCTCATTTTACTCTTTCTTTCTTTCTTCTTCTTTTTCCTCTTCTTCTTTTTCTTCTTTTTCTTCTTAACTATCCCTTTTCCCATTTTACTCTTTCTCTCTTCTTTTTCTTCTTCTTCTACTTATTTTTCTTCTTTTTCTTCTTTAATATCCCTTCTTCTCCCATTTTACTCTTTCTTTCTTTCTTTCTTTCTTCTTCTTCTTTTTCTTCTCCTTCTTTTTCTTATTCTACTTCTTCTTTACTATTCCTTCTTTTTCATTTTACTACTTCTTCTTCTTTTTTTCTTCTTTTTCTTCCTCTTCTTCTTTTTCTTCTTTTTCTTATTTACTATTCCTCATTCCTCATTTTTTCTTTTTCTTTTTCTTTTTCTTCTTCTTCTTGTTTATTTCTTCTTTCCACATTTTACTATTCTTTATCTTTTTCTTCTTTTTCTCCTTCTTCTTTTTCTCCTTCTTCTTTTTCTCTGTTCAATTCCCTGCCAATATCTGGTCTTTTCCTTTTACCTTTTATTCATTATCTCTCTCTGTTTTAGCTTTGATGTGATGTAAGTGTAACAGTCTAAATTTGGGGGAAAAAAATACGATTTCACCTGCTCAGTCTTTTTATTCTTCTTCTTCCTCTTTTTCGTCTTCTTCTATATTCCACTTCTTCGCAATAACTTATCTCAGCCTCTTTGCATTTCTCCATTATCTCTGTCTCTTTTAGGTTTGATTAGAAAAAAACAATTTTAGCTGCAAGAAAACCTACTCCCCCGCTTTCCTCTTCCTCTTTCCCTAGCCCTCTTCTAAAATATCTTATCTTATCCTAATAGGTCAAAAATTGAAAAAGAAAATCGACCCACAACAAAGCCAATCGATAGTGGGCAGTTGACTGGAGGCGTGAAGAGTAAAAGAGAAAAAAAAAAGAAAGAAGCCAACCTTCAATCGTTCAATGGTCAAATTCGTTTGACGGTAGGACAACTGAAAAGAAAAAACCTGATGAGCCATTGCCGCCACTGAGACTGATCCGAAATCAACTCGAAAGTAAAGTATTTTCTTTTACCCTAACAAATTCAAGCATCTTAAATGTAGCTCTTGCAAGAGAATAGGAAAAAAAAACGCCAATCGATGCCTTCCATTACGCTGCAAATTAACTTTGAAAATTTTCCATTTTTTTTCTGCATAAGTGAATGAGTCATTTCGTTCGTGCCTGCGTGTATATGCATACATCGCCATGCGTTCATGAAACATGCTTGCGTATACGTGCCTGCTTGTATTGGTATACATATATATGTATATGTTTCTTTCACTCGTTGAAAATGCGTATATTATAAAATGCCCTTACTCTTATATACATTATATAGATATATATATATACATTATATATGTGTGTGTGTGTGTGTGTGTGTGTGTGTGTAAATATTTATATATAGACATGTCTTTGTATGTGTTTCTTTCCCTCGTTGAAATGCGTATGTTATAAAATGCACTTGCTCTTGTCTATATATATATATATATATATATATATATACAATACAAAAATCTAGAATTGAGCCACTACCTAACGCAGTTTCACACGAACGATTATTCAGGGTAAGACGGTTTATATTACTGTTAGCATTATTTTTGGATATTTAGTCTGTTATTATTAGTGTTGACTTACTGTGATTAAGTTCATTAGTATATATATATATATATATATATTGACTGAAATAAATTTATTACGGAAATATGACCGGTGTTTAAAGTTTTTCTTAAAAGAAAACAGAGTATATATATATATATATATATATATATATATATATATATATATATATATGAAAGTGCAATTGCATTTTATAATATACGCATTTCCAACGAGTGAAAGAAATATATACAATTATATATATATATATATATAACGAGAGAGAGAGAGAAATATGCTTATGTATGTATAGTTTTATTAATATAAACTAGCGACCAAGTGAAATGAGTTGCCTATCTAAAACAAATAATCAAGTTATTCATTTTCTATTCAGAAGCTTTAAGTTTTCGGCAATATACGCGGGGTTGTGAGGATCTCTAAAATTATAAAAATCCATAAAACTCGCGTAATTAAAACGTTGTAAAAGCGGTGAACATTAAACAACAGGGGATGGGCAATGTTTCTTGCAACAGCCAGAACTGCCTTCATACTGCGTACGTGACGTCACAACAAAATAAATGGCATCATAAAACAGTAGACCAATGGAGAGCTGCGAGGTCTAATAAGATTTCTGCATGCCAAGGGCAAAAGTCCAACTTCAGGTTCCAAAGCAATTGACTGCCGAATAAAGATCCAGCGTACGAAGATTTTTTTTCAGCTTTTGGAACGCTATAAGCTAACTGGAGCCATTGATTACGGGCTTGAGACCTGGGGGCATCATGTTAACCTGGAGACAAACGGGAATTCCATACCCTACGACCTTCCATTGTCATCGATCTCCAAAATGCAAAATTCAGCAGACAGCGAACAAATTGATGGCTAGTCTGTCCTGGGATTCAAAATTTGCGCGGATCTTAGACTTTATGTATGATCAATTCTTTCTTAAAAAAAAAAATAAATACAATGAGCAAGAGAAACAAAGACGTTTCTATAAGGTGGTGTTCATCAAAGCCACCTAACACCCAGTCAGCAATGGGGTTAAGGTTTTCTCGCGCGTCTGATTTGGATCCTTCCAAATTTACATCTGTTTCGGTCTCTGGAACTATGTATGCTGGTGAATGCTGGACAATATCACCACTGATGAGGAAAAAACTGGAAGCAATAGAAATATAGCTCTACAGAAAGATGCTTAGAATTCTATAGAAAGCGAGTAAGCAGCGAGAAAATCTTTAAAATATGTATAAATATACTTGTACTCAGAATCAGAAAGAGACGGTTTAAATTTCTTGGACGCCTAATGAGGAAGGAGGGCTTGGAAATTTAACTATCACGGAGCATATCAGGGACTAAATAGGTAGAGGAAGGCGACGGGCCACCTACCAGATAAGTTTATGTGAAAAGATGGCGAAACGGAGCGCGGGTGGAACGCTGCAAATGAAACAAAAGACTGGAGGTTTGGGAGAGCCATAATAACCCACGTTTTGAAGGGACACGACAAACTGATGATGCTGATTCTGCAGATTTAACGTGACATTCTTCGGGAGGTTCGTTTATCCATAGATGTACCTCTTCGAAATGCAGCATATTAGCACAAATTCATTTTATTTACATAGTACCACTTTTTGTGGTACAATGGATATCGGCTCGGAACGAGAAATCGGGGAGCCGAGTTTTAATTCCAGTTGAATCCATTGTATTCACTTACGCGCAAATACCCTTCTCTTCCTTCGAGTTATGGGTGAAATAACAGGACAGATTGGGTTCTATAGCCTTGGTCGGCAACCAGTCTACCGCAGAAAGCAATGGCAACCTACTGCGGGATAATCTTCTGCCCAGTCAGTCATGTCTCTTTCGAGACATGATCGCCCAAGCGTGTATCACGTATGGCACTTAACTGACTGACCACTACGAACAGGTAACGAATTCAGCAGATATACAAAGATAGAAAGGGGCGTAAGACAATGATATGACATTTCACCGGATCTGTTCAACTTGTATAACGAGACGATTCTGAGGACCCGAGAAGTTATGCCTGGATTTGTCATCGGAGGCCACAATTTAAACAATCTAAGGTACGTATGTGCGTTGTGGTACTGTGGATATCGGCTCGGAAAATCCAACGGAGAATCTGTAATCTGATCGATCCCGACTTGACAGCTCGGATATAGCCACTTTCTTACCGGCGCAATGTGGCTTGCCTGGGTCTCTTCTACAAATACTTTCATGGCTTCTGCTCTTACATATAAACTTACTCGAGCCACAAGATTAGCAACTAGGTCCCACCCTTTTACTGTGAAACCAATAAATTGTAAACGCAAATTTTACTCCATCAGCTTCTTTTCTCGCACTTCCCGTCTGTGGAATTCCCTTCCATTTACTTGCTTTCCCGACAGCTATAATCTCCAAGCATTTAAATGTAAAGTCAATAGTCAGCTCCTATCTCACTAACCTGTATCCTCTCAATCATGCTCCTTTCTCCGTCCACTCCACTCTCATCAGTATTCTCATCCTTCTCTTATCCACTTCCTGACACCCCCTATAACCTGGCACTCTTTCTCATAACTTTCCTCCTATGTAACCCCCTGCAACACAGTGGCAATAAAATGCCTTGCTTGGGGTGATATGATTATGAAAAAATAATCATCAATTCTACATTACAATCAATATATAAATTGATCACCCACTTTATGGCCACAGTCATGTTTCTCTTATCCACTTCCTGACAACCCCTATAACCTGAGACTTTTTCTCATAACTTTCCTCCTATGTAACCCCCTGCAAAAGAGTGGCAATAAAATGCCGTGCTTGGGGCGATATGATTATGAAAAAAAAATCATGCGAATATAAAGTGGGTGATAAATCCTACATTACAATCAATATATATTGATCACCCACTTTATAACCACAGTCATATTTCTCTTATCCACTTCCTGACACCCCCTATAACCTGTCACTTTTTCTCATAACTTTCCTCCTATGTAACCCCCTGCAAAACAGTGGCAATAAAATGCCTTGGTTGGGGGCAATATGCTTATAAAAAAGAATGCCTCTTTCGAGACATGACTGATTGGCAGAAGATTTTTCTGCAGTAGGTTTGCAATTACTTTCTGCAATAGACCGGTTGCTAACCAAAGCTATAGAACCCAATCTGTTCTGCTATTTAACCCATAGCTGAAGGGAAAAACGACGGATTCATACCTAAATTTTCCTGTTTCTTAATAATTTACTTAACTCTTGAAAAACATATTTCGCTATTCCAATGCATCTTCGGATTTCGGTGTCGCACTTTTAGTGTTCCACTAAAATATTTCCCAGATATTTAATTTGTTGCACTTGTTTGATTTTTGGTATCTCCAATTTGTAATTCGCATCTTGGGTTGTTCATTTCGCTGGCAACCATACATTCTGTCTTCTTGCAATCGATATTATATTCTTTCTTTTCGCTTTCTGTAAAAGTTACATATATTTTGTTGTTTCTGTGTATTTGTTAGCTTATAAAAGGATTCGCGCGTGGATACGTGTGTTTAGAAATGAATAAGAATCACCGCTTGAAAAATTGTCTTAATGAGTTAATTGCATAAGTTTTCCTATGCGCTCTGCACAGAACGCCTTAATGTCATCTGATAATGTCTGTGTGTGAGAAAGAGTTAGAGAAGAGAGTTACTTCGTGATGGCTTCAGGCATAGTCATGCTGAATAGCAATTTTCTTTACGTATTTATTAGTTTACACATGCTGTTAAAAATGACGGCGTATTTTGTTCGGATTATTTTTAGATTTTTACTTGTGAGTCTTTCAATAATTTTTCCTAATTATTATATCAATATGTATCAATTTAAGCATGACCAGTTTATTAGTTGATTTTACAATATTATTTACTGTCAAGGTGGAATCACCCAATACAACGAATTGAACTCTTTCTACAACTACATATACTTCCCCTCACAAGAGGAGAAAGATCAAGAGATCAGCGGATCAGCAAAGAGCGAGTGGCAGAAATAGCCAAGACTGCTACCGTACGACCATTGTGAGTCCCAATTCTAGTATTACTTCCTAACCCGTATTTATTGTTCTACTAACAGAGTTCCACGTATTTGTATTTTTCTGTGTTTAATATATATACATATATAGTTATTTCCTATTTTGGGTTGCTGTTATATTATTTCTTGCTGGACTTCATAACCGGGTTCACGACATTTACCCTATACAAGGCGCAAGAGCCACTCGAGGTAGGTGGTTCCAGAATAAGAAGGAAAAGAGAAAGTTTATGTTGATATATAGGGAATGTCAACAGTTAACCTCGAACTTGAAGAGGTTGAGATTATAATGATCGGGAAAGTATCCCCTTGGAAGTCACACACACAACGTAGCGGTTCGTGGGAAGAAGCTGCTCTAGTGGAACTTACATTCCACGAATGGAATACGAAAGGAATAATGGTTATTCTCTACAATGTGTGGGATATGGCGGGTCTTAGCCAGGAAATTTACAAATGGTGAAATTAAGAAATGTATCTGTACATACCTGTATCGGCATTTACCCTGGTTGGGTTTAGCCGGCTTCCTCCCAAGCGAAGGGTCCCAATTTCTACCCTGTATAGACCTCAGGCATTTTAATTGTCCCGCAAAAGGTTACCAATACCTGCTTCAGTAGACTGGTTGCCAAGGCCATTGAACCCAATCTGCCCTTTTGTTTCACCCATAGCTGGAGGAATGAACTCTTTCCCAAGGATATTAGCGCGTAAGTGAATGCAGGGCATTCAACTGGAATTCGAACTCGGCTCCCCGATTTCTCTTTCCTAGTCGATATCCACTGCACCACAGCACCTGGTATTCCCGAGCGGTCACCCATCTAAGTACTGACCAGGCTCAACGTTGCTTAACTTCGGTGATCAGACGAGAACCGGTGTATTCAACGTGATATGACCGTAAACTAACAAAAAAATATACTTCGCATGAACACTTTCCATTGAAATAGAGTAGCAAGAGCCTTGCAACGTTTTGTCTGTGAGAAAAGACGTTGTAAGGTGGAAAATTATACATCACAAGAAACTGGAAAATGCTTTTGAACTTTATCAAGACAAGAAAGTAAGCACTTGGCAGGTCTTGTCTATATACAGCAACCGAACTCGATTTTACTTTTGACCTGTCCCTTGTAAATGCAGAGGATAGAAAGGGGAGTCAGGTACTTGTTTTTCTTTTTCTTTTTAAATCATTTCACCCTAAGCAAGGCGAGACCGCAGCGGGTTACAGTCAGAGAAAAGACTAGGTACAGGGGATATTAATAGGTACAGGGGATATTAAGGAAAGGATCAAAGATCAATGGGATTCGAGAAAAAAGATGGCAATTGATATTTCATTTAATTTTCTGAAGATTGTAGCTATCAGGGATTCAAGTTAAAAGAAAAGAGTTCCACAGTCGGAAATACAAGAAAAGAAACTTATAGGATACAAATTCTATATCATCTAACAACTAAAACGAAAAAGTAAAATTGCATACCCGAAAATCCCAGACCAAGGTAAATTTCACATGTCATTCTGAAAACTAAGATTCTGGATTCTGATTGGATAGGAAATATCAAATTGATCTATGACTCCGGTCATTTTTTTCTTCACACCTAGAAAATGGTTATACTGTTGGAGCCGTTCACATGACTAAAATCCACTACTTAAACCACAATTCTTGACCGGTCAAATCAATCCGACATGGGAATGAATCTAAAGGACCTCGACTCAATGTGAGTAAAGAAAATTTAATTTGCCGACCCGGATGTAAGGGCGCGTCACATATTCGTTCTATCTCTCCTTCCAATTTTTCTTTCTTCGTCTTCACCCACACACCGTAAAAAAAAAACAACAACAACAAGATACTTCAACTGACTTCGATAAATACAATCTCGTTTATTACCTGACTTCATTTTTCTCCGGCCATTAAAAGGAAAAGAGCAGAGCAACCTTATTAATTTTTTTACACACACGCATTCTGCTACTATCAACTATGAACTCGAAATTTCTGTGGGACATTTTAAATACTTACATTTTTCTTTGAACAATTAATTACATGCATTTTCTCCATGAACAATTTATTTTTATTTTTACAATTTTGTTATTCTGTTAATAAAAATTTTACTTTAATTTACAGGCGAATTATTTTATCCTTCCACATTTCAACATCCAACCTTCAACCTTCTGATATTTTAAATTGTGGGGACTTCGGTTGTGTTTGGCAATTTGGCAAGCATCACCGAGGCGACCACAAACTGTTTGAGTAGAAGAGGTGTTTACATTTAATTATAACGGTGGAACCTAAATGACAATCTAGTAACATGCATGTAGACGGGGCACTTGGTCCCCTCGACTTGGTGTAATGGTTAGCAAGCTTGTCTTGCTAGAATCATTACAACTGAGTAGTGAGTTTGATCCTCACTGGGTGCCCCATACTTTTGGCCTTGTGCCACATCTAAGCTGGGCTTAGAAAATCACCATGTAGACGGGTACCAAGGAAAAAAGCTGATCAGAGCAGTTGTCATTGAAATATTTGTAGAAAAGAAAAAGGAAAGCCACGTTACGTCGGTGAGAAAATATCGAAATACCAAGTCAGGGCAGATTACATTTCAGATCCTTCTTTGGATTTTTTCGAGAAACTCGAGATGAATAGCAGGAACACTCTATCAGATACGGCAACAGTTTTCAATGCACGGTCGAATAGTAGATTTATAAATGTCCAAGATGGATTCTGACGAGATAAAAGTTTCTGGCCTGGTACAGAGACCCAACTTTCCTAACAGTAGATGCAGCTATAGATTCGATGTAGTCGTTCCACTTCAGGAAAGAAACAATGCAGTTATTAATAAGAAAAGTTGAAATTAATGCATGCAAGAATTCACAGCTCTCACATTGACATTTTTAGCCCACCCTCGTATATACACAATTTTCCTTTCAGGACGTAGGCGATCATGGCTTTCCACGTCTCCCTATTCCTGGTGGTTCTTAGCACCCCTTCTCCTGTTAAGCAATGCAGCCCTTGTTCCATCTGATTAGGTCCTTCAAATATGTTATCCGTTGTTTTCCCCTGTCTCTTTTTCCCTCTATCTGGCCTGTTAGTATCAGGTTCTACAGGCCCTCCTTCCTCATTGCGTGTCCCAGAAACTTCAGCTGTCTCTTCCTTATGCTTAGTATTAATTTCCTTTTTGTTTCCATCATTTCCAAGACCTCATCATTGCTCACATGCTCAATCCATGAGATTCGCAGTATCCTTCTGTAGAATCACATTTCAATTGCTTCAAGTTTTTCCTTCGTTGTTTAAATTGTGGCCTCCGATGACGAATCCTGGCATAACATTAAGGGTCCTCAGAATATAATCGCTGTACAAGTTGAATAGATCCGGTGAAAAGACACATCCTTGTTTTACGCCCCTTTCAATCTTTGTCAGAAAATCATGTTCATGCCAATGTTATCTGTTAATTGCAATATTGATGATGTTTTTATATTTTTAGTAAATCATTTTTTTAATAGAAAAATTGTCAATATTCCTATTCTGCAATTGTTCACTGCACTTCAAGGGTTAATCCTACAATAAATCCTCAGTTTCAAACCAAGCCTTACTATGAGGTACAAAACGCTTTTTACACGTTAAGTATGCCAGTGCTTTTTCTACATAAGCATAAAATAGATTCAGTCAGTTAAGAGCCATACGTCATACACGCTTGGGCGATCATATTTCGAAAGAGACATGACTGACCGGGCAGAAGATTTTACGGCAGTAGGTTGCTATTACATTCTGCGTTAGACTGGTTGCCAACAAAGGCTATAAACCCAAATGTTATGATACTTAACCTACAGCTGGAGAGAGAATAGACGGATTAATATCTTTCCCAAGGTTATTTGCGTGTAAGTGAATAAACGAATTCAGCTGAAATTCGAACTCGGCTCTTCGTTTTCTCGTTCTGAGCCGATATCCATTGCACCACAAGGAAATGTTTTTATTTTATTTTTATATATACCTTTGGTTACAATAATATGATTATTTCAAACTCTCAGTTGTTATCTTGGAGGAATTGGCTATAAATGTATGACATTATTTACAATGTTCTCATCTTTATTGGCATGTTTACGATGTTTTGGTTTTCTTCAGACGCTACGCATTTTGAACCGAACTCTTTATTTCAATTACTGGAGTATATAAATCTCATTCTATGTGCGATGCCACTTCCGGGTACCATGTAGTTATCTCCCTTTAACTCAACTCTCTAAGTTATTAGTTCATCGCTCACAACACTTTGGGTCAAGTCATCGGAACTAACCAACGCCTATATCCTGTAGGCCACGAGTCCTTAAGGACATATCTTACAGTCATCATTTTTTTATTGTTCACCCAAGAGTCACTCACGTAAGATGTTTATTGAATGAGAAAAATCGATGCATATTATGAATATATGTAGGATAGTTATCGGTTGACTCTATACTTAAAGAGATTGAGATGTTAGTAGTCGGAAATGCATTCTCTCAGTGGTCTTTTCCTTGAAGTGAGAGAAGAAGCTAAGAGTAACTGCCTCTTTACAAATGGAATACGAAGGGAAAGACGTAGTGGATAACTGAATTGGTCATGATGAGCTCAAATCCTGAATTAATTAATAACCCTACACTAGTTCATCAGGAACAAATGAAAACTGGCATCGCAGGAAGAAAATAGCTCATTAATCAACACATATCCCAGGCCAATTTAATAATGGACAACTGATGATGTCCAGGGTGTACTTAACCGAAACGTTGTGTCTATAATAACATGTTTTTTTATTATTTTTCAACCAAGTTTAGAAAATTAGTTCGAAATAATTAGAGTCACTTTTTTCATTAAAGCACATCACTTATTCGCTTAATGCGTCAGTCTGTCTTTCTCACACTCTCTATAAGCGTCTTACACTCTCTTTATCTCTCTCACTCTCTCTATCTCAACCACACGTATTCTCATACTATCTCTCTCGCTCTTTCTCAATCTCTCAATCACTCAATCTCTCTCACTGAATCTCTTTCACCCTCGCTCTCAATCTCTCACACTTTTTCACTCTCTCACTCGGTTTCACTCTCTCTTACTTTCTCTCTCACGCTCTCTCTCAATCTCTCTCTCTCTTTCTCAGTCTATCTTACAGTCTCTCTCACACGCTCTCCCACTCTCTCTCACTGTCTCACTTTCATTCTCTCTCAGACATTTTATCTTTCTCTCTCTCCCTCTCCCTCTCCCTCTCTCTCCCTCTCTCTCTCTCGCTCTCTCTCTCTCTCTCCATAACGTTCAGTGTTATCCGTCTCGCCAGTAGACTGTGTGTCTCTTTATTTAATTCCGTCTCTAAGTTTCTTAATAACTCTTACTATTTTTAAAGTTCTCCTTCCACCATTCTGTCTTTTTTGAATGACCCACTCTCTGGTTCTTATTTACTTATTGCAATATTCCGATGATATTTTTCCTGTTTGTCTTAACACCCAATTACCTAATATCTTTCCGATAATCTGCCGCAGGATTTGTTAAACGCTTCAGTTGAATTTACAGCTGACTTGTGATTTGACGAAGAACATTCCTCATATCGCTAGCTAATTTTTCCCCCACTGTGTCAAATGTAACCGCCATTTTAGTGCTCAATAAAATAAAACAAAAAACACGACATTTCCAGTTGCTATTTCTACCCAACTGAAATACATTCATTTATTGTGCATATTTGCACAGTGGACAAACATATTTACATACACTCGTACAGATATACTACTACATACATACCTCACTTAGGAACATATACCGTCATTTATATATAATATATATATAGTCATCCGCAGACAGATCTGTTTCGCTGTATCACAGCTCATAAGTACGGTTAAACTCCGATTGCTTTTAACCCAGGATTGAAACCCAACACAATTAGCGTCAGTCGGCGATTCTACCTCTGGGTTATGGGCGCTCGGTAGAAGAAGGCAGATTTTTAGCGTGTATATTATCATTATACACGCCCAATAGCCAGAGTGCTCTAATCCGTTTACTGAATGAGCGATGCGTACATGCCAGAGTAGCCACTGTTTATCAAAGTCTACCATTCTTCCAGAGTGCTCAATCAGGGTATGAGAGCGTAAATAGTCATCCGCAGACAGATCAGATTCGCTGTATCACAGCTCATCAGTACGGTTAGACTCCGATTGCTTTAATTCATTACAGAATATATATGTGTGTGTGTGTGTGTGTGTGTGTGTGTGTGTGTGTGTGTGTGTGTGTGTGTGTGTGTGTGTGTGTGCAAAAACGAATGCATATATATGCATGGAGATGTTAGGTGACATTCATTTGCGTAGGTTTATGTGCAGTCGCTTATATTGCAAACTATTACAGAAACAAACATTCATAACTCGTATACCCAATATGGAAGAAACAATGTCATCCAGCGAGTACGCACACATTTTGGAACTCTTTAGT
This sequence comes from Ascarosepion bandense, assembly GCA_037127315.1. Classification (NCBI taxonomy): domain Eukaryota; kingdom Metazoa; phylum Mollusca; class Cephalopoda; order Sepiida; family Sepiidae; genus Ascarosepion; species Ascarosepion bandense. The sequence goes on along the minus strand of JBBBDQ010000300.1, from coordinate 310,455 downwards.
TTCTGGGATAATTATATATTATCCATCAGTGTTTAGTGTTCAATCAAGGTAACGAACAAGATTATTTAAAATCCTGAGTTTTCAGGCTGGAAGACAGGACTTCGTCACTTCAAAATATACGTGGTGCTACCAAAAGGCTCCGGGAAACTAACACCTGAAAACTCATATTTACCTTAAAACTGAACCTGAAAAGTATTATTTACCATAGAACTGAATTTGAAAACTATTATGACTTTTAGGGGCATCGGTAGTGCTTTTCATTTTGGTCTTGTAGCAAACACAACCGAAGTCCCCACAATTTAAATATCAGAAAATTGAAGGTTGGATGTTGAAATCTGGAAGGATAAAAAGTTTCGTCTGTACATTAAAGTAAAATTTTATTAAACTGAATAAAAAGACAAATATAAGTGAAATTTTATCAACTGAACACTATAACATATTTGTGAAAAGAAAAATATTCATAGAGAAATGGCTTGTAGTTTTGTAGTTAAAATTGATCAAAGAGAAATGTAAGTATTTAAAAAGTCCATGGTTGATAGTAGCAGAATGTAAAGTCTTATGTTCTTTTCCTTTTTTTTGGTAGGTTGGCGACAGGGTGAGGAAGAAGGTGAAACAAAGAAATTGTACTTTATGCAGAAGTTGGAGTGTTCTGTTGTTGTTGTTGTTGTTGTTGTTGTTGTTTGGCACCGTGGAGTAAAAACGAAGAAAAGGAAATTTGATAGGAGAGGTAGAATGAGTATATGTCGACGCGACAAGAGCTCGGCTTGAAGTTTCTTCCTTACATTGCGACAAGATGCTATAAGATACCTCTCCCATTCTGACTGTCCTGACCGGTCACGGAACGTTGTTTAAGTAGTGAAATTTATCATGTGACCGGCTCTAAAAGGCATTTTCATTCTCTGGTGTGAAAAATAATTTGTCATATATCAATTTTCTATTTTTTATCCAATTAGGATCCAGAATTTTACTTTTCGCACTGACTTGTAAAGTTTGCCTAGGTCTGGGTTTCCAACATGCTTTTGTTGTTTGTATCCGGTTTTGCGGGTGTACAATTTAACTTTTATGTTTTAGTTAACTGTTGGATGATATAGGATTTGTAACTTATAGATTTGTAAAACTGAGCTGAAATATATTATGCATTAAAATTAAAAGTAAATACATTAATTTATTTCTTTAGAAAAAGTAAACTCAACAGTAAAATACTCCGTTAAAAACAAGGTAGGCAGATATAAGCAGAAATCACGTGAACGTAACATTATTAGGTTTAACCTACCCTTGAGCCGTAATGTCCAAACATTGGTAAATTCTTCCTAAACTTAATCCAAAAACATTTCTACCATTCACATACACTAAAAAAATGTTCATCAAAAACAATGTTAAAGTCAGTTATAGTTGCGTTAAGAACATAGATAAGTATATTTCAAAACATAATAATACGATATCAAATAAATACTTGGCTCACTAAACTATGTTGCCCTATTACTAACAATAATGACCCATGAAAAAATAAGTACAACTGCCAAAAAATAAAATTTGTTCATTGAGGGGCCAATGTATGCCCGAAAGTATTGTTTATAAAGCTCGAATTCATCCGGGTGATGATGATGTTAAATTTTAATTTGAATGGAATTGATAATTGTAGTGTAGATCATAGATTCCCTTAAGTTATCTCACAGTATCTATAAGTTGATTATTGATATGAATAAAACCAGTAAAAGGATAGAAGTAAAAAAAAAAAACGAAAGAATGATTAAAAATGAAAATTTTAGACAGGGAAAGCATTCGGGGATCGGGAAAACAAACTCAGAATTTGTCTTTAGTTTCTATCGAAAATCATGGGCTCCAAAACTGTAAGGGTTAAAAGTTAGATGTATATGGTCTAATACTCTAGCGATTAAAAAAAAAGGAAGGAAAACTTCTATCAGGCAGTAATTTTTATTAGTTTTAGGAGGGTTTTTATATTATAATTTAAAATTTAGAAATTTAGATTTGTAGCGGCATTTGCTTATGAATTCCTTACGTATATTTAAAAATAAATTTTGTTTAGAATACTTTGTTATTTTAATTTTTTAACTAAACATAGATTACATCTATCGTAAAGTGTTTGGGGGGTGCGAGCTGAGCCTATCAGTTTCTAATTTCCTATGGGGTTTGATCCTTTTTCTTTCATTTCCCAAAATCTTCAGGAAAGGCATGTTTGAAATCTTAGATTGGGGTTAGAAAAGGAGTGTTTATGAGTGAAGTAACGTTGCTTAAATTCATCTTCAAAAATACTAATATAAGTTTGGTAATTCTTCCTCTTGTTTTCTGGGGAGATTTGGGCATGATAGTTTACCTGGGTAGATCTATATTTGTCTTCCACCGTTCACGATCATGTTAACTTTTTCTCTATTTTCTTTTTCCTCTTTTCTTTCTCCTTTTTTATTTCCGTTTATTTTTTATTTTCGCCTATGATTTTTTTTTAACATGGACGACAACCTTCTAACATAATCTACTCTTTTTTTTAACACCCATTCCATTATTTTTTATTTTATCTTGCTTCTTTCTTCTTTTATGTGAACTTCCGGGTATGCATATGTCATTTTTCGGAGTTTTATTTGAATATATATATATATATATATATATATATATATATATATATATATAAGTCTAATACCATCTTAGCAATTTTAGCTTTGTATCAAAGAATTTTTGAGGTTTAAAAATGTTCTGCATATAATTATGACATGTGTATCTTTGGTAGATTTCGAGTATCTCACCTTCAAAGAAGCTTAAATAATTTTTCTTTTTTACAACCAAATACGCATATGTAGTACACACATGCATATATATATATATATATATATATATATATATATATATATATATATATAAACAAGTTGTGTTAAACGATAAAGACATCATAGTCTTATATATTTTCTTTTGAATTTTTTCATATTTTCTGATTAGACTTTTTATTTCTGAATTATATTTGTATAAAAATTGTCCAAAGGTTGTCCTAGTACTTACGAACGTCATTATTCATCATCAGGGACTATATTACAGTTTAAAAATCAAATATTGCCTTATAGCAGGAACAGTCTTAGAACATTTTAAAAGAAAATAAATAAACGTTATGAATTTTTTTTTAAATTCAAAGGCAGTAATATTATAAACAACATGCACACGTGAAGATATGTGCTCACATAGATGCGTGAATTGTATGGAATATTTGGTTGTTAAAGATTTTATATGCCGTAAAATTACGTTATAGATTTTTAACTTCGAAGGAATATGTGTGTGTGTGTGTGTGTGTGTGTGTGTGTGTGTGTGTGTGTGTGTGTGTGTGTGTGTGAATGTATATATATATATATATATATGCAATTTATGCAATTTGTTATATATATTATATATGCGCGGTACTTATTTGAAATCGCTCATTATTAGTAATAGAGACAACCCAAGGTCACAAACTCACACCAATCCAACTGAATATATATAAGAAATAGGAAAAAGAAATAAAGTAAAAAGGAACTAATTATGTAAATTATCAAATTACTCAGAGGCAAAGAATTATTTACCTTAATTATATTTCAAATAAACCCTCTCAACACAATTAAGTATATGTCCAGAATCTTGGTAAGCTGTGCGATTGATAAGAAGTTTTTTACTTCTTATATGAAGTGCCTCTAAAATTTTTAGGCGTCTAATGTCTGTGTGTTGATCAATAATAATATTTAATAATAAAATAGTAATGGTATTTCTAGTGGTTCTCAGTGGAACCAGAATAGAATTTAAAATCGTCATTAGAATGAATGCTAGCTCTGTAAATTTTTCTTTCGGTCATGCACTGGACGTTTAGTGGGCAGTTCACTTTAAAAAAATTAGTGTGCTCAGAGCGGGCTGTTCAGGCTTGCATACGATAAGCATGGAATGATGGAAGCGGGCCACGTCTACGTCTGTCGGTTTCCGTCTACGGCGAGGTAATGATCGAAGGGAGCGGTCGGGGTCACTTCTTAAGCGCCTGATGAAGATATAATGCATGAACTTTCGACACTAAAATTTAGTGTCGAAGGTTCATGCATTATGTCTTCATCAGGCGCTTAAGAATTGACCGATTCGGGATTTAAATTTCTGGTTCTAGTGATGATAGGTACTGAAATAATATCATATTACTGAAATAATATTTTCAATTTTATAATTTAATTTAAACTTAAGCTAAAACTTAAAATTAAAAAGCACTTCAACCATTCTACTACAAAAAAAGATTTTTAAAAAAACGATGTCATGGTCAGCTATAGTTACATTAAAAAGATCAGTAAATATATATCACAACATAACAATATGATACTGAACAAACATATACTCAACCTAGAAAATAAATCTAACTCTACTAAAATAAATGCAACTGCCGAAAAAGTCAAATTAAGCCGCAGGCTCCACTCCTGGTGGTGCCCTTCCGTCAATTCCTTTAAGTTTCAGCTTTGCAACCATACTTTCCCCGGAACCGAACTCTGGTTTCCCGCAGGCTACCCGCCGGGTCATGGAAGCGAACACCGGCGGATTGCCGGTCGGCATCGTTTACGGTCGGAACTAAGACGGTATCTGATCGTCTTCGAACCTCCGTGCTTGCCACACGCCTTCGCTGCAGTTCGTCTTGCGACGATCCAAGAATTTCACCGCTAACTTCGCAATACGAGTGGCCCCGACCGCTCCCTTCGGTCATTACCTCGCCGTAGACGGAAACCGACAGACGTAGACGTGGCCCTCTTCCATCATTCCATGCTTATCGTATGCAAGCCTGAACAGCCCGCTCTGAGCACACTAATTTTTTCAAAGTGAACTGCCCACTAAACGTCCAGTACATGACCGAAAGTAAAATTTACAGAGCTAGTATTCATTCTAATGACAATTTTAAATTCTATTCTGGTTCCACTGAGAACCACTAGAAATACCATTACTACCATCACCAAATGTTGTTAGGCAGTATTAATAACAGTAACAGCACTACCCTCTCAAAATATTTCTAGTAATTTTAAAAAACAATGACAAAGGCCCAATTATTACCTGCGACATTATCTTGAATACAAAATCTTCTGACGGAAAAGGAATTAGATGTAATTTATTCATTTTGGAAAAACTAGCTATTATAAAACACTTAAATAACACTAATTTATTAAACAAAAGAAGTGAATTGATGATTACATGCAAACATTGAAATAAATATCTGCTCAAATACGTTGACCCGGATTAATATAGATTTTTCTATATAGACCATTTTACAATTTTTTTTTCCTAAGCTGAAAACAACAAGTAATCCCCCTTGATACATATGAAAAATATCATTCCAGTATTATAATATATCTATGTTAATATCTCAAGAACTAGAAACTCAGATCCCGGATCGGTTAGTTTATAAAGCGTCTGATGATTGCATAGTGCATAAAACTTCGTGTCGTAAGATAATATGTATATTTATTAATATATACTTCATAGCTCTGTTACATTACATTGAGTACTACTTTAGTGACATCAGTAAAGTATATACATGTGTACGTGTATGTATGTATGTATGTATGCTCGCAATGAGTGCAAGAGAACGACGCCAAACAGTTGTTTGCTGAGAGAATGCGACAGCACATAGCTGACCGCAAGTTCGGCTCCAAGGACTATTGGAGGATTTGTAAACGAGTGCTCAACAATAGGAATTCCTCAATACCTCCTTTAATCCATGGATTTGAGGTTCTCACGTCATCTGCGGACAAAGCTGAGTGTTTTGCCCACAGATTCTCATCCAACTTCACCTTCGACTTGTCCGGAGTACACCCACCCGACTTCCCTCTTAGAACTGAGGCCAAACTGCACGACGTATATATTACCCCGACAGTAGTATCCAGAGTAATTTCAAAACTCGACCCCAATAAGGCGTATGGAGACGATGGAATACCAGTGATAGTCCTTAAGAGGTGTGCTCCTGAACTTTCCCCTGTCTTCTCTAAACTATTTAACTACTACCTTTCTGCTTCCTGCTTTCCTGCATGCTGGAAGTTCTCTTCAGTCGTTCCTGTATTTAAGAATTGTGGTGAACCCTCGGACCCATCCAACTATCGCCCTATCAGTCTTCTACCGATATTCGGGAAAGTATTCGAGGCTATAATCAATGCTGAAATAGTTCATCATCTCACCGCCCAAAAACTGTTCTCCGACAGGCAATATGGATTCCGCTTTGCCAGGTCCACGGCCGACCTGCTAACAACCGTGACGGAGTACATGCTACAGGCCCTTGATGCGTCTGACGAGGCTCGCGCGGTTGCTCTGGACATCTCTAAGGCTTTCGACAGGGTTTGGCACTCTGGCCTCCTATGCAAACTACGCGGTTATGGTATTACCGGTCGCCTGCTTGACCTAATCAAATCTTTCTTAAATAACCGCAAAATGAAGGTCGTTCTGAATGGGCGTGCCTCTTTGTCCTACAGCACGAATGCTGGTGTCCCACAGGGCTCTATCCTGGGCCCGACGCTCTTCCTTATTTTCATCAACGACCTCCCAGATGAGATCAAGTCCCAAGTAGGCAACTACGCAGATGACACTACAATATACTCCCGCACCAGTAAGAAACCTGTCGTGGCGGACAGACATAATCTCGCTGCTGACCTTGAGCGGGATCTACACTCTGTGGTGAACTGGGGCAAGAAGTGGCTTGTCAACTTCAATTCATCTAAGACTAAGCTGTTGTCTGTCAACCATTACAGGCAACCTCTTCTGCCTCCCATAAGCATGGACCAAGCGATTCTCCCGGAGAGTAATACACTACGCCTCCTCGGACTTACCCTGTCCTCAGACCTCAAATGGAACCACTATATTGAATCCATAGCAAAATCTACTGCTAAGAAGGTTGGGTCTCTATGTCGATCCAGGATGTTTTTTCCACCTGAATCCATCCTGCATATATACAAGTCAACCATCCGTCCGTGCATGGAGTACTGCTGCCATTTATGGTCAGGTGCCCCTGCCGTTCTCCTCAGTGTTCTTGACAGGCTCCAAAAGAGAGTCTGTAATGTGATAGGTACTGATCTGGCGGCTCGACTGCAACCACTTCCCCATTGTCGAAAGGTGCCCTCCCTTTGTCTGTTCTATAAATACTTTCATGGCTTCTGATCAGACGAACTTAAGTCACTGATGCCTCCTCAACAGGTGTTTACTCGTGCAACCAGACTGGCATCTGGGTCCCATCCATTCACAGTCAGGTTAGCCAAATGCAGACGACAATTCTACTCCTGCAGCTTCTTCCCTCGCACTTCCCGCTTGTGGAACTCGCTCCCGTATTCTTGCTTTCCTGACGGCTACAAACTCCAGAAATTCAAATGCAAAGTCAATAACCATCTATTAACCACTGGACTCTAGCTCTCTCCCCACCCCTGTATAACCCTCCCTTTCTCTCCACCTATGTATCTGTCATCGCACCTGCTTTCTCAGCTTTCTATTGTTCCTTTCTAACTAGTTTGTACTCCTCACTCTTTTCTAATTAATCGTTTTACATTTATGTAGCCCCCTGCACATCAGTGGCGTTTCCGCCTTGCTCGGGGTTAAATGATTAAAAAAAAATGTATGTATGTATGTATAGATAGATAGATAGATAGATAGATATGGTGGACAAGAAGTACCTTATGAGTTTTTATTTCATTTTTTCATGTTGTGACAACCCTGCAACCCTGCATTTCTTCTCTTTACTTTTTTTTCTTTTCTCCCCTTTTCTTTTCTTTTTTTTTTGTTCCTAAGTAAGCAGAAGGAGTGGTTTGAATGCTTCAAGGTAATTAGGCTGTAATCTAAACTTATTCATAAATGGAACGTTGTCTCTGTGTGTGTCTGTGTGTGTGTCTCTGTGTCCGTTACCTATAGACTCCAAAACGGCTGAACCGATTTTCTTGAAAATTTACATAGATGTACTATAAGCGTCTACGAGTGTTCTTAGCTAGGTTTTGTGTCGATGTACACCCGATAAATATCGAAAATCGAAAAATTCGGGTTATAGAAGGAGTGACCCCATTTTAATCAAATTTGATACACTCATAGACAAAGACATAAGAAACGATATTCAGAAGTTTCAAGGTTGCAGTTCTTACAGTAGTGCAGAAAATCGATAAGATATATATATATATATATATATATATATATATATATATATGAAAGTATATGTGTGCGTGTGTCTGTTTACATGTCTGTATGTCCTTTATACAAACCCACAAGTTTTATCCGATCCTCACCAAACTTCACACAAATATTCTTTAGGCTGAGTCTGAGCTCCAAGACCATGGATTAGTTTTAAATCTTTCATTACACCCGAACAACGCCGGGCTATACTGCTAGTTGTTAATATATTTATATAACATTTGTTCTCTGGTGTTTGCTTTTAGTCGTATTTCACATGTTTTGACCTGGATTGTGCTCTGATAAATGTGGACCGATAAACCGATTTTATTGCGGAAGCCTAATTTTGAGTTTTCATTTAAAAAGTGTGGGAACAGGTTTGCATTGTTCCCCGTCTCCAGCCACCTCTTTGTAAGCAGAAGGAGTGTCTGGTTGTCTTCAATGTAATTAGCCTTAAAGTCTTATACAATTGTATAATATCTGGTCGTATTTTTAGTTGTCTTGCTCTGATGGAAGAGGACAGATATGTTTTCTTGAAATGTATGAAGGACACAAAATCAATTGAATAAAACCTACAAGATATTCCATGCCCACCATCAATATTTGCTGAAACATACATAAAAGAATCATTTCTTCACAAACATATATATATATAGTGTATCGAGGCAGCAAATAATTTTCTAAGCATATACTGTTAAATATAAGAGACAATGAATGTCTATTATGTTTAATCATGAGCCGTTCTAAACATCTTCTTTTCGCTCTAATTTCAGGTGAAAATAAAGACAAAAATTCTCCAACATTTAGATAATTTTTATTTAGTTTGTTCAAAGCTTTCGGCTCACATGAGTCATGTTCAGAGAGGTTACAGGGACGTTAACATGTTTAACGTGGATGTTTTTATGCTTAGAAAATATATGTATATTATTAGTGATACTTTAGATCATGTACAAACTACTACAAAATTGTACATTTTGTTTCGACATTGAAAGAACAATGTCTCATCATGTAATTAATTCCCAGCTGTTATTCGTCATTCATTTTTTATTGATTTTTTAAAATAAAACGTTTATTACCATCATTATTAACAACCTGGTGAGACATTGCTCTTTCAATGTCGAAACAAAATGCACAATTCTGTAGTAGTTTTTAGTTTGCACTTGTTATAATGTAATAATTAATAATAAATATTCATTCCTCTATTTTTATATTGAGCACTGTTTTAAAATAATGTTTTGAACGTTGCAATTATTTTCTTCGTTTTTTTATTCATCTGGTTTTATATATATATATATATATGTGTGTGTGTGTGTGTGTGTGTGTGTGTGTGTGTGTGTGTGTAATGCGAGAGAGTACGATGAAAGAACTGTCGTCTAAATAACTCAAAATTGAAAACACTGACATTTCATTTAAACAGATATATTTAGCAAAACTACACAAAATATATTTTATTGACTAAAAAGTAAATTTATTCAATAAAATCGCCATTGTCATCAACGACTATCCTCGGACGACTTCAGAATTTCCTACAACTTTTCTCCTTATTTATGTTAATGAGTGCTGACATCATTTTTACCTTCAAGTTATCTTCGAAGAAGTTTCGTTGGTCTTTCATTCAACTGCTTGTGTGGCATGGTGCCGAGTCTTGTTGCCAAACACAGGGTCTTCCAACTGCCACTCTTTTGACCCAGGGTAGCACTACCTCCTAAAAACACTTTATGTAAGCCTCCGTGCTAAGTCTGAGGTCCTCACTAACAAATTCGGGAATTTATTTATTACAGTGAGCTTTCCAAGCTTCCATACCTTCGTATACACTCATCCAACTCTTTCTAAATCATTTAACAAAAAACAATGCGCATGAGCAAAATTTAAAATATAAAATGGCGTCAATTTACCAATCGCACCCTGTCCATATGTGTCTTTGCATATTTTTGTATGTGTTTACACGTCTTTACCTATATGTATATATACTTATTTTAAGTGTTAACGATTTTGAAATGAAGCGTATAGCATATTGCCAAATAAAACATACTACAAAATATATGGAAGATCCTCTTTGATCCTGTTTCCAGAAAGGGTATCAAAGCCATTCTTGACATGCGATGAGTGTGGTTGGCTATGTATGCCTATCAAAGCCGACCTCATAAAACTCCAACAGCGTCAATCTACCAGTGACGCCGAATATCAAGACAACACGCAGCTCAACTCTGCGTGTGACTTGTGTAACAAAGTGTGCCGATCGACAGGTAGATCGAAGGGTTATTTTAAATCACGCCACTCAAATTAAGAGCTAACATCTGAAACGACTTCAATGTCGTACAACTAAAATGATGTGTCCTGGTTTTCGCTGGTTTAAAAAGTCACCTTATACGCCCTCTACGACAATGAAATATGAGAACATATGAAGAGACCTGACTAGACATTCACCATATTTGTTTATATATTTTTTTAATCATCTCACCCCAAGGAAGGCATTCCACTGCCACTATTGCGCATGGGGCTACATAGGGGAAGGTAAAGAGAAGGAGTGGTTAGACATAGGGAATGTCAGGATTAAGGTGACAGATGAGTAAGGATAGCGAGGATGAGGGTTGGGCAGATGGGAAGAGTGTTTGATAGAATGGGAGCAGGTTAGTGTGTTAGGAGGTGTCTATTGACCTTACATTTAAACACCTGGAGATTGTAGCCGTCGGGGAAGCAATCGTGTGGAAGAGAATTCCACAGTCGGGAAGTGCGAGGAAAGAAACTGTTGGAGTAGAAGTTACGGCTGCATTTTATCGGTTTCACTGTAAAAGGGTGGGATCTAGTTGTTAATCTAGTATCTCGTTCAAATTCGTATTTAGGGGGCACCAGTGATCTAAGTTCATCGGAGCAGAAGCCATGAAAGTATTTATAGAAGAGACACAGGGAAGCCACGTTGCGCCGGTGGGAGATAGACTGCAGGCGGTCTGCCAAGTCGGTATCTATCACATTACAGACCCTCCTCTGAACCTTATCGAGAAGCCCGAGGAGAACAGCAGGGGCACCCGACCAGATATAGCAGCAATATTCAATGCACGGGCGGATGGTAGATTTATGGTAGAATATGTGTGCATATTATATTCACCATATTTGTGTGCCTACATAATAATATATCTTCAGATGAATGCATAAAACTTGATGATATCAGTGCATATACATATTTTAGTCTTTTAAACATTAATGCCGCAAAGAAGCAAGGGGTTATTGGGAGTAAAAGAGAATGAAAAGAGTTTAGAAAGAATCGTAAACCCAATCTTGAACAGGAAACAAAGAATAGACTTCTACTCTTGTTCAAAAGACAGGGGAAGTGAATCGGATGATAGCCCTACTTACTCCTATTAATTTTTTATGTAAGTATAATTCTTATGCAGTCTCAATAGACACATATGGATATACTTGTGTATAGATACGCATATAGGCACATGAATATATACATATTCATCTACACATATCTACGCATTCAGTTAGTGATATATTTCTTATCGTTATTTGCTATGTCCCTTCAGAACATGCGCACCTTCCTTTTGTGTGTGTGTGTGTGTGTGTGTGTGTGTGTGTGTGTGTGTGTGTGTGTGTGTGTGTGTGTGTGTGTGCAATGATATTTACCCTACTCCCCCACTGGAGCGAGATGTAACACAAGGTCTTTTTTAAGATGGGGACCCGACCGCCTACGGAACAAAATTTCCCCAATCCACTCAACCGCCGGTTGAGCTGGCCACGGTGACGAGCACCTGGTCCACCCCTTTGCTGCAATGGAGTGGCGCGGCCGCGGTACACTATTCCCCGGGACCTGGTTCAGTGTAATTTTTCTCAGTTGCAACTCTGCCCTCACTTACGGAGCTACAACTTAGCCGCACTCTGTCTTCGAGGATAGAGACGCAACTGAGAGATGATTTAGGTCCCTACCCGATACAATAATTTTTTGTAAGTAATATTCATTTCCATACTATAAATCCCAGTCCCTGTTCTGTAATCCACCTCCAAGTTTATTTCTCTTTACCCTATTTTTATTTAGTATGCTCCTGAGAGTGTTAAATTCTTCAATTGGGTTTTTCTCATTATGTTTCCCTGAAGACAAAATCCAAAGAAGCATAAGACAGTGTAATCGGTCTTGACTGGGCAGCTCAATTTCAGTAACTTACGCAATGATGTGGTTTCTCTCTGCCTTTTCTAAAAATATTTCCATAGCAACTGCTCTGACGACCTTTTTTACTTGGTCTCCAGGCACATGTGTTAATCGCGCCACTTTTTTTATAATCATATCGCCCTAAGCAAGGCAGTTTACTGTCACTGGTGCGCAGGGGGTTACATAGGAGGAAAGTTATGAGAAACAATAATAGATTATAAGGGGTGTCAGGATATGGGTAAGAGAAGGGTGAGCATACTGAGTGGAGTAGAGTGAACATGAGAGAGAGGCTGCAAGTCAGTGACTATTGAATAGGAAATAGGAAATGACTATTGAATTTACATTTAAATTCTTGGAGATTGTAGTTGTCGGGGAAGTAAGTAAACGGAAAGGAATTCCACAGGCGGGAAGTGCGGGAAAAAAGCTGTTGGAGTAGAATTTGCGTTTACATTTTATTGGTTTCACAGTAAAATGGCGGGACCTAGTTGCTAATCTTGTGGCTCGAATAAATTCATATATAGGGGGCACCAGTGAGTTAAGTTCATCGGAGTAGAAGCAGTGAAAATATTTGTAGAAAAGACAAAGGGAAGCCACATTGCGCCGGTGAGAAATTAACTGTATCTTAGCTACCAAGTCGGGATCAATCACATTATAGATTCTCCGTTGGATTTTGTCAAGGACCCCTAGGTGAATAGCAGGGACACCCGACCAGATATGGCAGTAGTATTCAATGCACGGGCGACTGGTAGATTTATGTGCAGGATTGTTTGAGGCGAAAAAAATCTTACTGGCCCTACACAGAAAACCGACCTTCTTAGCAGCCGATTTAGCTATGGATTCAATATAGTCATTCCATTTTGTATCTGTTGTGAGAGTTAACCCCAGGAGGCGCAGTATTTTGCTTTCTTGAGACTAGCATGATCTATGCTTATGGTGGGTAGGCGCGATTGTCTGTAATGGTTAATAGATAGCATCTTCGTTTTGGAAGCATTAAAATTCCCGAATCATTGCTTACCACCGTCCACTACGGATTGGAGGCCCTTTTCAAGCTCGGCAGCGAGGTTTGCTTTGTCAGCCTCGGCAGATTTTTAATCGAGGCGAGAGTAAACCGTAGTGTCGTCAGTGTATATGCCTACTTGGGACCTTATTACATCGGGGAGATCGTAAATGAAGATTAGGAAAAGCGTAGAACCTAGAATAGAGCCTTGCGGGACACCCGCGTTCGTATGATAGTAATGGGAGGCATGTCCGTTCAATACTACCTTCAGTTTGCGATTTGAAAGGAATGACTGAATCAGGGCAAACAACTGTTCAGTTATATCATAGCCTCGCAGCTTGCGTAGAAGGCCAGCATGCCAGGCTCTGTCAAACGCTTTGGAGATTGCTAGGGCAACAGTTCGAGCTTAGCCATTCTTGTCGGGAGCCTGGTGTATATACTCAGTAATGGTCGTGAGAATATCAGCAGTAGACCTGGTGAAACGGAAACCATACTGTTTGTCAGAAAAGAGATTGTAGGCTGTGATGTTGAACCACCTCGACGTTAATGATGGCTTCGAACACTTGGCCAAAAATCGATAGGAGGCTAATAGGGCGGTAATTAGAGGGGTTAGAGGGTTCACCAGTATTTTTATATATAGAAATCACGGAGAAGGACTGCCAGCAGGCCGGAAAGCAAGAAGGCAGAGAGGCAATAGTTTTAGAGTTTGGAAAGAACAGAGGAGAGTTCAGGGTGGGATTCCGTCACCACCGCACGCTTTATGGGGATCAAGATTTGAAATTATGTTAGAGACCATCGGGTAGGTAATGTGGATGTCGTTCAGTTAGACCACAGTTCGAGGTGGGAAGTCGGGTACAGATACTCCAGACAAATCCAGTGTCGAGTTGGCGGAGAATCTGCGAGTGAAGCACTTAGCCTTGTCTGTTGAAGTGGTGAGGACCTCAAATTCGTTGAATATACTTCTACTCTAACAGATTCTTTTCTCGCACTTAACGCCTGTGGAACTTCCTTCCATTTACTTGCTTCCCTGATGACTGCAATCTCCAAAAATTTAAATGCTACGTCAGTTGTCATTTATCTTCTTGAATCCCGTTCATCTTTTGTCTTTTCCTTAATACCTTCTTGTCCCTAGTGTTTTCTCACACGGTAACCCAATGCTTGTTAGTAGCGGCCACGCCTTGTTAGGAGTGAAATTATTAAAAAAACGTGTCACTTTTGTTTACATTTTCCTTAAAACTTCCTGTTATTTTTCGTTTTTGTTTTCATATTCTTTAGAACTTCCTGTTATTCTCAGCATCCTTCTGTAGAAGCACATCTCTGTTGTCTACTCGTCATCTTTGAAGGAACTGCCCAGGATTCACTTTCATTTAGAAAGACCGTCATAGCACGGCAGTTCAGCACTCATTTCTTTGTTTGTATTAAGAAATTTGCAAATACGCAAATATATATAGTTTTCTTGCATATATATGTGATATATATGTGTGTGTGTGCGTGTGTGCGTTTATGTGTGCTTGCGCGTGTGCGCATATGCGTGTGTGTGTGTGCGTGTGTGTGCGTGTGTGTGCGCGTGTATGTGTGTATGTGTGCGCGTGTGTGTATGTGTGTGTGTGCGTGCTCGTGTGTGTATGCTCGTGTGTGTATGCACGTGTGTGTGTGTGTGTGTGTGTGTGTGTGTGTGTGAGCTAGAAATCTAGTAAACAGCGTAATGGGATAATGCGACGACCTATCAAGTGTGAAGCAAACGAATGAATCTGGAAGGTGGGACGAATTAGTTTATCGGCGACTCGAACAAGCCTTTACCGCGTGAAAATAGATTGAACGGCTTTGTAAAGTGTTATAAAGTCATGCTCTAAGGTTTGCGCGCGAAAATCGAGTTTATATTATTTGGACGCATAAATCGGAACACTGACTATATTTATTAAAAACAAAACGCTTGCGTTCTGAACATTTTTCATTTTACCGCCAATTGGGCAGGTTTTCGTTCAACTCTAAATACCTTCCGAATCTCCAGTTCGTTGTGAGACGTGAGTGTTCTCAAAGAGAACGGACGGACGGACAGTGCAGAGGAAGTGCGTCTCCATTTCGCCCTCAAACGCGGGAACTCTTTCTTTGAAAGAGGCAATCACATTATCTTTCTTCTGCAAATCTATCTATCGCTTTTGCTATTCATATCCGGCAATCGACCAGTAGAGTGTTTACTAGTTTCTGAATTAAAGATAATTCTCACAGAATAGACATAGATAGATAGATAGATAGATAGATAGATAGATAGATAGATACGAATATAGATAGATAGATAGATAGATAGATAGATAGATAGATAGATAGATAGATAGATACGAATATAGATAGATAGATAGATAGATAGATAGATAGATAGACATAGATAGATAGATAGATAGATAGATAGATAGATAGATAGATAGATACGAATAGACATAGATAGATAGATAGATAGATAGATAGATAGATAGAACATAGATAGATAGGAATAGACATAGATAGATAGATAGATAGATAGATAGATAGATAGATCGATCTTCGGTTAACAATACATTTAAATATTATGCTTCACATAATTTTCAGACCATAAGCCACTAAAATTTTATCGGGATGACTTTTTCTTTCTCTCTCTCTCTCTCTCTCTCTCTCTCTCTCTCTCTCTCTCTCTCTCTCTCTCTCTCTCTATATATATATATATATATATATATATAGGCAACTGAGCATTAAGGAAAATTGGGGAAGTAGGATCCCATTCGTTCCCAATTATTTTCTTTAGGACTAAATTCTTTGGGTTATTTAGAGTAATGGCGTCGCTTATTTGATTTTCTCTTTAACTTATTGTTCACGCAATAGAAGGACTAAGCTCTCTTCAGCTTTCTTCTTTCTCCCATATTCACTGCATTTAGCCCTTTCTTCTTCTGCCGCATCGCGTTCCTTCTTTGTTCTCTTAATTATTTTTGAACTAGCCGGAATCGGGTAAATTACACGACCTTATTTCAATAGTGCACTCTGTACTTTTTCACCAATGACCATTTCCAGATAATTATAAGAAAAGTTACAGTTTGTCTTAAAATATGAACGTGTCCTCAACAAATCGTTAGGTCAGGAAACATGATTTAACCTCTCGCTCCAACTGCCATTCTGTAACACCTATCCAAATTTTTATATACCTAGGAAGCAAAATAAATTCTACTGAAAAGGATGTAAAAATCTGCGTGGCTGATGCGTGAGCCACCTTGATGTTATCTGGAAATCTGATCTAGCAGACAAGCTCAACCGGAGATTTTTCCAGCCACTGTCGATGCCATTACTTAGACATTAACTAAAACCTCAAAATCTAAGCTTGATAGAACTAACACTCAGATGCGCTGAGCTATACTTAGCAGCTTTTAGAGACAATCCATCCTTGATATTTCTACAATCTTAGGTAAACGCAGAATGAGCTCAAGACACCGTTGGCAAGAAAAACAAAAACTCGTGAGTGATATACATATCTAGACACCTAACGATGGAGCAAGACTGGTTTGTCGCCCAGCAACCACCTACATTTACCATCTATTTTATGACACAGAATGCTATACGAATGACCTTTCAAACGTGATGGAGGACCATGATGATCGGCCTGAGTCAGTTAAGTGTCATACGTGAAACGCGCTTTAGGCGTTCATGTCTCGAAAGAGACTTAACTGACTGGGCAGAAGATTATCCCGCAGTAGGTTATTATTACTTTCTGCGATAGACTGGTTTCCAGCCAAGGCTTTACAACCCAATCTGTCCTGCCATTTAACTCATACCTGGAGGAAGAAGAAATAGATTATATTACATTATTATATTATGTATAATTAGTGGGGGGTCAGTTTATTACTTCATAACAATAGAAAACCAATCTCCTACTTTATGCCCAGTAGAAGCTTTAATTGTTTCCAACAATTATGTTCAGTCGGTCAAGTAAGTGCCATACGTCATACACGCTTTGGGCGATCATGTCTGGGCAGAAGATTATCCCGCAGTAGGTTGCCATGGCTTTCTGTAGTAGACTAGTTCTCAGCCAAGGCTATAGAACACAATCTGTCCTGCTATTTAATCCATAACTGGAGGGAAGTGACGGATTACCCAGGGGTATTTCCTTAATTAATGCAACGAATTCAACTGGAATTCGAACTCGGCAACCCGATTTCTCGTTCTGAGTCGATATCCACTGCACCACAACGCACATCCGACTGGCGTGAGAGACTTATATAAATATGTCCTCTAGTCTCTCTCTGTATCTCTTTCTCTATCTATCTATCTATCTATCTATCTATTTTCTTTCCCTGTCTCTCTTTTCCTCTTTCCTCTCGGGCACTTAACACAATCGGGGTTCTCTCAGTTTGCAACAAATTCGCGGGAATAACATAAAAAAAAGAAAGATTTTCATTTCAAAAGGTCACTTGCAGTACAGAAGCTGAACTTATCCTCAAAAGATCATTAGAGCACGAAACATGATTTAACTCTTGACTGCAAACTAATGTCTTTATCTAAGATGACCCCCGTTCCATACCCTCAATGGGTTGCACACTCTTTTTATCTCTCTACGTCCCTCTTGTCCGCTCGTTCTATTTTATTCTCTTTGTCTATTTGTCTCTTTCTCTTTCGTGTGATAATAATCGTGACATGCATCATACATAGGTAAACTCTCTACCTCAATCTTCCTCTCTCTCATTCTCTATCCATCTCTCTCTCTATCTCTCCCTCTATCTATCTATCTATCTATCTATCTATCTATCTATCTATCTATCTCGCTCTCTCTTTATAGATAGATACATAGATATACAGTAGCGTATAGTGATATTTGGTGGTAATAAAAGTCGTTCTTCGATGTACAACAAAGTAGTACACACACACACACACAAACACAAACACACACACACTTATATATATATATATATATATATATATATATATATATACTCATCCGCAGACAGATCTGTTTCGCGGTATCACAGCTCATCAATACGGTTAGACATCCGATTGCTTTTTACCCAGGATTGATAGAAACCTGACCGAATTGGCGTCCGTCGGCTATTCTACCTCTGAGCTATGGGCGCTCGGTAGATAGCGTGTGATATATCATGTAAGCACACACCAGTAGTTAGAGTGTTCTAACACATTACAGAATGAACGATGCGTAGGTGCTAGAGTAGCTACTGCTTTTTCAAAGTCTACCATTTTTCCAGAGTGCTCAGTCAGGGTGTGAAAAGGTATATATATATATATATATATATATATATATATATATATATATATATATGGGATAAAGATATATAAATTGTTATATATCAAGAGCATATATATTTTGGATGAAATATATATGTCAAAGTAAAAAAAAGTGTTTCTTCCGTTAGGACTTCATCAGACCAAGTTTATGTTGATGCGACTACACATGCGCACAAATAATTAGACGTTGGAAATTTTTAATTTAGGAAAGCAATTAATTTATTTTGGGTAGAATATCTAGCAATTTTATTTAGATTATTTTTTATTGCTTTCATCATCTTTAATATGAAATTCTACACATTGCGTACTATATATATATATATATATATATAATATTGAGAGCAGAACTCAACACATAATTAAACGGTTATAAATCTAGATTTTATTTCAACAATTTCAGAATGCTTTTACACTGACTCATTTATAATGCTATAGATAATTTCCATCGAGCTGTCTATTTTACTCTAGTTAGAGAATCCTATCTGTTATTCGTCATCGGAGGCCACAATTTGAACAACGTAAGGTACGCAGATGATAGAGTGCTGATAGCAGACGCCGAAAGGAAACCAGAAGACCTCCTACAG
This sequence comes from Ascarosepion bandense, assembly GCA_037127315.1. Lineage (NCBI taxonomy): Eukaryota > Metazoa > Mollusca > Cephalopoda > Sepiida > Sepiidae > Ascarosepion > Ascarosepion bandense. The sequence goes on along the minus strand of JBBBDQ010000300.1, from coordinate 291,341 downwards.
AAGATAGCTGAAGAGAATTACAAAAAAAGGTCTACAAATAAACTGCAAGAAAACCGAATTCATGGTCATCAGCAAAAAAGGCAGCCCAAAAGGCGAATTAGCAAGACAAAGGACGCATTCTAGAAGAGACAGAAAAATTTCGCTAAAAACAAAGGAAAGAGTACTGGATTGCTATGTGATGTCAGTTCTTCAATTTGGCACTGAATGTTGAAAAATATCATCAAAGATGAAGGAAAAACTTGAAGCAACTGAAATGTGGTTCTAGAAAAGAATGCTGCGGATATCATGGACCTAGCACGTGAGCAATGATGAGGTTTTGGAAGATGGAAATTAAGAAAATAATACTGAGCATCAGGAAAAGACAGATAAAGTTCTTGGAACATGCAAAATAGGAAGGAGGGCTTGGAGAACCTGATACTAACAGGATACATAAAGGGAAAAACAGACAGGGGAAAAGTAGCGGAAAACATATTTGGAGGGCCTGAGCAGGGGGATGACAGAACGGTGGTTGCATGGTGTAACAGGAGAAAGCATGCTAAGAGCCACCAAGAATAGGGAGACGTGGAAAGCCGTGATCGCCTACGTTCTAAAAGAACAAGTCACAAGAAGAAGAAGAAGAAGAAGAGGAAGAAGAAGAAGAAGAAGAAGAAGAAGAAGAAGAAGAAGAATCATTTATATCATTTGGAAAAAATCTTTGGAATTATTTTCTCTGTCTTTACATGTATTCCATTCTCTCTCTCTCTCTCTCTCTCTCTCTCTCTCTGTGTGTGTGTGTGTGTGTGTGTGTGTGTGTGTATATATATATATATATATATAGATATATATGATGGATGGGCTCTCCTGTCGATTTTGATATATGACTCACTAAGTCTGTTTTTTTATGTTTGGGTAGTATATGACACTTCATTTCCGCTAGTGACCTGCATACAAGTTCACATATTGTGCAACAGTGACCATCTCGAGACATAGCCGCAGGAATATTTATTGACGCTTTTTGCTGTTGTCTTTCGTCTCTTGGCCGGTCACTACGACTGATTTCTCATACGTCTCTGGAACAAATATCTCGAGTTATTTTTATCCAGGGCAACTTGCTGGAATTTGTTAATATACACATTGATGACTCAGAGGTTACTCTTTAGCTTCTCTTTATATCTGAGTGACAGCTGGTTAACAGTCATTTGCCCACTATCAATCGGTCATTCATGAGGATCTTAGGTATTCTGTCGTCATTCATTCCTTCAACATGACTAACTTAGCAAAGTTGTGACTGCATCAGAAAAGTGTCAATTCCACCAATATATATATATATATATATATATATATATATATATATAAATCCAGGTGAAAAGGACTGAAGGTTTTACTATTTGAGTACCCCGGCATTTATTTTATTATAACTAGTGCTCAATATAATAAATATTATAGAGCTTAATATAATCATATAGTTATGAATTAATTGTACACTGCGACACGGAAATTTTAGTGTCAAAATGTACAATTAATTCATAACTATATATATATATATATGTGGGGGGGGTGGATATAGAAGAATTCAAAGGAGTATCCTGTACATAAAGTGGTAGGATAACTTACTAGGAGAGCTCTAAATATATATGTATATAAATACATATAGAGCAAATATACGTAAAAATTAAGACAGACGCTATTCCATGGTTAAGTGGAAGTATAGGACTTTTTCAGGAGAATTCGTGAAAAATCTTCCGTACAATAAAAACGGAGGCTGAAGATGGTTCGCCTAAAATAGGCCATACTTCCACTTAACCATGGAATAATGTGTCTGTCTTTATTCTTACGTGTGTATATATATGAACAAGAACGAAAAAAATAATTACAACGTTCAAAAGACATTATCTTAAAACAGTACTTAATATAAAAAAGCAATGAATATTTATTATTAATTATTACTTTAGAACATGTGCAAACTAGAAACTACTACAAAAATTGTACATTTTGTTTCGACATTGAAAGAACAATGTCTCAACAAGTAGTTAATAATAATGAGACATTGTTCTTTCAATGTCGAAACAAAATGTACAATTTTGTAGTAGTTTGTAGTTTGCACATCTTCTAAAGTAATAATTAATAATATATATATATATATATATATATATATATATATATATATATGTATGTATACATATTTATATATATCGTAATAATATTAACATAAATTAATATCCCCTAACAAAGTACATAAAAATGCTACAATTTAACATGTTAAAAAATAAGTCAATAATAAAACTAGACCGACAGCATTCAACAGACAAAAGAAATGGTCAAAGAAATTATTTTACGACTTTAAATTTGTGCGTTTACAGCTCTCGTTAGATAACCGATGAAATTAACTCTGTACTGTTTCCCTGTCTAACTGCGAGACTTGAAATTGGCTGTAAGATATGTCCTTTGAACGTTTATTCTTCTTCATATATATTAACTTAAAAACATATTTAAATAACACGTCACTCAATAAGTCTCAGACCTTATATATAGATGGCACACTAATAAAAAATCCATATGATTTTTATGTAGTACTAACCTTCGAATGGCCCGTGGCAAAATTTAGGCCTAATCGGATTATTAGTCTACAAATAAAGTTATTTAAGTAAAGCTACTGTTGCAAATTTTCAAAACAATGAAAACATCTGAATTTCGTGTGTTTATAAAGCATGGTTTTCTGATGGGAACAATACTGTTCAAGCAAAGCAATAGCTTGATAAGTGTTATTCAGACTCTGCTTTGTCGGAAACAACGGTTAAGAGGATGTATGTTTACATTAAACGCGATTGTACAGACACAAATGATGCTGAACGCTCAGGTCGCCCAAAATCGGCAGTTGTCCCGGAAAATAACAAAAAATCCACAAAATCGTTTTGGCCGATCGTAAATTGAAGTTACATGAGATAGTAGATGAGGTGAACATATCAGAAAACAGTATATTTACCATTTTGCTTGAACATTTGTGAATGAGAAAGCTATGTTCAAAGTAGGTACCGCGTTTATTCACACTCGATCAAAAACAGCAACGCGTCGACGATTCAGAGTGTTGTTAGCAAATGTTTCAACGCAACAAGAAGGAGTTTTTGCGTAAATATGTGACAATGGATGTAACATGAATCCACCACTTCACTCTGGAATCAGATCAGCAGTCAGCTGAGTGGACAGCAGCAGGTGAAAGCTGTCCATAACGACCAAAGCGCAAGCATTAGCGAGCAAGGTTTTGACCTCCGTATTTTGGGATGCGCAAGGTATTTTGTTCATCGATTACCTCGGGAAAGGAAGAACCATCAATAGCGATATATATATATATATATATATATATATATATATATATATATATATATATATATATGTATGTATATATATATAGCATATAACATTATTGGCTCGTTTTAATGAAGAAATCGCCAAAAAACGGCCACGAATGAAAAAGAAAAAGTAATCTTTCACCAAGACTGTGTCATAAGTCGATCACAACGATGGCAAAACTACATGAATTGCACTTCGAGTTGTTTCCACACCCAGCCTATTCTCCAGATCTGGATCCCAGCGATACTGGCTGTTTACTAACCCCAAAAGAATACTCCGGGGAAAGAGATTTGGTTCCAGTGTAGAAGTGATATCGGAAACTGAGGCGTATTTTGTGGCCGAAGACACATCTTTCCACAAAAAATGCATCGAATTGTTAGAGAAGCGTTGGAATCAGCGTATCACCCTAGAAGGAGACTATGTTGATGAATAAAGTTGAATTTAGTCTAAACGTTCTTGTTTTATTAGTTAGGCTCGGGATTTATTGAGTAAAGTGTTCGTCTCTCCAAATCAAGATTTTATCTTCCTTTACACAACTTCTGCTATTTTCCTTCCTTTTTCCCAGTATCTAACTTTTTATTTCTGATTCTTATTGCTCTCCTTTCTTTCTCTCTCTCTCTCTCTCTCTCTCTCTCTCTCTATCTATCCATCTATCTATCTCTTTCACACACACACATACACACACACTCTCTCTCTCTCTTTCCTTTTCTCTCTTTTTCATTCCTCTCTTTCGTTTTCTTTGGCATTTATTGCTTTATTTTCTTTTTGCTGTTCTCTTTCTCTCTGTCTCTTTCTCTAAATCTTCATTTCTCATGCTCCCACCTGAAATAAATGTTTTAATATCATCTACAAACTCTCTCTCTCTCTCTCTCTCTCTCTCTCTCTCTCTCTCTCTCTCTCTCTCTCTCTGCACAGATTTGGAACCGGTAATTCTTTGGCCTCGCAAAGATAGTTCCTACCAACCACTCTCCTTCATACCCACGTAACCACCTGCCTGGATGCCAACGACTAACAATGCCAATATACAATGAAGTGGATCATTTTAAGGCACCAAAACCGCTTTCTTTGGCTGTTCGTCATTGATTTTGCTATATTCTGCCCTGATTGTCTTCAAATTTGGCAAAGTCTCAGCGCTAAATGAGAAAGAGAATACATTATTCGCTCAGGCGGCGTGGATTAAACTTAGAAAAGGCGGCAAAAGAAGATGAATGTTGGCAGAGAGATACAATGCAGTGATAATGACATGCAAAATATGGCAGAGACGTTAAAACCTGCTCAGTATCAGAAATTTGCAATTATATTTCCTGAATTTCCTTAAGTTAGTAGTAGTAGTAGTAGTAGTAGTAGTATTAGATTTTTTTAAAATATACCGTAACTTTTTTTTTCCTTCTTCACATCATTATGACTGCCGATACGCCTACCTATTCTTTCGCTTTAGCTTTGCATTATATGATGTTGATCGCTGCTTAGAAGTTTATTTTCGGGTCAACTCTTTTGACTTAAGAAAATAAACCAATCATTTGTTATTTTTATCAACAGGCTATATCCAATAATTTCAAAGTATTCTTGATGTTCCAAGCAGGTCTGCTCTTCGTAATGACCTATTATTATCATTTCATCCCAACCAAGGGGATAAAAGACGCTAAGATGCAAGTTTTTTTTTACAGTTTTATAAATAAAATTTATTTTTTGCTTTTTAAATGCCAAATACTAAATTATCGAGAGTGAAAGAAACAGTGAATACAATAGAAGAATTTTCATAGTGACAGGTGAAGACGATTGACGCTGCATTTCAATTTTTGAAAATAGCACATTTTACATGAAAACAAAGAAACCTAAAGAGAGTTCTATGAACGAAAAGTGCGGTAGAACTATTAGCATACAACTTACAGCTTCAGAAGTGAAATAATGAGACCTAGCTGTCAATCTAGTACTGCGCTTATCTTCGTGAACTTTGGGTACCAAAAAGAAACACTCATCAGAACAATTACCGTGAATATATTTAGAGAAAAGACAAATGGAATATACATTACGGCGTAAGAATGTGACTGAAGCCAAGTGGCTAGATCATGACCAATAATATTGCAGATTGTTTTTTGAAATTTTCCAACAAGTTCTAGGTATATAGCAGAAGCACAAGACAAGATGTGACAGCAATATTTTGTGTACGGATGAATGATACGCTTATAAGTATGCAAGATAGATTCTTGCGATTTCAATTCAAACTAGTGTTCTATAATTTAGTATACACCCTCAATGCCCTGATGATTTCTGGTACTATAAACCAGTTTCTTTGTTGGTACTTCTCAGGATTTCAAATTTTATATTTTAAATCAATGTAGCTGTCGATTTTCTTTTTTTCTTTTTGTTTTAATTCACATAGTTGTCTCCTGTCAGATAGCAAATCTTTTTTTCTGTTTCTCTAGCAGGAATGTATTCCTTTTAACTTGCGCTAAACTTCCTACTGCTTTTATATGAATATTTCACAGGATATTCCTTCTTGTTATATAACATGTTCTTTTCCTTTGAATTCTTATCTATATAAGAAGTCATACGATCATGCCACTTTCAAACATGGATAATTGGCTTCATGACTGGCCCGAGCTGATTAAATTTTGGGTTCGAACCAGTATGAGATAAAGTTTCTAGATTATTTTTTCCAGTTTTATAAATAACATTTCTTTTTACCTTTTTAAATGCCAAACACTAAATTATCTCTCCTAGATCATTTTAAATACTGAATTACCTTCTTTGTTTCATTTTAAATGCGCATTTAATTTTGAGAACGGTCGAGTTCATTTTTTGTATTTTAACTCTTGAGAGCAGTCAAGTTCATTGTAACTATTCTTTCTCATTTAAATAATCATCTGTTGCTAATCACTGAGAGGATGTAGGTATTGCCTTGGCGGAGATTTGCGATTTTTGACTGCTCTTTCTAGTTATTATTATTATTATTATTATTATTATTATTATTATGTCATTTTTCATAATAATTTGATTTCTGCTATGGTCGCACTACCTAACATGTCTGCAAGAAAACCTTGGTGCGTTGTTATGACTCCATTTCATTTTTGTTTTCTATCTCTCCTGACATACCTAGCGTTACATAGCGTTACATAGACAAAATTCTCCTTAATGTGTAGACTGTACTTAACAAAACAATCTCTGTATATCTCTTAAGCTGGGGTTTCCAGGGATTCTGTCAATGTATTGCTTTGTCCCATCTTTTATAATTCCAAGTGCATCTACTATCACTGTTCCGATTCTTGTTTTCAATTACCACATTTTTTCTATTTCAATTTCCAGGTCTTTATATTTTGACAGCTTTTCGAATTACTTGGTTGCTATGTTACAATCCGCTGAACAAGCCATATCAATTAATAAGAAAGTTTTTTCTTTTTTGTTTTTAACAATAATGTCCGGCCTATTTGCTTTAATTTTTCTGTCAGTGTAGATGGTGTAATCCCATAAAATGGTAACATCTTCTGTTTCTGTAAATGGTGCTGGGTGATGTTCATACAAGTGTTTGCATACATATTTTCCATAGTGTTTGCACATTGTCCAATCATGGCGATTTTTATATTCATTTGGCGTAAGTACAGAACAGCCTGAGATTAGACGGCCTATTGTTTCTTGGTGTTTATCACAAAACCTGCATTTTGGATCCATATTATTATGTATAATATTTGCCTGAAAGTTTCTAGTGAAAAGTCTTTGGTCTTGCGCTGCAAGAATAAAGCCTTCAGTCTCAGACTTTAATCCAGATGCACGTAACCATCGATGAGTATTAACTTTATCAACATTGGATTTATTGGCACGTTCTGGATATTGGCCATGCAGAGGTTTGTCTTGCCAGCGTTCTTTCACCTGTTCAAGAGCTTTATCTTTGGCTTTCATTTTCATATTTTTTGCCGCAGTAGTTTCTTCTTGGCTTCTGTTTTGCTTTTCTACAGAATCTACTAACTGTAAATCTTGTTAGTATTTACTGCATTCTTTTATTTTTGAATATTTTTTCTTTTTTTCTTCATGTTGCCTTACTAATTGTATCATCCAGTCCTTTGTTGTTTCTATGTATGTTAGTAAGCCAATAGTTGTTGTCATGTATGACAATTCTAACTGAATAAGACCTCTTCCACCTTCTTTACGGGGTATGTATAGACGGTCTACATCAGCCTTTGGATGATTCATCTTATGCTTAGAAAGAAGCTTTCTTGTTTTAGAATCCATTCGCCTGATGTCGTTTAGAGTCCAGTTTAAGATGTTGAAACTATATTGGACAACTGAGATTGCAAGGCTATTAATGGCCATATTATTATTATTATTATTATTATTATTATTATTATTATTATTATTATTAATTAATTAATTAATTAATTAATTAATTAATGGCCATATTATTATTATTATTATTATGTCTTTACATCTGGTGGATTTGGTGGTTTCTCATGGGCATGAAGTAAAGTAAGGAAGTAAATTTCGTTGATATTTTATAATTTTTTTAATAATATTTTAACAGATTTTAGTTGTATTGTCAGACAGATTATTTCATTTCATCTTTGAATTCGTAATTCTTACGACGTTTTTGTAAGATGCGTCGACGCTGTTTAATTCATTTTAATAAAGAGAAGTATATTCATATCAATGATATTTGATATCTTTCTTCTGTTCTCTAGCAATGCACTCGACAAAGAAAAGAGTGCTTTTATATGGCGGTGATGTTAAACAATGTCCACTGAGAATTGAATGAAGCTTTCTCAAAGGGGGTAAAACTGCTAAGAGCCACACGAGACAGAAATGTGTGGAGAGCCATGATCACCTATGTCCTGAAAAACGGTACATAGAAGAAGAAATACTCCTAATCTCTTGTTTTCATTTCGGACTATTGCCCTTGGGAAAGTTAGGAATCTATTTAACATTGTATAAGTCAAGAAAAATGGTAAAATATATCTCCTGAATATGGTTGTTTGAAATATATATTACTAGCAGTATAGCCCGGCGTTGCTCGAGTGTAATGAAAGCTTTAAAACTAATTCATGGTCCTGGAGCGCATATTCTTTGGACGTTAGCACGAAAGATTAAAAAACGATAGTTGTTTCCAGTTAAAGCGAAATCGTAGACTGAAAGAAAAATGAATGGATGTAAGCCAAAATTTTGATTTCCTGGTATCGATATCAAATAAGTTCTTTTCGTCGTAAACTGAATTTTGAAGGTTAAATAAGTTTTCTGAGTAAATGGTATCATGGCCGAGGCTAAGAACTACAATTATACCTACTTAGAGCCAAACCCGAAGCAAAAACTAAAATAAAAGGGCTGAAAAAATACAGACAAACAGGTAGATAAACAGACACACACACAAACATATTGCCTTCTATATGTTATCGATTTTCTGCACTATTGTAAGAACTGCAACCTTCTGAATATCGTCTCTTATGTCTTTTTCTATGAGTGTATCAAATTTGATTAAAATCGGACCATTCCTTCTATAATCAGATTTTTATTATCGATTTTCGATATTTATCAATGGTACCTCAACAAAACCTAGCTAAGAACACTCGCAGACGCTTATAGTACAACTGTGTAAATTTTCAGGAAAATCGGTTCAGCCGTTTCGGAGTCTATAGATAACGGACACACATACACACACACAGAGACAAAGTTCCATTTATAAATAAGTTTAAATTTCTTTAATATAATATATTTGATAGGGTAAATTGACTGCAACAAACCCTGCAAAAGAATAAAACAAGCCTCGTGTACCAGTGCATTTAATTGATCCAGAAACTGAGGAATCAGCAGTTAAAGGGAAAGCGAGATTCTCTAATATAAAAGTCATTTCTTCCTGTGTGCACAGACTTGCTGTTATTCTAAGATTAAGATTTTTTTTAACTAGGCAATAATGGATAGAGTTTCTTTGATAGCATCATTCGCTTTGTTCTCTTCCAAAATCATTACATGCTTCTCAATTTCTCATTATGTTGACGATTACGATTTATAAAGAAAATAAATTGTCGAACGTCAAAATCATTCTGCCAAGAAGTTTGCTTCTTCAGGAAAAACTTCTCAACATCAAATATTCATGAACCATGAACTAAGAACAATCACAGTTCCTTTCTTTCCTATCAATCTCCGAAACAATCCAATTCATTCAATCATTTTGAGCAGACAATAACCTCAGCCAGACAATAGAATACAATCTCTTTTCACTAGTCAGATATTGCAACAACCTCGCATATTCACATTCTACATTAACCATATTGAATACGCTAGAAAGACTACAAGAAAAACGTTGTAGATTTTCTAATGCAGTCAAGGAAAGCCGTTTTAAATACAAGCATATAAAAATAAAAAATCGATTATTCTTTCTCCGAGGAAAAATGTTTTAAAACTTGACTCTATAGACATTTCAGTATGGCTGACCCTCTTGTTTCCGAGCCCATTTAATGTGCGTTGTGGTGCAGTGGATATCGGCTCGGAACGAGAAGTCGGAGAGCCGAGTTCGAATTCCAGTTGAATTCATTGCATTCACTTACGCGCAAATACTCTTGGAAAAGGTATTAATCCGTCTCTTCCCTCCAGATATGGGTTAAATAACAGGACAGATTAGGTTCTATAGCCTTGGTTGGCAACCAGTCCGGCGCAGAAAGTAATGGCAATTTAATGTGAGATAGTTATCTGCCCAGTCAGTCATGTCTATTTCGAGACATGATCGCCCAAGTGTGTATCACGTATGGCACTCAACTGACTGACTGAGGCTAGCTAAAATCTGTTGTATACGCTTTTAACTGTTCATTCATCATCTACAGTGACAACAACCTGTGTTTTATACTCTAAATCTGCTGAGTTGGCCTTAGTTACTGTTACTGAGTTTGACTTTGGGTTTGAGTTTTGTTTGACGGCATATCAACACCTTTGTTGGTTATTTAATGCCAAAAAGGTAGGCTTTTAAGGTATTTTTAATGTTCGGTTATGGTGAGAAAATTGATTTAGCCAGATTTTTAGCATGATTTTGATGTCATACCCAGGACCATACTGTTTCTGAAAGTAACAAAGAAAATACATAATCCTGCGTGATAAACAGCTTGAACAAAGTCTGTACTCTCAAACCTCGGATAGGAGGACTTTGGACTTTGTGCTCTTAGTATGTTTTCTCCTGTTACACCTCGCAACTCCCGTTCCGTAATCCACCTGATCAGACCCTTCAAATATGTTATCCGCTGCCTCCCTCTGTTTCTTTTTCCTTCTATCTGGCCTGTCAGTATCAGGTTCTCCAAGCCCTCCTTCCTCACTGCATGTCCTAGGAACTTTAGTTGTATCATCCTGTTGATCACTATTAATTTTCGTTTCCATTCTTTCCAACCCCTCATCGTTGCTTGTATGCTCGGTCCACGATATCCGCAGCATCCTTCTGTAGAACCATATTTCCGCTGCTTCAAGTTTTTTCCTCATCTTCGATAATATTGTCCAGAGTCAAATTCACTCACAACGCTTAGGTGAAGTTGATAAATCGGTCATTGTCAAGTTCAAACTATATCTCAGAGTTGGGTCGCTAACGTTCTAATTACTAAACTACGCAACCATTTAGAAAAAACTCGGAAAGGTGAGATTAACAAAGCTAAGGCGTAGATTCATATTCTGACAAGATTTTATTGCAGCACACTGTGATGATAAACATTCACACTTACCAGAGCCAAAGCGTCCAAGGTGTTTTAAAGCGTCCAAGCTGTTTTGCTTGTCGGGCTGCAGTGTTGTGATGAATGCGTGCGTAAACCCACGCCAGAGAGTTCGTCGTCTCGTCAGCTGCGTCCTCGCAAGTTTGGTCAAAGAAAGGAATATTCTTCGACCTGTCATTTTATGCTGAGTGAGAATGAGACCGACGGCAATGATTGGTGCGTCGGCAATGTCTTTTTGTCCATAAAAGTGTCTGAGACAATGGCTGCCAGTGTTGTTGTGACCCTAGTGACGTGCGCAACTGAGAGAGAGAGAGAGAGAGAGAGAGAGAGCATTGAGACTCTGTGTATTTTTGACTGGAAGCTTCAAACCCACGAGTGACGCGAGCGGTAGAACCGAAACCAAAACAGAAATTTACTCTTTAACTACACACTCTCGATAATTTTCTTTCTGGGTAAGTCACTTTTGATAAGTGTGGCAATTTTTAGATCAACATTGTGGTCGAATTTATTTCTGTGTATGACGAGTTCATTTGATAAATTGTTATATAGAAGGTTCCTTTTGTGTTCATAGATAGGTCTATGAAAAGTAAAAAAAAAGAATCTTTCATTTTATAAATTCATCTTTTCCTTATCAATCTTTACTAATTTACAGAAGATAGTATCGAACATTAGACATAAAGTTTTCCTGTACATATATACATTTGGATGTGCGTTGTGCTGCAGTGGATTTCGGCTGGGAGAAATCGGAAAGCTGGGTTAGAATTCCAAATGTATTCCTTGCATTCACTTACGAACAAATACCCTTAGGAAAGATTTTAATCCGTCTCTTCTCCCTCCAACTATGATTTCTGTGGCCTTGGTTGGCAACAAGTCTACCGCGGAAATTCATGATAACCTACTGCGGGAAAATATTCCGCTCTGATCACCCAAGCGTGTATCCTCTATGGCACTTAAGTGACATGTAATGAAGTTTAACATATCAATTAAATGGTCTAAATTCTGTTGTTAACTGGTGCAAGGAATGGCTTCTTAATTCTAATACCTCCCAAATGAAATTATTCTATTATAATCATCTGAGATAACTCATTTTACTTTCCATCAACATGCCAAACCTCCAGGAGAGTGACTCATTCTGCCTACTCGATCGACCAATTCAAAGACTTCCTCGATCGGAAAACACTAGGTGTGCCACCGAGGATGATGAAAATAATTCAACAATAAAACATTTCAGAATTGTAGTCAATACACAAAATGAAGATATAACAAAACTTTCAAAATCAACACCCGAAATTCTGTTTTAACCAATCTTGAACCCTGACTTTATACCTACCACAGCAATGAGATATTCCTTGCTATTTAGATTATATAAGTATCCTCAATTTGAAAGATCTTAATTAAAAGAGAGACTTGATAAATAATGAAGATATTACATTTTTTTTCGAATTTAAAACTATTGTCCTACAAGTCATTCCGATTCCTTGCGGAAAACTCTGTTTTAAATTTTAACAATTTTCATTCCTCGTATACGTACGTTCATTAATGTCACTTGTCGTTTTTTGCTTTTAAAATGCAGTCGATTCGCTAAGTAATATTAATCTTTTCTCATATCAAAATGGTTCATTAAACATTTCTTTGGGTTAGTACATTAAACATAGTTCACAAATAATAGGTTTAATATTGTCAAATATGAATGGAAAATGGCCATACACTTCTTTCCCAAGTTGTAAACATCTATAAAGTCTCTAGATGGATTGTTCAGCATATATATTAAGTCCCAAGATATATTGAATCTCCAGATGTATTGATCGCAAGATATATTGAATTCACAGGTATATTAAATCTCCAGATTGATAACCAGTCATACTGATTCACCAGATATGCTGAATCTCCATAGGTATTGATCCTAAGATATATTGAATTAGCAGACGTACTGAATTCTCAGATGTACAAAACCCAAGACATATTGAATCTCCTGATATATTGTATCTCAAAATTACTTGTATCCAGACATACTGAAAAGTAAAATGTACATATGTAGATTCATTAAATTTGCGAATCTATATATACCAACATGTACTGTATCGCCGCATGAATTGATAACGAGACATATTAAAGCCTCAGATGTACATCTGGAGATTCAATATATCTGGAGATTCAGTACATCTTCGCATTTAATATAACCCCAGATATATTGACACACTAACAGATGTATTGACACACCAGATCTATTAATCAAAAGATATACTGAATCCACAGATATATTGAACCTCCAGATGAATTCCCAGACATACACTGGATGTTCTGAATCACGTACTGATACCCAGATATTGAATGCACAGTAGTATAGAATATCAAGGTTTTTTATTCAGACATACTAAAATAGTAAGATGCACATATGTAGAGTCCGTACAACTGTGGATTTATATATACCCAGATAAACTCTACCTAATACCCAGACATATTCAATCAGTCGATATGTTGAATCTCCAATTAGTTGTGCTGATGCCAAATCTAAACTTATTTATAAATGGAACTTTGTCTATGTGTGTGTGTTCGTTACCTATAGACTCCGAAACGGCTGAACCGATTTACTTGAAAATTTACACAGTTGTACTATAAGCGTCTGCGAGTGTTCTTAGCTAGATTTTGTGTCGCGGTACCACCGATAAATATCGAAAATCGATAATCGAAAAAATCGGGTTATAGAAGGAGTGGGCCGAGTTTAATCAAATTTGATACACTCATAGACAAAGACATAAGAGACGATATTCAGAAGTTTCAAGGTTGCAGTTCTATCCTTGGATGACTTATTTGACTCCGATATTGAAAATCGATGCCACGATATTCTACCGGGTTTGATTTTCAGCACTTTTATTTTAGTTTTTGCTTCGGGTTTGGCTCTAATAGGTATAATTGTAGTTCTTAGTCTCAGCCATGATACCATTTACTCAGAGGACTTATTTAACCTTCAAAATCCAGTTTACTACGAAAAAACTTATTTGATATTGATACCAGGAAATCAAAATTTGACTTACATCCATTCATTTTTCTTTCAGTCTACGGTTTCGCTTTAACTGGAAATGACTATTGCTTTTTAGTTTTTCGTGCCAACGTCCAAAGAGTCTGAGCTCCAGGACCATGGATTAGTTTTAAAGCTTTCATTACACCCGAGCAACGCCGGGCTATACTGCTAGTATAATAAATATCCCATCCCCAGATGTACTGAATAACTAAATTCATTAATCCTCAGACATATTTTATCCAAGGTGTACATTTAGAAATTGTGTATATCTAGGGATTAAATATATCCCCAGTTAAAATGAGTCACCAGATTTATTAAGTAATTAATCCCCAGACATATTGAATCCCTAGTGTATATCTAGAAATTGAGTATATCTAGGAATTAAATATATATCTAAATGAAATGAGTCTCTAGATGTATTAATATGCAGAAATTATTGATCCCAAACATAGTGAATGATCAAATGTACTGAATCCCCAGATGTATTAATCCGGAGCATGTTGAAGTCCCCTAGTGCACATGTAAGGATACAGATGTTCTATATCTTCAGAGGATCTCTATATTGAACATATCGCCATATAGACATCCAGATGTACTGATGTAACTATTCAGTACACCAGGAAATTCAGTATACTGTATTTGGGGATATATTGAATCCCCAGATATATTGATATCTGAATCTCCAGATGTACTGATTCACAGACATACTGAGTCAGCAGATTATTGAATCCCAAAATCTATTGAATCTCCAGATGCAATTATCCTCAGACATTAATGTATTTAATTTCCATATTGAATTCCAACATCTGAGAACAGAGTACATTTCTTGATTCAATATACCTTCAGATGTACCGAATCGCTATATGTATTTATCTCCATCCAATTTTCAAATGTATTTGACCTTAAATATCATCAAAATTATTTAATCTCTATATATATTAAACCCCAGAAATACTGAATCTTAAGATTAATCTTAACTCCACAATTGTGATCCGTGTTAACATATTGAATCATTAGATGTACAAAATCTCTACATGTATTTATCCCTGGACATATAAAATCGTAAATGTATTGAATCTCTAGATCTATTGTCTCTCCTAATTGTATTAATACGTTGATATATTGAATACCAACCAGACGTATTAAATCTCCAAATGTTGTAGTCCCATTATGATTTTATCCACAAATGTGTCGAATCTCTAGATATTTGATTCCAAGTCATATGAATATCCACATGTATAGAATCATCAGATATATTAATCCTCAGACATATTGATTGCCAGATGTATTGATCCATTTGCATATTGAATTCTCATTCTCAGATGTACTGAATCACCAAACGTAGTAATCTCCAGATGTATTGAATTACCAGATATACATAATCTCGAGATTTATTGATACCCAAATATACTGAGTCCCTATTCCGAGATCTACTGGATCTCTAGATGTATCGATCCTTAACCATACTCTATGGCCATATGTACTGAATCTCGATTTGTTCTGATCCCCAGATATACTGGATCCTCAAATTTATTGACTCTCCAGCAGCATTGATCTGTAAACATAATGAAATCCCAGATGTACCGATTCACCTTAACCCTCTAGGGCCATTCGTATCATATTTGATACAGTATTTCCCTATGTGGAAACAATTTGTATTTCCCTATAAGGAAACATTTGGTATTCATTGACTGAGCAGTCAGTACTGCTTTCATTTGAAATTTATAAAATATTTCTCTTAACCCTCTAGGGCCATTCGTATCATATTTGATACAGTATTTCCATATAAGGAAACATTTGGTATTTCCCTATAAGGAAACATTTGGTATTCATTGACTGAGCAGTCAGTACTGCTTTCATTTGAAATTTATAAAATATTTCTCTTAACCCTCTAGGGCCATTCGTATCATATTTGATACAGTATTTCCCTATAAGGAAACATTTGGTATTTCCCTATAAGGAAACATTTGGTATTCATTGACATCAAAGTCAGTACTGCTTACATTTGAAATTTATAAAATATTTCTCTTAACCCTCTAGAGCCATTCGTATCATATTTGATACAGTATTTCCCTATAAGGAAACATTTGGTATTTCCCTATAAGGAAACATTTGGTATTCATTGACTGAGCAGTCAGTACTGCTTTCATTTGAAATTTATAAATTATTTCTCTTAACCCTCTAGGGCCATTCGTATCATATTTGATACAGTATTTCCCTATAAGGAAACATTTGGTATTTCCCTATAAGGAAACATTTGGTATTTCCCTATAAGGAAACATTTGGTATTCATTGACATCAAAGTCAGTACTGCTTTCATTTGAAATTTATAAAATATTTCTCTTGAAAAATTTTTCAGGAAAATATTTCTTTCAAGGCTTGTTTTCATACTGTATCAAATATGATACGAATGGCCCTAGAGGATTAAATGCCTGAACTTTACCGATGCAAAATTAAAATCACGTGATTTACAGCTGAACATTATTTTGAAAAACATTCTAGAACGGATAATTAATAAATTCTAAATTTAGGAGACTATAATACATATATTTTTAGGGAGCTATGCAAAATTAATATCACGTGATTTACAGCTGAACATTATTTTGAAAAGCATTCTAGAACGGATAATTAATAAATTCTAAATTTAGGAGACTATAATTCATATATTTTTAGGGAGCTATGCATCAGATATTAATTTACTAAACTGGCTCACAATCCAATAGAGGTGTACTAATGAGTTTATTGCATGACTAAAGTAGGAGGAGTAAGTGAAATATGAGGATATGTAGGATATATAAATGTTGAATGTAGACTTGAAGAAGTACAGATTTCATTGATCTAGAAAGAAACTCTTGCCAGACAGTAATTATCAGAAAAAAGTGTCAGTAGCACATCCTTCCTACGAAGGCCATTCAAAAACTTATAAGCCTCATCCAGAATGTGTTAGAGAAATAAGACAGGTTTTCATAAGACAGGTTTTCATACTATTTTTTAATATAATCTACTTTGACATCAAATCATTGCAATCTCATCAGGGAAGAAGACGGCGTCCTGGTCCACCAACAACTTCTTCACGGTAAATAAGATCTCATCATTGCTTCCAAAATGGCAACCCCAGAGGTCGCATTTTAGTTTAGAAAACAAGACGGTCATACGGAGCTAAATCTTTTGAGTAAGGGGAACGGGGTAAAAATTCAAAGACACAAAGGACTGGTTCAGCTACTGCAACTTGAGCAGTGTGAATGAGTCTCGTTGTCCTAGAGCAAGAGCAAATGTGCTCTCAGTTTCTTTTTTTATTTTCGACTTGAATGCTTCCTTCATTTGTCGTATATCTGATGCATAGTACTCTCTATTAATAGTTTTTCCCCTTTTTTTAGTCTATCATGGTTACGTTTTAAAAGTCCTTAAAAACAGAAGCCATCACGTTACGAACAGAAACTGTCTATGGACTTAGTGTTATGGGACCTACACTTTTTGGACTATGATGAACATATTATTATGAATACCGGGAGAATATACCTCTCGGGGTGGATCTACCCTTTTGGGGCTATAATGAACATATTATTATGAATACCGGGAGAATATACCTCTCGGGGTGGATCTACCCTTTTGGGGTTATAATGAACATATTATTATGAATACCGGGAGAATATACCTCTCGGGGTGGATCTACCCTTTTGGGGCTATAATGAACATATTATTATGAATACCGGGAGAATATACCTCTCGGGGTGGATCTACCCTTTTTGGGGCTATAATGGACATATTATTATGAATACCGGAAGAATATGCCCCTCGGGGTGGAGTTGGGTTGGTTTGAGTTACCCCGGTCTAATACTTGGCAGTCAGACTGATGTGTAACACATGTATTTGTTTTCCGTTTAATATCTATGTTTCACTAATTTCTGAGTTTGTGTTTTTCTTCCGGACCTATTCTGGGTTCACAACACTTAGCTATCTACTGGATATATGATCTGATTGTTTCCAGAATGGCGACCATGCAGATGGGATTTGAGTTTAAGAAACAGGAAGAAATCAGATTAAGATAAATCCAATGAGTAAGGGGATGGAATAGCAATACAAAACCACAGTTGGCTGCTTCAGCTACTGCGACCTGAGCAATGTGAGCAGGTGCTTTATCCTGGAGCAAGAGCACCCCTGCTCTCAGTTTCTCTATATGTTTTAACTTTAGTTGTTTCATTCACTTGTCTTATACCTAGTGCATAGTGTTGTGGGGTTCTCCCTTTTCATAGATATGGATTCGTTCAAAGTATACTTATACCACTGTTATAGGAGCGAGACTGGAGAATACCACGTTTTCACAAAGTGTTAACCGAAGAATACGAGAGTCTAGAGAGAGATTAGCAGTCAGTACACAGTAGCTCATAGTAGCTCTGTAGTTCACTCATCAAGAAGATTATTACGCAGTACCCGTCAGCTTCCGACGCGGTCATACTCAGCATACTACGGCTTCAGCTCCAGAGACTTGTACATATTCTTTTTACTAACCCGTATCCTGGACTACTAATCTTCATTCAAGTCCGTATCCTTACATTAATATACTTATTTTCTATCTCAATTACTGGTCGTTGTTCATTTATTTGTGCGGACCCCATTCCTGAGATCAACAACACATAGTATTGTTCATTAATAGTTTTCCCAGGTAGTCTATCATGATTACGCCTTCACAATCCCGAAAGACAGAAGCTATTTTGCCAACAAACGCTGTCTGCTTGAACTTCATTGAAGGTGGAAAACTAAAGTGTTTCCATTATTTCTTTTAAATCTTTGATTGAGGTTCGAAGTGGTGATTTCATCTTGAGTTATTAATCTGCAACGGAAATTCTCAGGGTCAGCCAAGAAGCGAGTCAGAAATGTTAATCCTTTTCAGCTTCTACCCATTGTTGAGATTTATTTTGCAAACAGCTTGCACATCGACAAAATCTCAGTGAAAACAGTATGGGTCCAACTAATACCAATAGACTAGTTCATCAGTGTTTGAGATTTTGGACAACCTGACTGAGGGTCATATTCTGTCCCTCCGTTTCTTCACATGTGCATAAGAAGGGGAGACCGCATTAAGTGCTTGTACCGTGTCCTGATGGATTTCACTGTGTGCCATACCTTCCTTTTTCAGATACTTTATGACCGCTCAATCCTGTTTTGGCCATTTGTAGATTTGTTGCACACTTCTGAAATTCGTATGGCGCTCACCTGCAGAGAAATTAAGACAGAAATTTGAATTAGTTTTATAGCTTTATAAGAAGTGGTAGTGTGTTACCACAAGAAAACTGTTCAGCTAAGGCTCTTCTTTCTATGTGAGGCTTTGAACCTTTTCAACCACTCTCGTGTTATTCAAATACGAAGAGAATAAGGATGATTCGACTGGCAAAGTGTGAATTAGGGGAACAAACACGTTTGACTATCCAGGAGTGGTACATCTCTGAGGCATCTTTGGCAATAGATGGTATGAGCGTTAGTCCCAAAAACGTTCAAGGAAGTGAACCTTAATGAAAGTGATTGTATGTTACAAGCTGGTTTTTCTCACTGAGCTATTAGAACTAGGTCAGAGGTGAGATCAAATTATGACCATCTAGACTTTTCGGGGTGTTAACCTAAGCTTTGATTTGGGTTAATTGACTTTGTTTAGTGGCATATCACCCTCTATGGGTTATTAATGCCGAAATCAAATATTTTGAATGCAATTTTATGCCTTCAACTGTAGATATTTTGAACATAGTTTCATACTGTCAAAGTAAACGCATTTTCTTTTCTAGTTATTTAGTTTGTAGATTATGAAGTGTATTGTTGATAATTTTACTAAAAAATGTATTTTTTAAATTTTTTTAGTGTTGCATTGATTGTCATTTTGGTATAAAAATGCATTATTTTTCTTCTCTCTTATAATAAAGACCACTATATATATATATATGAAATGAATTGTTTGAACATTATTTTTTATCGATACTCGTATTTAAGTAGATATTATGTTTTTTAATTAAACAGTATTATATATTTATATTTACTGGTCTGATTATTTACGATAAACTTTTATTACGAAAATGTTATGAAAATAATCAGGCCAGTAGATATAAATATGTAATACTGTTTAATTAAAAAACAGAATATCTACTTAAATACGAGTATCGATAAAAATAATGTTCAAACAATTCATTTCAAATTGTCGGTTGTTTATAACCAAGTTTCGTTAAAATTCGTTAATTTCCGTAACATGTTCATATATATATATATATATATATATATATAGGTAACACTAGGCTAACATGGCCGGAACGGAAGAAATTAAATTAGTTTGTATTATTAATGTTTATAGATCGAAAAGAACCAACTAGAAAAAATTATTGTTCCAATATGAACAGAGGAAAAAAAAGGATCTAACTAAAAACAAACATGAATTAAAAGATTACTGGTGTAATTGTTTTACCCAGAATCAACCAGCCGGGCCAGACGAGGTCATCGGTTCGGGCGGTCATTTTTGACAGCGGAAACAGTATGACTGAGAGAGGTTTAATTGTTATTCTTAACGACACAGCTGATAAAAATGAAAATTTTATTGTTTTTTGTATTTTTCTAACACACTCTTGCGGAATATAACCAAAACAATGGAAAGCCAAAACACAGCTGTGGAAGATCAGAAAATATTGTCACAAACGAAGAGAAGGGAATTTTGCGTAATCAGGCGTCTTTGACAAGTGCAAAGGTTAAGTTGATTTGTTATGAGAAATGACTAAATTAGGATTTTCTTGAGAAAAAAATGAAGGCGTAAAGGCCCTGCCCAAAACGGGTAAAGAGAAAATTGTCTCATTGCTTAAACAAAGGGAAAGAAATCAGAAAGAAGTGAGGTCATAAAAATAGCGCTACTCAATTGGCTACGTTAAAAGGAAGAAGACAGTGAGAGGGCTGAAGTTGTGATTTCATTGGCCGCAAGGGTCAGAAAGTAGATTGAACAGGCACCCAGTGTCCGTCGTACCCCGAACCAGTAAAGCAGGATCAAGCATAAATACAGAGCTTTGAGGGGGCCACAAGCAGTTCCAATCGGCTCTCGGCCCAGAGATGTAATGACGAAAATAGTCTCCAAGCCATTGGTCGTCCACCTCAGGGCTGGCCTCCTCCCATGGAGTTCCTGGCTGAAGATGTATAGAGACAGAAATAATTGCCACACCGTTGGGTGCTAACTGCTGCTGACCGGCCGAAAGAAGTTGAAGTCTTGAAACGGCCAACCAGAGTTAAAGACAGATAAGAAGCAGACCTAAAAAGAAGTGATTTTGCACACGAAGTCTCAAAACGTCGAAACAGCCAACCAGAATTAAAGATAAACAAAAAGTGATTTTGCAGACGAAGTATCGAAACGGCCAAGCAGAGTTAAAGACAGACAAGAAGTGATTTTGCAGACCAAAGTAGGTGAAGCCCAGCTCGGATCGAAGTGCCAGTCCGAAGTACCAACGGAACTGAAGACGTCTTACCGCCGTTGCCAGCTTTACCCACCGCACTCAAAGACAATTCTTTGGCAGTTTCCGTAAAGTTTCGGTATGAAGTAAGACAATGACATTTCGATGCGTGTATCACGTATTGCATTTAGCTGACTGAGTTTGTAGATGATGTAATGCATTGTTGCTAATATTTGTATGTATTTATTTATGCCTTGCCGGTAATTTTACTATAAAAAAATATTCATACATCTTTTTAGAGTTGTATTGATTGTCATTTTGCTATAAAATATACATTTTGGGCATTTTACTATAAAAATGCATTTTTAGTCAATCTGCTTCAAAATGTTTTGCTGGTCATTTTGATATAAAAATATATTATTGGTAATGGTGAAGCCCGAATCGTCGCCTTGGATATCTCTAAAGCATTCGACAGAGTATGGCATGCCGGCCTTCTACGGAAACTGCGAAGCTATGGCATAACTGGACTTTTGTTGGACTTAATCCGGTCATTCCTCTCTAACCGCACACTGAAGGTGGTATTAAACGGACATGCCTCCCAGAATTACCCTACAAACGCGGGTGTACCCCAAGGCTCTATCCTAGGTCCTACGCTCTTTCTAATCTATATCAATGATCTTCTCGATGCCATAAGATCACAAGTAGGCATGTACGCCGATGATACCACAGTTTACTCTCGCCTGGATCAAAAATCTGGTGTAGGTGACAAGGTGACCCTCGCTGCCGAGCTTGAGAAGGACCTCCAACCGTGGTGGATTGGGGTAAGAAATGGCTCGTTAAATTCAATTCTTCCAAAACGAAGCTGCTGTCAATTAACCACCACAGACAACCGCACCTCCCTCCTATTAGCATGGAACAGGCTTGCCTCCCAGTGAGTAAATCACTACGCCTGCTTGGCCTGACACTCTCAGCGGACCTCAAGTGGAATGACTACGTCGAATCCATTGCTAAATCCGCAGCTATGAAAGTCGGCTCTCTCTGCAGGGCCCGGAAATTCTTTCCGCCTGAATCTATCCTGCAATTATATAAATCTACCATCCGCCCGTGTATTGAGTACTGCTGCCACATCTGGTTGGGTTCCCCTTCTGTTATCCTCGGGGTTCTTGACAAAATACAGCGAAGAATCTGTAATGTGATTGATACCGACTTGGCTGACCGCCTGCAGTATCTCTCTCACCGGCGTGACGTGGCTTCCCTGTGCCTCTTCTATAAATACTTTCATGGCTTCTACTCTGACGAACTTAAATCACTTGTGTCCCAGATGTGAATTTGCACGAGATACTAGATTGGCAATTAGGTCCCACCCTTTTACAGTGAAACCGATGAAATGTAACCGCAATTTCTACTCCAACAGCTTCTTTCCTCGCACTTCCCGCCTGTGGAATTCCCTACCGCATGCTTGCTTCCCTGACGGCTACAACCTCCAGGAGTTTAAATGTAAGGTCAATAGACACCTCTTAACACACTAACTCACACCCACTCTCTCCAACTCTCTCCCTATGTACATCCTAAGTCGTCTATCACCCTCCTTCTGACATTTCCTATACCCAATCCCTCTATGTAAACCCCTGCGCTATAGTGACAGTGGAATGCCTTGCTTGGGGTGACACGATTAAAAAAAAATTTTACTATTAAATGTATTGCTGGTAATCATATAAAATATATTTAAATACTTTCCTAGTGTTTCGAGTTTTTCTTGAGGGTTCAATTTTTTCCTTTTAGCTGTGACTCTAATAGGTGCTACCACCATGAGTTATGATGGACCTGGGAACAACAGCAATTAACCTTCTGATCAGAGGCCTTGCTGCTGGATGTAGTTTATCGTTATACCCAGGAAGCCGTAAGTTTTGGTATTATTTGCATTGACATTTACTAATGAATTAAGAATGTTTTGGGGCAGATTGGGGCAGAGTGATATGCGCAAAAAAATAATAGTTGCACTCTTTTAAATCAAATACACAGAAGGATGTGCGCGGTGGTGCAAGAATATGCGCTCTGGTGCAGTGGATATCGGCTCGGAACGAGAAATCGGGAAGCCGAGTTCGAATTCCAGTTGAACCCATTGCATTCACTTACGCACAAATACACTTGGGAAAGGTATTAATCCGTCTCTTCCCTCCAGTTATGGGTTAAATAATAGGACAGATTGGGTTCTATAGCCTTGGCTGGCAACCAGTCTACCGCAGAAATCAATGGCAACCTACTGCGGAATAATCTTCCGCCCAGTCAGTCATGTATCTCTCGAGACATGATCGCTCAAAGCGTGTATCACGTATAGCACTTAACTAACTGAATGTTATCTAATAATTATCAGATCAGTACAGCCACTATCTTTTTTCTAACAGTTCAACGGAAAAATAAATGTCTTGTTACTTTCAATTACGCTAGTATTTTTTATTACCACCATTTAGAGTTTCCTACAGTCACGATGGGCGCTTGAATTGTCAATAGGGAGCCGTATTTTGAATGTCCAATTGATCTCAGGTTCACTCCAAAATTCAAGTAAAACTCGTATATTCAATCTATTATCAAAACCTCTCGGGAGACGGTTGGTTCATTGTCAGAAGTATTTGACAATTTTTGTCATACTCAATCTTTACAAGAGTTAGAGTGAGTTAAAAAAGGGAGTACTTGTGTCAGTAAATAATGGCAACATACTGCAGGAATATCTTCTGCCTAGCCAGTCATGTCTTTTTCAAGACATGATCGCCTAAGCGTGTAAAATGTATGGCACTTAACTGACTAAATGACTAGTATAATAGCTGGAGCTGCACAATCCTTGAGACAGAGTTTAAAATCGTTAATTATTGTGAGTAATTATTTATTTTTCACTCTGAAATCTCTTTGCCGCAGATGCAATATTGCAAGCCTGTCGCAAATCTACCGCCATTTTAGTGGCAATTGTTCATATGAGCTCCATTATTTAGTTCAACTTTTCCTGCCACGGCGCGTCATGTTATTTCCACGGAGTCGAATCAGCTTCATTACCTTTGGGCTGTAAATGTAATAAGGAAGTTCCACTTAAACAGCTTTTTTCTCCAAGAAACTGCCTCTTTGTGAAACGGGGTGCTTCTCTGAACAATTTAAACTTGGCAAGTTTTAGTCAACAGCCAATCGTTATTAATCTTATTTGCAGTCATAATATCCACCTTCTTTTCTATTCATATATCCCCCTATATTCATCGCCATTCAAACTGTAAAGCTGTATTGAGTGGCTCTTAAGCCTTGGATTGAGTTAAACTTGTCCAACATAGTTTACCCTTATAAGTTGACACAGCAAAATGACACTGTTGTTTAATAATCTCTTCAAAATGAACAGGTTCTTTATGTTTCCAGTCGCATTGTTAACACTCAGAGTATGTCAATTTAAACATTCAACTACATTTGCAATCCAAAAGCAATTTGCCAAATTGACAATTCTTTTCCCAGAAAACGTGTTGTGACAATTATTTCTTTCCTTCTGGATTAGCAACGAAAGTGGGAGAGATAACGATCTGATATTTTGCCGATGGTAACTGATAATTGTATCAAATTATATCTGATGCGTTTAAAAGATTTGCTGTGGATTCATTCCACCCACTGAACAAGAGCTACAAAAAATATCTTTTAAAAAAGCAGCAGAAACTAAAAGTCTGTAACAAGACAGACTGATTATTTTAATATCAATTTATTTCGTCAGACATACACTTAAAGAACGGTAGCATTGACTTCTTATAGCTGTTTGCCCTTCAGTGTTAATAGCAGAGACAGCGTGGACAAATGACCTTTCTGGTCGGTACGGTCGTGTCACTCAATTAATTCAAGACGTTAGACTCATTAGAATAAATAGCAAACTTGGTTGAAAGCGCTTCCCTCAATTGTTACGAAAACACTTTACTTTCTTTTTAAGAGGATGATAATTTTCACCATCTAGTTATTGGCTTCGAATGATTTCAATATAATTTTTCGGCGCTGTTTTTCTGTCCTGATGCTATTGGATTCATCTGATTACGAATAGCGATCTATAAACGTTTGTATGTTAGCATATGTATATATATATACATTCTAGAAAATGTTTTAGATATTCTACAATTTCATGTGTAATAAATATTTCGCAGCCAAAATAATTGCTGCTCGTCAGACCCAAACGATACAACAGCTAATATTCAAAATTCTCCAGTAAAGAATCACATACAGACACTCAGGTGCCCATATCGAGAATAGACATTTGTAACGGTATTTTTTTAGGGCTGCGAAATACGTATTCGTCTCTATCAGAATTTACCTGATTTAGATACCAAATATTTTACGTTATATATTGCTATCGCTCCATGCAAGGCAGTAAGACCATTAAGACACAACCGGGTGCAAGGTGTGGAAAAAGTAGGAGCAGAAACATTAATAATGAGCGGGAAAGGAATGAGTAATCAGAAGTATAATAGATAGCGATTGATATTGCATTTGAACTTTTGCAGAATAAAATTGATTGGAAAGCATGGAGCTGGAAGAGAGTTTCACAGGCCAAAAGTGTGAAACTTAGAGTTACATCTCGCCAATTCACTTGTAAATTGATGAGATCTCGACGCCAGACTAGTACTGCTCTTAAATCCAAAAAGTCTACGTACCATAGTGAAGAGCTCATCCGAACACTTACCATCAAAGTTTTTAGAGAAAAGGCACAGGGAATCTACATTACGGCAGTGGGAAAGTCACTGAAGCTTTCATTGGTTTTATCAAGGAGCCCAATGTTAGTTAACCCTTTGTTGCATATTGTTTATAATTGCAACCTTTCTCTAAAAATTTGTTGCATATTGGTTACAATTGTAACCAATACGCAATAAAGGGTTTGTGGTGATACCGACCGAGCAAAAGCTAGGGACCGGATGTTTGCACCCTAACGACCAACAAGCAAATGCCCAAAACTAGTCGGTGCGCAGCCGGCCTCGCGCAGATGTTCCGGTTGAAAACTAAAAATTAATTAAATATTAAATTCCAGTTCGTGAGCCTACGCGTATTTTATTTATCGGCCAATGGGAAGCCCAGAATCAAATACGGATATGAATTCCCAAAGAATCTGCTGCGATCCAAAAAGAAGATATAAAAAACCGATACAGAAAGACAGGCCGAGGCACACCCACACAGACTGACTCGAGACAGACGAGAGTAATTAGTATCTCCCTTGACCAAGTCAAGTGCTTACTATGCTTGTCGCCTTCACCTCCCTTTTCCTTCGTCCCTGTCTCAAAACTACTTACTGACCTAAGGAGCGAATACATCAAAGACATCCCTTTATTTACCACGCTCCCACATTCCTAAGCATTAATTCTCTTTTCAACATTTTATTGCCATGAACATTTTAACGTCCGTTGGACCTATACTTCAAGTATTACTTTAATTGTAAAAACATTAATTGATATGTGTATATATAAAAATGTTATTTTTCAACTCAATTTGCTTTTCTTGATTTATAATCATTTTATGATTTATAGTGGGCTATCTACAACGAGGCCAAATTCAGTTAACCTACAACAATATATAACTACCCTTCACTAGAATGGACTCACGACTATAAACTGGAAAAGAATGGATAACCCACCATAGGTTAACTAAATCTGATTGACATTTTAATCTGAATGTACCCATGAAAAGTTAATCAAGCCTTATCTACCCGATTATTACCCACTGTTTTAAAACGATTGGAATTTATGGGCTATAAGTATATTGATGCTTTCTCATTTCAGAACGTAGGTAATCATGACTCTCCACTGTTTCCTTTCCTTCAATATCACTGAATTGTCATGCATTTTTATGGAAGAAGTCGCTTTGTCATTGGCGTCTGCGTGGATTTAATTTCAGGATTTTTCTACTCTTCGACGGGTTTCCATCCCGTGCTAAATAGAGCAGTCTAACTAGCTGGTATGATAAGAGATGGAATTATGCCCTCCCTAAAAACATTAGTGAGAAAGTTAATGTAAATTACCATTTCAGATTTTGAACTCGGCCAGCTGATTTGATTTTCAGCGTCGATATCCGTTACACTACGAGCTTATTGGGTTAGTCATCTCACAAGTAGCTCAGTTTTAGTTTAGTCAAATAATAAATGTTGGATTGTAAATTTTCATTTTGAAATTCGGTATGATAGGTTTATAACGAGAACAAAGAAAGTATTAATCTACAACTTCTTATCACATAGAAAACTTAGTAAGGTTTATAGTTTCATCATCGCTCGCATTTCCTACACTGTCAAACATTTTCACAAGTTCGAGAGATAGATTAAACGCTCACTTCTTCTGCCTCCCTTGTCATCTGAGTGTCGAATTTTCCAAACCCTCTTTCCTTATTCAGTTTCAGAAATTTCAACTATCATTATCTGATTTTATGCTTAAGCGTCCTTTTTGCTTCCATTTTCCTTGATACTTTCTCGTTACTCACATGTCCAGTCGATGGCATTCTCAAGATTCTTCTGTAAAACCACATTTCTATTCCTCAGGTCTCTTCTTAATCTATGAGGAGATTGTCCAACATCCACAAACATAAACGAGACTATATATTATATAACAGCTCAATATTTTTTTATCTCTAATAAACTTTTCCTGTTTCTTATTACTTTTCTTAGTTTTTTTTTTTAAGGTATATTGTGAGGATACAATGCGTCTTCGGATTTCGGAGTTACATTTTCGACCTTCAGTTTAAACACGTCCCAGATATTGAAATTTTAATAGTTACTACCTTTTTGGTATCTCCAGTTCCTACTTAGTATATCTGGGCTGGATTTTTATTTTAATGATTAATTTTCTTCCAACTGTTGAGGTGCTAGGCGATCAAGGCACTCCACAGTTTCCCGTCCCTTGTATCTCTTAGTAAATTTTATTCCTTCCGATATCTCCTAACCCCTGTTCTGCCAACCATTTACACAAACACCTTAGGTAATTTATGTTCTGCTTTACCCTTTTTTAGTTTCAATATGTCTTGTGAATTTTCCAACGCTCTTTCCTCTTTATGTTTTTTAGAAATTTTAACTGGCTTTTTTTAATGCTACTTGTGTTCCCTTTTTGTGTTTTATTTTCTCCAAATCTTACTCGTTGCTCAAATTTTCAGTTCATGGTATTCTCAGCATCCTTCTGTTGAATCCCATTTCTATTACTGCAAGTCTCTTCTTCGTCTGTCATGTGATTGTTTAGCATTCACTACCATATAAGAAAATCGATATTTAATAACAGACTAATTATCTTTCGTTTGTTTTTATCAAAATTGTCCTTTCCTAATACTCTGCTTAGCTTTTGGAACGCTACTTTCATTATCCCAATTCATCTTTGTATTTCAGTATCGCAATTTCTACCCCCAGATAAACACTTCCTAGATATTTAAATTTTGATATCTTCAGTATTTTTCTTTGGCTGACAACCATACATTCTGTTTTCTTGCAATTGGTGTTTAGTCCTTTCTTCATGCTTTCCTTTACCACAATCGATAAGAGTTCCTTTCTGTGTCTACTATCAGAACCTTGCATATCGTATGTTGTTAAGATTGTGGTAACCAAAAATGAATCCTGGTAGGAATTCTAATTTTCTCAGAATTTCCGCGCTGTATCAGTCAGTTGAGTGTCATACCTGATACACGCTTTGGGCGATCATGTCTCGAATGGGCAGAAGTTTATCCCGCAGTAGATTGCCATTGCTTTCTGCAGTAGACTGGTTGCCAACCATTGCTATAGAACCGGATCTGTCCTATTATTTAACCAATAACTGGAAGGAAGAGACTGATTAAAACCTTTCCCAAGGGTATATGCGCGTAAGTGAATGCATAGAATTCAACTGGAATTCGAACTCTGCTCCCCGATTTGTCGTTTCGTTTCGAGTCTATAATCATTGCACCACAACGCGCATCCCCTCGTCGTATAGGTTGAATAAATTCAGTGAAACGACACATTCTTGTCTTACACCTTTTTCTATTTCTGTACTTCTACTGATCTCATTTTCTGTCTGTTTACAGGCGGTTTGCTGCCACGTAGATCTTTGATTATTCTAATATTCTTTCCGAGAGTGGCAAGTCTTCTGAGCTGTTCTAACAGTTTTTTGTTTATGACGAAATCTATCGAACAACTTTGCCTAGCCCATATAGCACCGAAACACGTTCTTCTGCAAATGTGTTGCTCATTACGATAAACATTATGTCATCTGCATATTTAATGTCGTTAAGAATGTGGCCGTCAATAATGAATCCTGGTAGGAATTCTAATTCTTTCAGAATCACCTCACTATAAAAGTTGAATAAATCCGGTGAAAAGATATATTCCTATCCTATGATGCTTTATATGACTGAATTAATTTTCTATTCTGGTGCAGGTGGTTTTATCTCATTATAAGTTCTGGATTATTCTTATATTCTTCCCCAATATTTCAGTTATCTAGCAACTCTAACAGATTTTTGTATTATCTATAAAACATAATTATAGTTCCTTATGCATATGTAATTTGTTCTTTCTGATATCATTCTGGACATAAAAATTGCATTCCTTGTTTCAGTGTCTTTAGCGAAACTACACTGTTTTTGTACTATTTCTGGTTTGATTCTGCACAATCTGAGCTAAATGCTACTCTTTGTAATGGCTTCGATCTCTATTGAGGTTACTAATACTTTTTGTTAATTGATCTCTAATCTGACCTAGCTCTAACAGCTCAATGAGAGAACACTGGTTTACATGGTTCAATACTTCCAAAACCAAGCTCGTAAATTTTCAGTACTTTCGTGCAGACTCTAGATTTTCTTCAGACCCAATAAATGGTTTTATTCTCAGCAAGACTGTTTTGAACGTCTATTTGTGCTAAAGATCAGCAAGTGATACTCGTATATACAAACTATTGCTAAATAAGCTAGCAAAATTGTCGGCTACTAGTAAATGACGCACCCATTCACACTGAGATCAACCAAATGCAGACCACAACTCTACTCCTGCAGCTTCTTTCCTCGCACATCCTGCCTGTAGAACTCGCTTGCTTATTTTTGCTTTCCTGGCGGCTACAGCCTCCAGGAATTCTAATGCAATATGGACCTTGGAGTTCTTCCTAAAGACTGGAAGGTAACCAGGGATATATAAATCAGAGGAAGAGATTGAAGGTTCAAGGTAAGTCTCACATAGAGCTAGGGTGTCTGGGGAGTTTTCGTGGAGGTAAGATTCCACGCTGCAAAAGTTGGTACGGGTACCACGGACGTTCGAGAAAGAGATGTTAATTAACATACCACTATATCAGTTCCATGCTACCAGCTGAAGTTGTTAATATAATAATCTTGAATATGTTATCTGCATATGGTAAGAACTTGACTTTCTTGGAAAATTCTGCTTACATATTTGGAATCAGCGTAATCGACTTAGTCTAGTACTGCATTATTTTGTTGGGATAACAAACTTTTATTCTGTTATTTGTTTATGTTGATATGTAGCTGTAGGGAGATTGTTAATTTTTATTTAATTCGGCCTTGTGTCATACATCACCCAAACTCCCTGCAGCTTACAAATTTTATGCAGGATTATCATCAGAATTATCAAAAGGTTTTCATCAGAAGGTAGGTTGGCAGGCTGGAATGAGTAGAATTGTGCGGAAGAAGGAAATATACATTTTTCATGTTAAAATAGAAATTTATTAATGAAAAGGATAACAAGAATAGGTAGTAGTTTGGGTTAATGTTCATTGATAATTTTTAGGGTATCAAGAATTCGTACAAATGTTCTTGTTGTAGTAATAAGTTGAAAGAGTTTATGCGTTATGTACGTATGTATGTGCGAGCGTTTGTTTCGTATGAATGTTTTGAATGGAGAAAAAGAAGTAAAAGGAATCAGCACAAGAGAAGGAAAGAGAAAGAGCACTAATGTCCAAGTTGAATTTAAGCTTCTTTCGTTACATTTTAGTTATGTCTCTCGCTGCTGACTGACTGACGCTGATTTGATCAAAGCCTTTATAGTCATTCGGATTTTTGCACTGCATCGCTAAATCTTTTTGATCTTGCAAACCGCTTCATTTGGTCAGAGGCCCATTTAACACCTACTTGCGAAATCCGGTTTCGACTTTTTCTTTTCAATCACATGGTCAATCCTTTTTCGATTTGGGGAAAAACCAGGATTTCATACGTCATTGTGAATTTTTGTAAAAGTGAATAAGAAAGTTGATTTTAATTCTTAATTTTCTATCGCCTCCTTGGCCTTACACTCTCGGCGGACCTCAAATGGAATGACTATATTGAATCCATTGCCAAATCTGCTGCTATGAAAGTGGGCTCCCTGTGCAGGGCCCGGAAATTTTTCCCACCTGAATCTATTCTGCACATATACAAATCTACCATCCGCCCGTGTATTGAATATTGCTGCCATATCTGGTCGGGTGCCCCTGCTGCTCTCCTTGGGCTTCTTGACAAAATACAAAGGAGGATCTGTAACGTGGTTGATACTGACTTGGCAGACCGGCTGCAGCCGCTCTCACACCGGCGTGATGTGGCTTCCCTGTGCCTCTTCTACAAGTACTTTCATGGCTTCTGCTCCGATGAGCTTAGATCACTGGTGCCGCCTAAGCACGAATTTACACGAGATACTAGATTAGCAACTAGGTCCCACCCTTTTACAGTTAAACAAATAAGATGTAACCGTAAATTCTACTCCAACAGCTTCTTTTCTCGCGCTTTCCGCCTTTGGAACTCCCTTCCACAAGTCTGCTTTCCCGACAGTTACAATCTCCAGGTGTTTAAATGTAGGGTCAATAGACACCTCCTATCACACTAACTCCCAACTATTCTCACAACACTCTCATCTACCCAACCCTCATTCTCGGTATCCTTACCCGCCTATCACCCACCCTCTGTCATTTCCTATATTTAATCAGCCTTTCTCCACCCTACGTAGCCCCCTGCACAGTAGTGGCAGTGACATGCCTTGCTCGGGGTGAAACGCTTATAAAAAAAAAAAAAAAAATCTCATAGATACTTTTTTATTTTTGTTATTGTTGTTTTGCTTTTTGTTATTGTTGCTTTTGTTTGTTTTTGTTTTTTATTACCTTTTTGTTTTAACTTTTTTGTTTTAGCTTTTTTGTTTATGTTTCGTTGTTGTTGTTGGGGTTGTTATTAGAAATAATGTCATGTGGTCTTCCCAATTATGAAAACATTGATATGATATAATAAATATAAATCTGGAATTAACATATTGAAAAACAAATTTTTGCTCAGTACAAACATTACTATTCTCAAGTTATAGGAATCTATTTATAGGAACACAAACGAATATAATCAAACTTCTGAGATGTTCGTTCGATATCCACCTCTCTCTCCTATAATAATCTTATCATTTATACTTTAAAATCAACTATTAGACAACGAATTCGACGTAAATATATTAGTTCAATATAAATTGAACTTGCATACTATCATAATAAAAAAAAGGGTTCTCTCATGGGTTTATAGCCTCATGATGAGCCTCTAGCAATACCAATGATGATGCAATTGGACGCGGGTAATATTGAAGCCATACGCTTTCCGGACTGCTAACACCAAAGTGACATTTACATCCATGTTTTGCTGTTTCCATTATCTTACTCACGAATGCGAAAATTCTTGACACTGTACAGAAAGAAACACAGACACGTTCCATTTAGAGATTACGATATTTTCCTAATATTCAATATAATAACCAAAGAAAATCACGCTGAGAGATTTAAAAAAACATATTTCTAAAAAGCTATTTGTTCTAAGGCTAAGTAATGTTCCACTTGGTGTGAGAAGTATAAAATCATTTATCAGCTTTTTGACAGTCTTTCGATTCTTTAATGCTTAACTTTAGAGAGAAGGCAACTAAGAAAAACTATATTTTTAAGTTCTAGCATTGGTATGCACTGCGTTGTTTTTTGTCGTTGCTGTAGTTGCTGTTGCTGTTGTCCGACCGCAGCCTTGTTGAAGATTGATCAAAATTTGTCTCGAATCAGTCAGTCATTTAGATTATCCCGCAGTAGGTTGCCATTGCTTTCTGCAGTAGACTGGTTGCCAGCTAAGGCTATAGAACCCAATTCTTCCTATTATTTAACCCATAACTGAAGGGAAGAGACGGATTAGTACCTTACCCAAGGGTATTTGTGCGTAAGTGAATGCAAAGAATTTAACTGGAATTCGAACTTGGCTCCTCGATTTACCGTTCCGAGTCGATATCCACTGACCAACAACGCACATCAGACTCCAATCAGAGAGAAAAGAAACCGAAAAAATCAAAAGGAGAAGAAGAATTTTTTAACTTAAATAAATATCTTTGCTGACTAGACACTTTTTACGATAGAATCATTTCTAAAACCGTAGAGAATAAAATTTCTCAAATGATATTTTATAATAGGAATCGAGTAGGAGTTAATAATTGTAAATCATGAAGTAAAATAAAACAGACTATAAAGAATCTATTTTCGTGTAATGGATATCAGTTCGGGATGAGAAATCGGAGAGCCGATTTCGAATTTCAGTCAAATTCGTTTCATTCACTTACACCCCAATTTTTTTTTTTTTAATCGTATCACCCTGAGCAAGGCGGTAACACCACTCATATGCAGGGGGCTATGTAATAGTGAAAAGATTGGAAAAGAGAAAGCCGGAAACCACATCCTAAACAGGGAACAAGGGATGAGCCTCTTAACCTGTTCAATAGACGTGGATGGAGTGTGAACCGGAAATACCATCGGAAAAGGTATTAATCCATCTCTTCTTCCTCCAGCTTTGGATTGAATAGCAGGACAAACTGGATTCTATAGCCTAGGTTGGCAACCAGTCTACCACAGAAAGAAATGGCAACCAACTGCGGGAAAATCTTCTGCCTAATCAGTCATAATCGCTCAAGCGTGTATCACTTATGTTCGTTAAGTGACTGACTTATATGTAAGAAAATAAAAGATCTCTCTTACCTCTCTATCTCTTTCATTTTTTACTCTCACTCTATTTTTCTTTACTTTCTTTCGCACCTTATTTCACGCTATCTGACTAAAGCGAATGATGGCTGGTGGAAAAAAGTGCTCGGAGTAAAATAACAGAGTTAAAATTTATACGAACAATAAGTATGTATTTTTCCTCATCATAATCACTTATTGTATATATATATATATATATATATATATATATATATATATATAACCTGACTCAATCTATTAAAAACTTAATTGGGCGATTAAAGTTTATTGCTTTACTCGCTCACGGTCGAATAAAAATCTCGCAATGAAACGTGTCCCTTCAAATATAGAAAAACCCAAAAGTATGCCATCGAAGATTCACAAGTTACTTAGAATTACCTACATTGACATTATTGAACTCTTTGGTTTCGCTTTTATCCCCCTGGTCAGTGTAAACATTTGTTTAATTAACACTTCCAGAGTGGAGCCAAAATGTCTCTGTCGACCAGATGACTTACGAAAAATAAAAAAGGAACATTTGAAAGAAAGAAAAAAATACGCATACTTCTTTCAACCACGCACCGAAAAACAAATTATACAAGTAAGTATTGTTTTCTATAGAAAATCGTTAAGAATATTAGATTTATTATTTTTTATCATCTATGAGATAGAGGTTGTAGTCAAACAGAAGAAAGAAACTGAGAATTTAGGTACCTCCACTCAATTGCCAAAAAAAAAAAACTATATCATGATGTTAAAAGAGCTCAAACTTAATACAAACAAAGTTTTATCATCAGAATGTTTATGCTATTATTAAGGGAAAGATCAAATTTTGTTGTTATTATTTTTTTTTAATTTTTAAATCCTTTCTAACACGTTCGAAATTTTAATTAAAATGTCATTTTTTTGCTTTTCGTCAGTGATTCACGCTATGTTTATGTAAGGCGACTATTAAGAAAATGGAGTCGGTCGAGTAAAATGATTTTGGGGCGAGCAAATTTTCTCTCGCTCTCGACCGAGTGATTTCTTTTTCAAATTTCAAATATGTGTGTGTGTGTGTGTGTGTGTGTGTGTGTGTGTGTGTGTGTGTGTGTGTGTGTGTGTGTGTGTGTGTGTGTGATAAAATAAAAGTTTTGAGGCATGCGATATTGGAATAAAGTGCTCAAAACCAGGGACACAGCGTATGTAAATGTAAAAGTGGACATTGAGGTCAACACTCAAATGCGACAGTTCGTGTCTTCTTAAACGAAATCGTTAGGCCTGATTTCATTTATCATGAAACAGACTGTCGCCTCTGGGTGTTGACTTCAATGTCCACTTTTACATGTACAGATAGATAGATAGATAGATAGATAGATAGATAGATAGATAGATAGATAGATAGATAGATAGATGTGCACACAAACTATGCGGAGTAAATAGTCAAGGTCAAAGGCAAAATAAATAACAGAATTGTTCAATAAACAGAACTAACAAAGTTTGTAATACAAAGAAAAAGAAACAGAGCAAAATAAAGCAACATCAAGCAAGCAAGCAAACAAAAAATATATGCAAGGCAAATGAGCTGTAATAAGGTAAACAGTTCATAAAATAAGAATTAGCGTCGATACACAATAGAAATTGATGAAATGAATAGATAATAAATATGTATACACCTTGGTTCCCCCTCACTGGAATGTGATTGACTAGTGTCAGACATAAATATAGACTAAGGCGATGACGTCCAGAGATCAAGAGATCTACCACTAGAAATCTATTGTTCTTCCACTAGAGATCACCCATCTGAGGTCGACAGGTCTTCGACTAGAGATCTACGACTATTGACAACGCCTATATCTCAGGATACTGCCTACGACGAGTACCGTCCATTACGTCTACGTACTAGATTGTCCTACCCGGTTACATTTGCCTAAACCACTTAACTACCTCGAATAATATATATATATATATATATATATATATATATATATATATATATATTATGTTTTAGAACATGTACATAATTTCTTCTATATATGTCCTCTTCCCTACAATCATATGTTTGTTTCAGTGTTTGGATTTAAACACTTCCTCAGGGAAAAAAAAATCTAGGACATATATAGAAGAAATTATTACATGTTCTAAAACATAATTTATAATAAATATTCACTGCTCTATACATCATATATCGAGCACTGTTTTAAATTAATATTTTGGACGGAAAAAATTTTTCTTTTTTCTCTCCTCATTCTATACTCACTCGGCTATATATTTCTATATCCCTTTCTGAGACATATCAGAACTATTGCTTAGGAGCATGAACTAAATATTTGATAGGAAAGACTGCATGATATCAGAAATGTGTCAAGTGAAGTGAAATTCAGTTTTCAGAAGAGACATTTATTAATTTCAAAGACGTGCAACACAAGACCAAGTTGAGGGCTGATGTCATCAGGAAGGCCGTTAATGAAAATGAAAAACAGCCTAGGACCAAGGATAGAGCCCTGGGTGGTGGGGGTGCAATCGCGTTAGTACGAAAAGATCTACAGGAGTGGCCGTTCAAGATGAATTTAAATTAGACTCCCATAAGGCAAGCGGAGGTGATGGAATCCCAGTCATTGTCTTAAAGAAATATGCCTTTTCTCGTTCATCTGTGGTTCTTGTTTTTAACAACAGCTTATAATAATTAATGTAATCGCTGTTTTGGGGGCAGTATTGTAATATTGACTGTGTTTATAAAAACTGTCCTCAGTTGGGGAATTGTTGTTTATTCTGTGTTCAATCGAGTATAGGTTGTTTTTAATAATAGATGTTGGGTGATTTGACTTAGGATGTATGTAAATAGGGTTAACATTATATTTTACGTAGGGTGAGTATGCGTTATTAACTAAATCTAGTTTAACTTCTAGGAAGTGAACGTTTTTAGTTTAGTTTGTACTATTACTTTAAGACTAAAGTTTTTCATTAGTCTGTGTATTCATTTACGAATTCTATTTTAGAGTTTGTAGAATTATGGAAAATCATGAGACTATCGTCTCTATATAACCCGATGTCAGCTATATCAATATCATTACGCGGAGTTAGATTATATAAAATAAATAAACCTACGAAATCCGATGATTCTGCAGAATTCAATGATTCCATAGTAATGTCGAATAAGTTCTTGAAATTTGTTTTTGTCCACTGTTCATGATGAGAATCGATTGTTTTGAGTTTAATATGATGTTTTTCCTCATTCGTAAACTCAAAATATTTCATGGCAAAAACCAGAGTTAAAGTGAACAAGTCTTTTGAAATTTAAGGGTAATCATACAATAACAATAGCTTTTGAGCTTCAGTATATTATTATTATACTAATAACTATATATATATATATATATATATATATATATATATATATATATATATATTCATACCGTCTGATAAGCTTAATAGCATTATCGTTGAAAGAAGAAAGAAAATCACAATATTGATATATGTTTTTATTTAATCCTCTCTTACATCAGCCATTATCAAAGATGAAAATAGTGTTGGTTGTAACGAGCAGTTCGTGGACGAACGATGGTAGTAGTCGTCTATTTTGTTTATGTGGAGGATTGGCGAACACGCACGTGCGTGTTGGAAGCGAAAACCGCACTACAGCTTGTGGAGTCTCACGTGACTACACGAGAGTGGGGGCGAGAAGTATTAAGTATGGAAGACCATTGGAATAACCAATCGCTTCGTTATCTATTATGGGCATTTGAGAATGTGTGTGAAGATTTCGTAGTTAATTTTGTTCAGGTTAGGTTTCAACTGTTTTATGTATGTGGCTTCGAGTATTTTTAGTTTTGTTTATTTTTTTTTTTGTGTGTTTAAGTATGGTTGTGTTTTCAACGAGGATTTCACAGAATTGTGTATGTGGCCTGGTATGTTGTTTTAGATGTCTAAAGATGTGAGAATTGTCATTTAAATGTAGTGTCAATCGTCGTGGGAGCGAGTTTGTAGTGTGACCAACATAAACATTGTTTAATTCGTTGGAGATATTATCTCCCAAAGGGCACTTGAATTTGTAAACTACGTTGTTTTTTGTTTTTGTTTTTTTTGTTTTTTTGTTTTTTCAAATCGCTAACCGGGGGAGAAGAGTCGTTGCGAATGAGTGAGTTGGATATACCAGATTTAGAGTAGTATATGACAATATGAAAAAAAATTACATAAAATTAATGGACAAAACTTGTCTATATTATTTAGTGAAACATGCATCAATGAAAAAATGCTGCCTAAATACACACAATTTAAACTACAATATATATATATATATATTATAGTCATCCGCAGACAGATCTGTTTCGCTGTATCACAGCTCATCAGTACGGTTAGACTCCGATTGCTTTTTAACCCAGGATTGAAACCCGACCGAATTGGCGTCAGTCGGCGATTCTACCTCTATATTCTTCAAAGGCGTAATAACTCGTTTACAAATGAAGAATATTCAAAAGTTCTACAATATAATTTTATTGAACACTTTTTTATACAACTGTGTACTGATCTCATTTTATTATGACCAAAAACTAAGTAATTAAATAATCGATATATATATATATACAAAATTTTCTTAAATCGACTAGCCATTTCGACGGGTAAATTTACCACCCATCTCATCAGCAAAACCAAAACATTATAGGAAAATAAATTTGTTTGTGTGTGTGTAACAATCGGAAATAAGGGTAAGGAAAAGGAAAAAAGGATAGATCGTTGCTACCTGAACATACCATGTGACTGATGAGATGGGTGTTAAATTTATCTGTCGAAATGGCCATCCGATTTAAGAAAATTCGAATTATTTATATGTAATATTAGGTCTGTACATAAATAAAATTAATTACATTGAGCCCTCTGGTTGGATTAGTGTTAATATTTAATATTAAGAGGATCCTTTGCGATTTACCTTAAAACCTTTTTTTTTTCAGATGTATGACCAATATATATATATTTAATCCAGATACTTTAATCCAAGTGAAAAAAGCAGGAAGGTAAATTCCAAAAACCCGATCCTAATTAATATTAAAAATTTTATTTTAATATTAAAAAATGATACAGGAAGAGAGCTCCATGTAATAAAATATTACAGAGCAAATATAAATTAAAAAAGGATTAATTCAATGATGTTGAATGACCATTTCGATGTGAAAATCCCCACGGGGGATAACACATCACCTCAGCAACCGAAAAATCCTTTCAGAAACTGGAGAAAAATCAGTCTAATTTTCCTTTTTAAATAGATTTGCAAAGAAATTAAAAAAGAAAATAAAAAAGAAAAAGAAAGAAAAAGATAAAACAAAATAAAAACAAATAAACAAGAAAAGAAAAAATTGACATATATATATATATAAAGCAAAAGACTTGGTCTTCGGTAATTTTAAGCAAAGTAAAGAAAATATCGAATTTTGGGAAAAATTTAAATTGTTACAAAGAAAACAAATATATGAAAAGAGTTAAAGCCTCTTATTAGTCAATTCTCAATAATAAAAGAAAAAAATGAAATTTGCTAAACAGAGAGAAAATGCAAACTTCTTCCAGAATCTAATGTCTGTGCAGGTATAGACAAATGACTGATTCGGACTGAACCTCTGATAAAGATATTAGAAAACGTTTTTCATTTGAGGAATTCGCTGAAGAATTTCATTAATATTTGAATAATGCCAACATTACGACTTGTTACATGAATTTAATGGACAATCTCAAAATGAAAACTTTCTTTTTAGTCATTCCTCACACAAATGTCGGTAATTTTTTCAACAAGCACCATTTAAATATATTACCTAGTAAAACAGATTTAAGAAAGCTTAAAATGAAGATGATAGTTTAGCTTGTTGTTTATTATTATTATTATTATTATTATTATTATTATTATTATTATTTAGATTGATAATGATTAACTTTTTGGGGGGGAATTAGGTAAATGTAAATCCTTTATATGTCAGTGTCAACCGGTTTAAGTGAATCTCTAAATTCAAAACAAGCATGGAAGAGGGATAGGCTCAGTCAGGTTATCTTGCTCAGGATAAACCAATGCTATTACGGCAATTGCTATTATTACGAGTGTTGCCCTACCGTAAAAAATAACGGCAAAACATTTTAGAGGATTATTAGCTGATTCCTTGAGCGTCACTAGAGGAATATATATACACAACGATCTTTACTATAATAAAGAGAATATATATATATATATATATATATATATCCCAGTTACATAGTTGATGAACAAATATAGACTAAACTATCGCCCGGTTCACACTCCACCCATGTCTATTGAACAGGTGTAGAGGCTCACCCCTTGTTCCCTGTTTAGGATGTGGTTTCCGGCTTTTTTTTCCAATCTTTTCACTATTTTATTTTTATTTTTTATTATTTTTTTTTCAGTTGGAGTAGATAGACTAAACTATCGCCCGGTTCATACTCCACCCACCTCTATTGAACAGGTGTAGAGGCTCATCCCTTGTTCCCTGTTTAGGATGTGGTTTCCGGCTTTCTTTTTTTCCAATCTTTTCACTTTTATGTAGCGCCCTGCACATCAGTGGCGTTACCGCCTTGCTCGGGGTGATGTGATTAAAAAAAAACAACATTTTCTTAAAAACCTTAACATGGAAAAAACAACACATGGTACTAGCTCAACCAATGCCAAACATATCACTCTCTTATATCGTAGCCAAATGCGCTCCAACTACCAACAAGACGAAAATATCCTAAAAAAAAATCATAAACACTAATATCTCTCCGACAGACCCTAACAAAAGAATTAAGTTTATCATATATTACGCTTAATCCACAACATCCAACTCAATCGTCCGCAACGACTCCTCCCCCACCGTTAGCGATTTGCAAAAAAACAATGTAGTTTATAAATTCAAATGCCCCTTTCGAGAATGTATCTCTAACAAACTAAATAATATCTACATTGGACATACTACGAACTCGCTTTCGCGGAGGCTTACATTACACTTAAATGACAATTCTACCATATTCCGACATTTAAAACACTACGGCTATCAACGCACACCTCTTAGAAAAACACTTGTTGAAAATACATGTATACTTAGACAAGAAAATAATAAACGAAAACTTAAAATTCTAGAAACTATTTACATCAAACAGTTTAAACCTAGCTTAAATAAAATAAATTTCGACATCTCTACTAACATACTTCAATGCCTATAATCGACGGGAGAGGTCATAGTTACTACGCTTACCCCCTCTACCCATAGTAGTAGCAGTTCGCAGATCAATCCCCTCATGCCACTATACCCTCATGTGACCAAGAACCCACCACCACCAGTTCGTCACCGCCTGCGGCCATCTGCCACGTCAAAAATGGACCTGTCTCCGTGGTTTAATTTTCTCTGTTTAATTCCACTCTGTTAATAATTTAAATGTTCTATGTTCACTATATATTAAATGTTCATGCTTTAATAATGGCTTATGTAAGCCGAAAGCTCAGACCCGATAAAAAATCAACAATTACTGCAATTTCTTGTTGTCTTTTAATGACAGCACCATCAAGCTAATCAGATCATACGAAAGGATCTTACACAAAATAAATAGACAGAACTTGTCTATATTATTCAATGAAACCTGTATTAATGAAAAAATGCTGCCAAAATACACACAATATATATATATATATATATATATATATATATATATATATATATATATATATATATATACTTTACTACTAGAGGACAAGAAAATAAATAAGGTTCTGATAAAAAAGTATACACGCTGTAAGAGCTTTCAAAACTGGTAGTAAAGTTTAATAACTGGTAGTAAAGAGAATGAACTAAGCCGACGCTGCCTCGCTATTGTCACTCTAATGAAGTGAGTCGACTCTGCCTTGCTATTGTCTTTTTCTCTCCCACTCTCGCTCTCTCTCTCTTTCTCTCTCTCCATCAGCGTGGCAAGAGGCATATATATAATGATCTTTATTATAATAAAGAAGATTATTATTATTATTTTTATTATTATTATTATTATTATTATTAGAGTCGATAACGATTAAGTTTGGATGGGTAAGTAAACAAATTCTCTATATCTCAGTGTCAACCAGTTTAGGAAAAGGAAAATCTCTGAATTCAAAACAAGCCTGAAAGAGAGATAGGCTCCGTCAGGTTATCTTGCCCAGAAAATGGTACTGCTATTGCGACTACAGTATATGATTTCTTCTAACAAAAAATGAATCTATAAGCATTTACTTGGTTCAGGAATAGCTAAATATTGATCGTTTATATCTAAGTCTATAAGCATTAATTTTGTTTGGGGATAAGTAAAATTGATCGTTTGTTAGGATTAAATTGGTTCGAAGATAGGTTAAATGTTTGTCGTTTATATTTATAAGCATGCACTTTGTTGGGAGATAGATAAACTGTGGTCGTTTATATTCGCGTCTGTAAGCGCTTGGTTCGGGGATAGGTAAGTATTCGTAGTTTATATTTGAGTCTACAAATATTGGTTTGGTTTCAGCCTGGATAAATATGGTTCGTTTATATCTGAGTCAATAACCATTAATTACGTTGGTAAATATTAGTAGTTTTCGTTTGGAACAATAAGCAGCAATTTGTTTTGGTGGTAGGCAAATATTGATCGTTATATTCGAGTTTATTAACATTTGTTTGGTAGTAGGACCCTTTTGAGCGTACGTGTCATTCCATTTTATAGAAGGTGTAATCAGCGTATGTGCGTTACGGTGCAGCGGATGTGCGTTATGGTGCAGTGGATAACGGCTCGGAACGAGAAATCAAGGAGCTGAGTTCGAATTCGAGTTGAATTCATTGCATTCACTTACGCGCAAATACCTTTCAGAAAGGTATTAATCCGTCTCTTCCCTCCAGTTATGGGTTAAATAACAGGACAGATTGTGTTCTATAGCCTTGGTTGTCAACCAGTCTACCGCAGAAATTAATGGCAACCTACTGCGGGA
Source organism: Ascarosepion bandense (assembly GCA_037127315.1). Lineage (NCBI taxonomy): Eukaryota > Metazoa > Mollusca > Cephalopoda > Sepiida > Sepiidae > Ascarosepion > Ascarosepion bandense. The sequence goes on along the minus strand of JBBBDQ010000300.1, from coordinate 248,037 downwards.
TAATCTTCTGCCCAGTCAGTCATGTCTCGTTCGAGACATGATCGCCCAAAGCGTGTATCACGTATGACCCTTAACTGACTGACTTCATAAAGTTACTATTTTCATTTAAACGTCCTTATTATTAATATGTTGTGTTTGTTATATTCCCGAGCATTTATCAGTATAATCATATCACTCGCTTCAAGTCACTTCTTCATCTGTGAGGAGAATATCTAGCATTTACTGTCGTATTGTTGCGTAAATATTACATGCCAGTTAAGCAGTCTTCTATCTCTTTCTAAAGATATCTTCTTTTTCTTAATAATTCTTCTGACTTACGCGTCACTTTTTCCGTTGTTTTCTCCTAGAATACATTTTTCACTCGAAAGAAGGCGATAACGTCACTAAGATTTAACGGGGCTATTGGAAGTTAAAGGGAAAAAAAACACCTTAAAAGGAATCAGAAACCCAACAATAGTAAAAGGTTTTGACGTATACATTCTGTCCATTCAATACTGCTACCATATCTGGTCTATTGCCCCTGCTATCCACATACGGGTCCTTGACAAATTCCAACAGAGAATCTGTAAAGTGATCAATCCTGACTTGGCAGCTCAGATAGAGTCACTTTCTCACCGGCGCAATGTGGCTTCCCAGTGTCTCTTCTATAAATACTTTCACGGCTTTTGCTTCGATTAACTTAGCACTCTGGTGCCCTCTATGTATGAATTTACACGAGCCACAAGATTAGCAACTAGGTTCCACCCTACTGTGAAACCAATAAAATGTAAAAGCAAATTTTACTCCAACAGATTCTTTTCTCGCACTTCCCGCCTGTGAAATTCTCTTCCGTTTACTTGCTTCCCCGACAGCTATAATATTCAAGTATTTAAATCTAAAGTCAATAGACATCTCCTATCTCACTAATTCGCATCCTCAAGCTCTTTTTTCCATCCACTCCACCCCTATTGCACCGGTATTCTCATCTGTCTATTACCCTCCTTCTAACATCCCCTAGAACTAACTCCTCTTTCTCATCACTTTCTCCTACGCGCAACAGTAAAACTGCCTTGCTTGGGGTGAAATGATTATAAAAAAAAGAGGAAGACTAAATGCGAATGTAGCTTAGCGGACAAGTCGGTATCGATCACATTACAGATTCTCCGTTCGATTTTGTCAAGAACCCCGAGGTGAATACTTGCAGGCAACCATACATTCGGTCATGTTCCAGGGTCGTTCTTCTCGCTTTTCTTTACAATCTTATCAAAGTATTATTTCACTTTTCTTTTTTAGTTTGCTACGAACGAAGTATTCACCCGTCTATCATATATTGTTAAAATTATATTCGACAGTAAATCTCAGTACATCTTCTAGTTCAGTCAGTCAGTTAATACGTGATACACACTTTGGGCGATCATGTCTCGAAAGAGACATGACTGACAGGGCAGAAGATTATCCCGCAATAGGTTGCCATTACTTTCTGCGGTAGACTGGTTTCCAGCCAAGGCTATAGAACACAATTTGTCCTAACATTTAACTCATAACTGGAGGAAGAAGAGATAGATTATATTACATTATTATATTATGTATAATTAGTGGGGGGGGTCAATTTATTACTTCATAACAATAGAAAATCAATCCCCTACTTTATGCCCAGTAGAATCTTAAATTGTTTCCGACTATTATGTTCAGTCAGTCAGTTAAGTTCCATAAGTGATACACGCTTTGGGCGATCATGTCTCGAAAGAAAGATATGTCTGACTGGGCAGAAGATTATCCCGCAGTAGGTTGCCATGGCTTTTTACGGTAGACTGGCTGCTAGCTAAGGCTACAGAACCCAATCTGTCCGATTATTTAATCCATAACTGGAGGGAAGAGACGGATTATTACCCTTCCCAAGTGTATTTGTGTGTAAGTGAATGCAAGGAATTTAACTAAAATTCGAACTCGGCTCCCCGATTTCTCGTTCCGAGCCGATATCCACTGCACCACAACGCACATCCTCTTCTAGTTCGCTTAGAGTAATTTAGATATTTACGAACTAGAAAATTTGGTAATGTTAGCATCGATATGTTTGCAAATCTGAATTTATTATGAGTTTGTTTCATGCATATCTTTACTTCTCTCACCGTTCGTAGAAAATACTGCAGAGGTTAAATTCAGAGCTAATTAAATGACATTGCTCTCATCTGCTAATTAATTTAATTAAAAGTGCAAACTTTAATATTTAGGCTTCATCGGTTGAGTTAGAAAAATCCGTTACTTATAAAGAAAGGTGTAGTCAGCCATCTTATCTATGAAACCTGAAAATTAACGGAAAAATCAATTCTAGTTATAACGTTTTTCACATTGAAAATAGAAATCATTGTTCCGTAAGGATTAGACGATTTTAAGAAATATAATTCTAGAGGAATGTAGCTAGAAAATTTGCATTCGTTTTTATGCAAGCGATACGAAGTGCAATTTCCCACTGAAGATCTATTGGAAGAAGAAAAGCCAACATGGAGGAACAAAGAGCAGTGATTCGAATCTGCAGAACACATGCTACTTCATCGATGATAACTCGTCGGTCTGCCATTAGCATATCTCGAGTTTGTTGAATCTTCGCGTCATTGATGAAGGATGACGGGCGTCTTGTGCCTTCTTCTCTGGCCACTTTTAAACACCTCGATCCATTCATACACACATCAACCAGTCGTTGCAATGTGTTAAAATATTCCAATGACGTTCAGCACACTTTCCGACCAGATAAAATCGGATCACTGCCCTTTGTTCTTCCTTGGTGCACACTGCTAGAGTAGCGGCCATGTTTACACTGTAACAGCAGGAATACAATTGGTGCAATCATCCACAACTATTGATCACATGACCAACTATAGGCCCGTTTGACAAACCTAAATATATGTTATGGCAAAAGTGCGGATAATTATTTACTTACACTCCTATATATATATATATATATATATATACATATATATTATACTTTTTAATTCCTACCAAAATTTGTGATCTATTTCTCACTAAGCAGTTTTCATTGGCTCTTTCCTCTCGTTTCTTTCTTTCTTTTTTTCTTTCTTTTTTGTTTTCCTCTTTGCTTTTTATTTCCTTTGTGTCCTTCTCTTTCCTCTTTCTTTCCCCTTTTTCTTGATTTCCTTTTTCGTTCTCTCATCTTTCCTACCCTCTTTATCTCGAACGAAAAGTTTTCTAGGAATAAAAGGAAGTGAGATTTTTTAATTTTCTTTAAAAAAATAATGTTTATTACCATCATTATTAACTACCTGATGAGACATGGTTATTCAATCTCGAAACAAAATGTGCAATTTTGTAGTAGATTGTAGTTTGTACATGTTCTAAAGTATAATTTATAATAAATATTCATTGGTCTATTTTTATATTGAACACTGTTATAAAATTAATGTTTTGAACGTTACAAATATTTTCTTCGTTCCTTATATATATATATATATATATATAGGTGGTTGTGGGCTAATGAGTGGCCCAAAACTACTAAAAATATGAACGTCCCCAGTGTTGATGAACATACCTCGTGACTACCACCACAAAATACTTTGAAAACTTAAAAGTGTATATATATTTGTATGTGTATATATGTGTGTATGTATATATGTTAAGACTATATATATATATATATATATATACATATATATATATATATATATATATATATATATATATATATATATATGACGAGAAGTTTCAGATGGATTTTTTAGTTGCATTCAGTCGCATATTTAACAACATCTATACATGTGTGTGTGTGTGTGTGTGTGTGTGTGTGTGTGTGTGTGTGTGTGTGTGTGTGTGTGTGTGCGTGTTTTGCATTTTACTGATCTTTTGAGCAGATTTATTGTGTAACAAAAATATTCTTATTCGTAATCTGTTTTTTGGGGGTGGGGTCATATTTACTCGTTTTTTCAAACGGTTTCTTTTAAGTATTTTTTTAAGGAGTAATTTAATTTTAACAAAGTTTTTGGTTTTTCATTTTTTAATGAGTAAATAATTATTTTGATAAATTCACTTTAAGCAATTTTACTTATTGGTTATTTCTCTTAGTTTTTAAACAAATTTCTTCTCTTGAGGATTTTTTGTTGGGGGAGTCACCTATTTTATTTTTTGTTGGGGGAGTCACCTATTTTATTTTTTGTTCGGGGAGTCACCTATTTTATTTTTTGTTCGGGGAGTCACCTATTTTATTTTTTGTTGGGGGAGTCACCTATTTTATTTTTTGTTGGGGGAGTCACCTATTTTATTTTTTGTTGGGGGAGTCACCTATTTTATTTTTTGTTCGGGAGTCACCTATTTTATTTTTTGTTGGGGGAGTCACCTATTTTATTTTTTGTTGGGGGAGTTACCTATTTTATTTTTTGTTGGGGGAGTTACCTATTTTATTTTTTGTTGGGGGAGTCACCTATTTTATTTTTTGTTGGGGGAGTTACCTATTTTATTTTTTGTTGGGGGAGTTACCTATTTTATTTTTTGTTAGGGGAATTACCTATTTTATTTTTTGTTGGGGGAGTTACCTATTTTATTTTTTGTTGGGGGAGTCACCTATTTTAACTAAAATTTACATGCTATTATGGTTTTTTACCAGTATTTAACATGTAAATATTTTGATTAATTTATTTTTTAGCAATTTTTGTTAAATGTTATTTCCTCTTAGTTTTAAATGAAATTTATTAGAATATCAATCAATATCCTCAAATATTCATACCGCATTTTAGGAGTTTTTTGTAAATAGTCTAAGTCATTTTAATCACTGTATTGTAAATATTTTGTTAAGTGTCGTTAAGAAAAATAAGAATAAAGATATAATATAAAAGAGAAAGACCAAAAAAATAGAATATGATAAAGAAGTTAAAAGGGGAGGAGAGAAAGGTAAGTAAGTCGTAAGACGAACCAATATGATAAATCGTTTTATTAATGTATATAGATATTTATATATTTATTGGTTTGTTTTCTTCTCTTTCTCGCTGTCTTAACCGTATGTAGGAAGTTCAGTATAACCGAGCATACTCGATCTATAACATCGAATAGTCCAAGTGGAGTCTTCATTGAATGCTGTTTTCTAGGGGAACTTACATCATGAACGTCCTAATGGTAGAAGCAAATTTTTAGTCCGAGTGCGAGTCGAATACTGATCATATTCGGTCGGGTCGCTCATCAAAGAAGTCCGTTGTTTATCGGAAGAAATGGGTCAACAATACCTAATATACCAATACCTCACAAAGCAAGCAAATCTACTGATAGAAAACAACACAAAAAACGTGACTAAATTAGCACTACAAAATCACAAAATAATTTAACCAATAACAAAAGTCTCATTACTTAAACACTTCCAAAAGAAACAGGAAAAAATTGTCAAGCATGTGTAACTTGATGATAAAATAATGAAATAACTAACTTTTCACACCACCGAAACCAAAAATTTCACAACAAACTCCCTTTCACTACTAGAAAGAGCTATAAAAGTTAGATGAATTGAGAAAGCCAGTTTCCTGTAAAACAGCGCACAAAAAAAACACCGGTTCTCATTCGATCGCCGAAGTTTAGATGCGTCGATCCTGATCAGTACTTAAAATAGGGATCGCTTCGTAATACTGGATACTGAAAGCAACCTCCTATAATCCGAAGTATACTTCGGATTATAGAGTTGATGAGCCGTAAAATATTCTTGAAAAGCTATTTTAATTTAAAAACATAATGTTACTGGCAGTAATGCTGTGGTACAGGCCGAAAGTTTAAAACACCTAGTGAGAATCGAACTCACTTTTCATGATTCTAGCTTGCTAGCCATTGAGTCACATTACAAAACTGATTGTCAGAATCCTGATGAATAGAGCGAGAAGCAGAATCAGGCCAGAGATAGGGCAGGAACAGTGCGGGTTCGTCAAGGACACTGGAACAAGGAACGCCATATTCATGATTAGGATGCTCTCTGAAAGGGCATTACAAATGAAGAAAGACTTGTACCTATGCTTCATTGATTACGCGAAAGCATTCGACAAAATACGACACAAAGAATTGATGGAAATGCTAGGCAACCTCGACATTTTCGGCAAAGACATAAGAATAATCAAGAATCTCTACTGGAAGCAAACGGCCTGCATACGGACAGGTAACGACCTCAGTAGATACACAAAGATAGAAAAAGGCGTAAGACAAGGATGTGTCTTTTCACCGGATTTGTTCAACCTATACAGCGAGAATATTCTGAGGACCCTAGATGACACACCAGGATTTATTATTGGAGGCCACAACCTGAACAACATAAGATACGCGGACGATACAGTACTGATTGCGGACACGGAAAGGAAACTGCAAGATCTCATAAAGAAAGTAGCAGTGGAGAGTGACAAGAAGGGACTACAAATAAACTTTAAGAAAACTGAGTGCATGGTCATCAGCAAAAGATACAACCCAAAATGCCAAATACAGGTGGGGGAAAACAGAATCAAACAAGTCCAAGAATTTAAGTACCTAGGAAGTGTTCTAACAGGAGATGGAAAGTGCGACACGGAGATCCGAAGGCGAATTGGCATGGCAAAGGACGCGTTCCAGAAGATGAGCAAAATACTAACACACAGGAAGATCTCAATAGAAACGAAGAAAAGAGTGCTAGACTGCTACGTGATGTCAGTTCTTCAATACGGCTGTGAATGCTTGACAATATCATCGAAAATGAGGACAAAACTGGAAGCGACCGAAATGTGGTTCTACAGAAGGGTGCTACGGATATCGTGGACTGAGCATACAAGCAACGACGAAGTGTTAGAAAGAATGGCAACAAAAAGGAAATTGATGCTGAGCATCAGGAAGAGACAACTGAAGTTCCTGGGACATGCAATGAGGAAGGAGAGCCTGGAGAACCTGATACTGACTGGTCAGATAGAAGGAAGGAGAGACAGAGGAAGGCAGCGGATAACATATTTGCAGGGTCTGATCAGGTGGATGACGGAACGGGGTTTGCCAGGAGCAACAGGAGCAAACATACTAAGAGCCACAATGGATAGGGAGACGTGGAGATCCATGATCGCCTACGTCCTGAAGGGACAGGGCACAGAGAAGAAGAAGAAGAAGAAGAAGCCATTACACTAGGTTGAGATACCAAACCGTAACTGTAACTGTTTAGTCAATGAATGCTGAATCTATCCTCGATAGAAACTACTAAATTCACAACTACAATAACTAATGAAAGGCGCATTACAAAGAGACATTTAAATTATTAGTCAAAATATATACTCACAGGTTCTTCTTCTTCTTCTTTTATGCGCCATGTCCTTTCAGGACGTAGGTAATCATGGCTTTCCACATCTCCCTGTCCCTGGTGGCTCTTAGCACGCCTTCTCCTGTTGCACCATGCAAGCCTCGTTCCGTCATCCACCTGATCAGGTCCTTCAAATATGTTATCCGCTGCTTTCCTCTGTCTCTTATCCCCTCTATCTGAACTGTTAGCATCAGGTTCGCCAAGCCCTCCTTCCTCATTGCATGTCCCAGGAACTTTAGTTGTCTCTTCCTGATGCTCAGTATTAATTATTTTTTTCGTCTCCATTCTTTCCAAAACCTCATCATTGCTCACATGCTCGGTCCATGATATCCGCAGCATCTTTCTGTAGAACTACATCAAAGATTACCAAACAAATAAAATATTAACATTTTTTTTCATTATTCGTTTCCTAAAAGCTATGTCTGGCCCTGCCAAGGAAAACAAATATAAAATCAAAGAATAAATATAATCTTTGAAATATATTTTTACAGAAAGGGGTGTAAGACAAGGATGTACACTACCGGCCATAATTGTTAGGCCACCTTAGTATTTTAAAAAATTATGTATTTTATACTATTTTTAGTATTTATCGCCAAGTAGATAATTCTAAATGAAAATAGAATGGTTCTTTTGTGAATACTGTACAATAACATGTGCATCGAATGAACTGTTCTAGTGTCTAGTTTTTGGGCTCTCTTCTCCATGCAAGTCTCTTCTTTTAATTGGTTGGCCGAGGCAAATGCTTCCTGGCTGCCTTGTAAAATTTTGCAAAGTAATAATAACAAAAGAACCATTCTATTTTCATTTAGAGATATCCACTTGGCAATAAATACCAAAAGTAATATAAAATACATAATGTTTTTAACAAACTGGGGTAGCCTGATAATTATGGCCGGTAGTGTACCTGTTCAGGTAATTCTTGGAGAATTAGAAATCCTGTAAGAATTCCTCTTAACAATAAAAGATGTGCAGATGACACAGTGCTGACAGCAGATGCAGAAAGGAAACTACAAGGCCTCGACGAAGAAATTACAAGACCTTAGCGAAGAAAAGCAAAAAGAAAGAATTAAACATAAACTACAAAAAAAAACTGAATGCATGGTCATCAGTAAAAAGGGATCCTAAAATGTCAACTACAGGCTGAGGATACTAAAATCAAATAAGACACGGAAAGGAAACTACAAGACCTACAGAAGTTAGCTAAAGAAAGTTAGAAGAAAGGACTAAGCATAAACTTCAAGAAAAATGAATGCATGATCATCACCAAAAAGAGGGGCCTAAAATGCAAACTACAGACCAGGGATACTAAAATCAGACAAGACAAAGAAAGGAAGCTACAAGACATACAGAAGGTAGCTAAAGAAAGTGAGAAGAAAGGACTAAACATAAACTTCAAGAAAATTGAATGCAAAGTCATCAGCAAAAGGAGGGACCCAAAATGCCAATTTCAGATCGGGGATACTAAACTGAAGCAAGGAAGTGTTCTAGCAGAGGACAGAAAGTGCGACACTGAGATCCGAAGACGTATTGGAATGAACAAAGACGCATTTCAAAAGCTGAGTACATTACTGAGAGACAGGAACATTTCGTTACAAGCAACGAAAAAAGTACTGGATTGTTACGTAATATCTGTTTTCCTGTACGGTAGAGAATTCGGGACAATCTTCTCAAAAATTAAAGAAAGAATGAAAGCAACAAAAATGTTGTTCTACAGAAGGATGACGAGAATATTATACACCAAACATGTGAACAATGAGGAGATTTCGAAGAGAACAAAAACGAAAAGGAAACTTATTTTTTACATCAGGAAGAGACAGCTGAATTTTCTGGGACATGTAATGAGGAAAGAGTTCTTGGAGAATCTGATACTCGCAGGGCAGATAGCAGGAAAGAGAGACAGGGGGAAAAAAGCGAGTAACATACTTGATGGGCAGGGTAAGGTTTCGGAGAAATACCAAGACAAAAATTGTTAAGAGCTACAAGCTACAGGAAGATGTGGACATCCGTGATCGATTATGTTCTGAAGGAATACGGCACATAAAAGAAGAAAAAGAGGTGAGGTTATCAATCACGGCTCTCCAGATCTTCCTGTCCAGTTTAGCTCCCAGTAAAATTTGTCTTTTTGCTAAATTGCCCAATCTTTGTTCTGCACGCACGCCTATTAGTTCATGCATGGCTTTCCTCTCTTCTTGTTTTCTGTATGCGAGAGGCTAAATACTCCAGGCCTATTTTCCTCGTTTAAAGCTTTATAGGTGTTCTAACGGAAGACGGAAAGTGCGACACTGAGATTCGAAGGCGAATTGGCATGGCGAAAGAAGCATTCCAGAGGTTGAGTAAAGTATTAAGAAACAGTACAATTTCGCTAGAAACAAAGAGGAGAGTACTGGGTTGCTATGTGACGTCGGTTCTTCAATATGGCAGTGAATGTTGGACAATATCTTCGAAGATGAGGGAAAAACTTGAAGCAGGTGAAGTGTGGTTCTAGAGAAGGATGCTGCAGATATCATTGACCGAGCATGTGAGCAATGACGAGGTTTTGGAAAGGATGGAGACGAAATACTGAGCATCAGGAAGAGACAGCTGAAGTTCCTGGAACATGCAATGAGGAAGAAGGGCTTAGAGAACCTGATACTGACAGGCCAGATAGAAGGAAAAAAGAGACAGATGAAATCAGCGGATAACATATTTGAAGAGAGACGTGGAAAGCCATGATCGCCTACGTCCTGAAAGGACATGGCACATAAAAGAAGAATCTGCCTTCCTATTTAACGCATAACTGAGGGAAAAAGATAGATTTCCCAAAAGTATATACGTGAAAGTGACGGTAACATCGACTGGAATTGAACACACCACGCACGTGCACATCCCTATTTAAGACAATTGTTCAAACATTTAATCATTGCATGAAACATTATAATGAGTTGTAGAAATCAAAATTTGATATCTATATTTATAAAAGACTTTGAAATGCTTTTGACTGAGTGATTTTATCACCTTCTTTAAACATTCACAGGATTATTAGATACAAGAGAATCAATGGACGCAGTGAATAATTTACTTAATGAGGTTTTCGGAGGTCTAAGATGATTCGCAAAATGGCAAGTGTTACTGAGACTCACAAAACAGAGTAGTGGGAAGCAATGATCGCTTACGTCCAAAATAGATAGCATGCATAAAAGAAGACTCAGGTTGACTTCAAAGTGTGCCGTTTGACATCTAAAAACTTTTTTTTCAACTTTAACATCATTTATTAATTTTAGGCGCAAAATAGCACAGTTGGAATTTATTGATAAGAACAGACGTGAGGTTTCATCTCAGAAGAAATTATCCGACGTTGTATGACTATCGTTCAGAACTTTGGCAATGTGACAAAAAATTAATTTGGGGTCAACTGAAAGAAATACAAAACTTCATCGTCACAGGAAAAATTGCAACAAGGTCAAAGACTCAAACTGGCTCTATAAAGTTTCAACAAATGATCGATAACCATCAGTAGTCTTGGATAGATAGATAGATAGATAGATAGATAGATAGATAGATAGATAGATAGATAGATAGATAATAGATTGAGATAGATAGATAGATAGATAGATAGATAGATAGATAGATAGATAACAGATTGAGATAGATAGATAGATAGATAGATAGATAGATAGATATAGATTGAGATAGATAGATAACAGATTGAGATAGATAGATAGATAGATAGATAGATAGATAGATAGATAGATAGATAATAGATTGAGATAGATAGATAGATAGATAGATAGATAGATAGATAGATAGATAGATAGATAGATAACAGATTGAGATAGATAGATAGATAACAGATTAGATAGATAGATAGATAGATAGATAGATAGATAGATAACAGATTGAGATAGATAGATAACAGATTGAGATAGATAGATAGATAGATAGATAGATAGATAGATAGATAGATAACAGATTGAGATAGATAGATAGATAGATAACAGATTGAGATAGATAGATAGATAGATAACAGATTGAGATAGATAGATAGATAGATAGATAGATAGATAGATAGATAACAGATTAGATAGATAGATAGATAGATAGATAGATAGATAGATAGATAGATAGATAGATGTGATCTAGATATTAGCACATAGATATACGCCATTATATACCAATTGCTTGTAACAAATAAATGCCTTCCTATAAATGGGGGTCACCTACCGTGCAGTAGTAAGTGCCAAGAATTAAATTATCAGCATTTGTCTTAGTATTGTGGCTTTTTGCCAGACAAAGCTGAACTCAATAACTATTTACATAAACATACTGTTTTGCTGCTTAGTTCGCTGGGCATTTCCAATCTATTTACTCTGCGATCTGGCAAACCTCGTACATTATCGTAATATTCGCACAACACAAGTTAGAACTAAAGTCAGATGGAAATGGCGTCACCTGCAACTGTCAAAATGAAAAGCATGGATGTGCGCTTTTTCTATACACAATTTTCCTTCTTTTTCTGTGTTCGGGTGATTAGCGAATTCGCTTTTAGACCATGTGATGCGGGTTCAAATCTCATTAAAGGTTGCATTGCCAAAAAAGTGACATTTGTAAAATATCCTTTCTAGTGTAATAAAATCCGTTATATATATATATATATATATATATATATATATATATATATATATATTGAAATTTATTTTAGATATTCTACAATTTTATGGGTAATACGTATTTCGCCGCTGACCTTGCAGCTCGTCAGACCCACGAGTAGCAAGGTCAGCAGTAAAATACGTATTGCCCATAAAATTGTAGAATATCTAAAAAATGTTTTCAAAAATATATTACTCTGTTAAATTAAATAAATAAATTTAACATTGAGTTCTTTGAGAATTAGTCAGGTAACTTCTCTATCGGAAGTTACCTGACTAATATACCAAGTATTCTACGTTATATATCTATATATATATATATATATATATATATATATATATATATATATATATTAATGCAGGTTTCATTGAATAATATAGACAAGTTTTGTCTATTAATTTTGTGTAGGATCCGTTCATACCATCTGATATACTTGATGGTGATGTCGTTGAAAGACAACAAAAAATCACAGTATTTGTTGAATTTTTTATCGGGTCTAAGCTTTCGGCTCACATAAGCTATTATCAAAAAGTAAATATTAACACACAGTAAACATAGAACATTTAAGCTATTAACAATAAAGAGAATTGAATTGAAAATATAAGTCCATCCCTACCGTGGCGGATGGCCGAAGACAGTGACAAAATAGTGGTGTTGTGGTCCCTGGTCTGATTACAGACATTTGAGTACGTTATTGGAAATATCGAAATTGATTGTATTCAAACCATGTTTAAATTGTTTCTGGCTACATATATATATTTCATATATATATATATATATATATATATATATATATATATATATATATATTGGTAAAGAGGACCCAAGGTTTTACGAATGTGGGTTCCCTGGCATTTAAAAAGTGCTCAATACAATAAATATTCTAGTGTATAATATAATCATATAATTATGAATTAAAAGTATATTGCAACACAAAAAGTACTGAAATAGAACATCCCTATCGAAATATCATTAGTATCTAAAGGAAACAGATAAAACACCCACATCAAACTGGAAAATTCTAAAACAAGCTAGAACATATAAGTCTTTAAACAATCCACGCCCGTTGTGTCTATATGAAAAATTATCTATTATTAAATCACTTAAGAATAAAAATCTATCAAATAAACGTAATGAAATAAATGTCATATGTAGACAATGCAAAATGTTCACCTTAGAATATGGAGAAAAAAAATTATATTAATTACATGCATATACCCAATAATTCATTTAAGGAAAATAATAATTGACGAGATATTAAAATAAGTAAATTAGTATATAAAATCTTTTACAATAAATAAATAGATATTAGAAAGATGGGATAATGATAATAGGAAGTAAATTAAAATGTTATTTATAAAGGTTTTGAAAAAACTTAAATTAAATACATACTGATAAAAAGAGTAAATTTCCTCAAATGCTCCTTTAATTTTGAATAAAAATATAAAAAGTTTTCTTTCTTTCTGTATTTCTTTCATGTTTTCTATGAGAAGAGGTCAATATATGGAGAAAGCAGAAAGGATATTTTTGGTACAAGAATGGATACATCAAAGGTAATAGAATATAGCCAGAAGCAATAAAAAGAAAAAGAAAAAAGAAAAAGAAAATTAGGTTAAAAGTAGGTTGACTCTTTGACGTTTAGGGATGAAAAAGAAAGTATGTATTCCGTAAAAATAGAAACTTCTGGCCAAATTTCAAAGTGAATTTTTATTCTGATTAGTTAAAAAACATACACATAAATTTTATATCTTCCCACATACATAAATAACAAACCAATTGTGTGTTGTATTTAAATGTAAATCCTTTTCACAACCAACTTCCAACATTGCCTGATAACGAGATAAAAATCTCGAAAGATAGAAATTTCCGTGTTGCAATGTACTTTCAATTTATAATTATATATATATATATATATATATATATATATATATATATATATATATAGTCATCCGCAGACAAATCTGTTTCGTTGTATCACAGCTCATCAGTACGGTTAGACATCCGATCGCATTTACCCAGAATTGAAACCCGACTGAATTGGCGTCAGTCGGCGATTCTATATCCTTCTTGTCACGCTCAATAGTTTGGAACGTTTCATTTTTGTTATTCTTATGTCTTATTGTAAGATACTCAAAAGTAGGTACATCAATACATATGCTGTCGTCATTTTGGACGGCATATCGATATAAATATTTATCCGTCATTTTAGACGGCACGGGCCTACTCGTGTTATAATAATCAAGAACTTATACCGTAAGCAAACCCAATGCACTTTGACTGAAAATGAATTCAGTAACATATACAGAAGGAGAAGAGTGCGTAATACAAGGATGTGTTTTCTCGTCGAACTTATTCAATTAAGCAATCCCGAGAGAATTAGTCCCACCAGGATTTATTATTCGGGCCCACATTAGATCTTAACAACACTACATATGCAAATGTCACAGTGTTGTTCAAAGAGGCTCAAACAGGAAACTACAGTAACTCCAATAGAAGGCAGTTGAGAAAGGACTAAACATCAATTGTAAGAAGGTTGGTTTAATGTATAACTGTCAATAAAAAGAATAATCCAATTTGCAAATTAGTTATTGAATACACCAAAATCAAAAAAGTACAAAAATTAAATATTTGGAAATGTTTTAACAGAGTACGGAGATTGAAAATCAGAAGACACATTGGGAGGGTAAAGTTTCCATCTAAAAGTTAAGCAACGTATAATGAAACAGAAATATATTTTTTAGTAACAAAGAGTACTGAAATATTAAGTGATATGGTTCGTCATCAATGGCAATGAATGCAGAACAATCTCCATACAAAGGAAGAAAAAACAGTCAACAGAGATATGGTTCTACAGAAAGACACTGAGAACACCTTGACAGAACATGTGGGCAACGACGAAGTTTTAGAAAAAGTGGAAACACAAAGGACACTTGTAATTAACAACAGGAAGAGACAGTTGAAATGAAAATAAAAAGGACACTTATAATTAGCAACAGAAAGAGACAGTTGAAATAGAAACAAAAAGGACACTTGTAATTAGCAACAGAAAGAGACAGTTGAAATGGAAACAAAAAGGATACTTATAATTAGTAACAAAAAGAGACAGTTAAAATGGAAACAAAAAAGACACTTGTAATTAGCAACAGAAAGAGACAGCTGAAATGGAAACATGAAGAACACTTATAATTAACAACAGAAAGAGACAGTTTAAATGTAAATAAAAAGGACATTTATAATTAGCAACAGAAAAAGACAGTTTAAATGGACATAAAAAGGACACTTGTAATTAGCAACAGAAAGAAACATTTGAAATGGAAACAAAAAGGACACTCGTAATTAACACCAGAAACAGACAGTTGAAATGGAAACATAAAGAACACTTATAATTAGTAACAGAAAGAAACAGTTGAAATGGAAACTAAAAAAAACACTTATAATTAACAACAGAAAGAGACAATTGAAATGGGGAAAAAAGACACTTATAATTAGCAAAAAGAAGAGACAGTTGAAATGGAAACATAATGGACACTTATAATTACTAACAGAAAGAGGTAGTTGAAATGAAAATAAAAAGGACACTTGTAATTACCAACAGAAAGAGACAGTTAAATGGAAACAAAAAAGACACTTGTAATTAGCAACAGAAAGAGACAGTTGAAATGGAAACAAAAATAGAGACTTATAATTAGCAACAGAAAGAAACAATTGAAATGGAAACAAAAAGGACACTTTAGTTAACAACAAAAAGAAACTGTTGAAATGGAAACAAAAGGGCACATGTAATTAGCAACAAAAAGAAACAGTTGAAATGGAAACATAATGAACACTTATAATTAGCAACAGAAAGAGAGAGTTAAATGGAAAAAAGGACACTTGTAATTAGAAACAGAAAGAAACATTTTAAATGGAAAGAAAAATGACACTTGTAATTAACAACTCAAAGAGGCAGTTGAAATGGAAACAAAAATAATAGTTTCCTGTTCTTTGAAGTATCTGAGTATCACATTTTCTTAGCCCTCTTTTCTCATTATTTACCTTAGAAAGTTTAAATGTCTCTTTCTGTTGCTAACCATTCGTCCGTGCATTAAATACTGTTCCCATATCTGATCGGGTGCTCTTGCTATTCATCTCAAGGTTCTTGATAAAATCTAAAGAAGGATCTGCAACATAATTGATATTAATTTAGCAGATCGACTTCAGTCACTTTCTCACCGACGAGATGTAGCTTCCCTCTGTCTTTTCTACAAATACTTTCATGGCTTCTGCTCTGGAGAGCTTCTTTTCCTGGTGCCCAGACCCCATGAATTTGCTTGTGCTACTAGATTGGTATCTACGTCTCACTCTTTTACCGTCGAAATAGTCAAATATAACTGCCACTTCTACCCCATCAGTTTCTTTCCTCACAACTTCCGCTTGTAGAACTCCCTTTCCGAATAGTTGCTCTGCTAATAGCTTGTTCAAATGCATCGTTAATTGCTATTTTCTATCTCCTTGACTTCCATCTTTCTTTTATCCTTCATACGAAATCCCCTGTACCTTGTTTTTTGTTTTGTTTGTTTTTGTTGTTTTTTCTCACTCTAACCCCTGCGCAACCAGTGGCAGTCCTGTCTTGCTAAGGAAGATTTTTAAAAATTCATAATATATACTAAAAGCAAGAGAAGTAAGGAACGCAGTGAATAATTTACTCAATTTTTTTTCCTTCAAAAAATGTGTTATGGTCATATTTTTTTCTTAAAATATGTTTTGTTGGTAATATTTTTCCTTCAAAAATGTATATTTTTCTATAAAAGTCTATTTTTATGTATATATTTCTAAAACAGTGTATTTCTATACATTCATAGTGTTTTGACCCCAGTTTTGGGGTTAACTATTTGCCCATAGCTTGGACCATAACAGGGGTTACCATTCCGGGTCATAATGGACCTGGGAACAACATCTATTAAGAGGTGGTTCTATGCTCCTCACAACCTCCCAATCAGAAGTATTGCTGCCGGATGCAGTTTACCGTCATGCCCAGGACCCAGAAGAGGAGAGAGACAGATGAGTAGTTATTGAAGAAAATAAAATGAGAAAAATAAAGAGAAGAATTAAGAGAGAAATAAATATAGGGAGAAATAATAGGACAAAAGGGAGTAAAGAGGGAAAAAAGAATCGAGAGAGTGACAAAGTAAAGAGGAGAGCATGTAGAAAAGAATAAGAGAGAGTAGATAGAAGAAATCGAATCAGAAACAGTGGTTGGTTTTATGGCATATCAACACCTCGGCGGGTCATTTATTACCAACTAAACTTTTACTTTATTTATTGCTGTTAATACCTTTTACTTTCAACAATTTATTGTTATTTTTATATAAGTTTTGTGTCTAGTAATACATTTTTCTTTTCGAGTATCAAGATTCATTAGGGTTTGTTTTATTTAAGGGCAGGGTCCCCCAAGTCCTACCATTGTTATTTAACCCATACCTGGAGGGGACGGGACGGATTAATACCTTTCCCAAGGGTACCAGTACTTAAATGAATGCATGGTATTCAACTGGAATTCGAACTCGGTTCACCGATTTCTCTTTCGATCCGATATCCACTGCACCACAACGCACATCCGTCTACTAAACGCTTACAGCACCTGGTATTCCCAAGCAGTCACCCATCTAAGTACTGACCAGGCTCAACTTTGCTTAACTTCGGTGATCGAGCGAGAACCGGTGTATTCAACGTGATAGGCCCTAATCTTCAGAAACACTGGCAATAAAAGAAACACTATAAAGCGGAGTTGATTACAAAAAAAAATGACTAGAGAGAGACAGGGTAAAAAGGAGATCGGGAGAGAAACGAACAGACAGAGAGAGAAGAGAGAGAAGTATTGGGAGATAAAATAGAGAGACAGATTTTTGGGTGGGACCAGGTGAGAAAAATGTAGAATGAAAAAAAGAGAAAGTGTGAAAAGGGTGTGAGAAGAGCAATCAAACAAGAGAAAGGATCTGAATGGAGAAAAAGAGTGAGTAGCCAAAGGGGATCAAGAGAGGGAAGAATACTGATATAAAGGGGGTAATGAATAGAAGGAATCAAGAGAGGAAAAACAGAAGGTGATAGTAAGAGGGGAATCAAGAGCGGAAAGAATAAAGATAGAAAGAGAAAAGTGAAGAGGGGTTCATGACAAAAAAAAACAGAGAGTGATATTGAGAGATGTGCCAAATACAGGTGGGGGATAACAGAATCAAACAAGTCCAAGAATTTAAGTACCTAGGAAGTGTTCTAACAGGAGATGGAAAGTGCGACACGGAGATCCGAAGGCGAATTGGCATGGCAAAGGACGCGTTCCAGAAGATGAGCAAAATACTAACACACAGGAAGATCTCAATAGAAACGAAGAAAAGAGTGCTAGACTGCTACGTGATGTCAGTTCTTCAGTACGGCTGTGAATGCTTGACAATATCATCGAAAATGAGGAAAAAACTGGAAGCGGCCGAAATGTGGTTCTACAGAAGGATGCTACGGATATCGTGGACTGAGCATACAAGCAACGACGAAGTGTTAGAAAGAATGGCAACAAAAAGGAAATTGATGCTGAGCATCAGGAAGAGACAACTGAAGTTCCTGGGACATGCAATGAGGAAGGAGAGCCTGGAGAACCTGATACTGACTGGTCAGATAGAAGGAAGGAGAGACAGAGGAAGGCAGCGGATAACATATCTGCAGAGTCTGATCAGGTGGATGACGGAACGGGGGTTGCCAGGAGCAACAGGAGCAAACATACTAAGAGCCACAAGGAATAGGGAGACGTGGAGATCCATGATCGCCTACGTCCTGAAGGGACAGGGCACATAGAAGAAGAAGAAGATCAGGAAAGAAAGAAAAAAAATATATCGAGTCCGGAAGTTTTTCCCGTCTGAATCTATCCTGCACATATATAAATCTACCATCCGCCCGTGTATTGATTACTGCTGCCACATCTGGTCGGATGCCTCTGCTATTCTCCTCGGGGTTCTTGACAAAATACAACGGAGAATCTCTAATGTAATCGATGCAGACTTGGCAGACCGGCTGCAGTCACTCTCTCACCGGCGTGACGTGGCTTCCCTGTGCCTCTTCTATAAATACTTTCACGGCTTCTGCTCCGATGAACTTAGATCACTGGTACCCCCTAGGTACGAATTTGCAGGAGATACTAGATTAGCAACTACGTCCCACCATTTGACAGTGAAACCGATAAAATGTAACCGCAATTTCTACTCCAACAGCTTTTTTTTTCTCGCACTTCCCGCCTGTGGAATTTGCTTCCCCATACTTGCTTCCTCGACAACTACAATCTCCAGGAGTTTAAATGTAAAGTCAATAGACACCTCCTAACACACTAACTCGCACCCATTCTCTCAAACACTTTTCCCATCTACCCAATCCTCATCCTCGGTATCCTTACTCGTCTATCACCCTCCTTCTGACATTTCCCTCTATGTAACCACTCTTTCTTGTCACTTTTTCCTATTTAACCCCCTGCGCAATAGTGGCAGTGGAATGCATTGCTTGGGGTGAAATGATCAAAAAAGGGGATCAAGAGAGAAAAACTTCATGAGATAATGAGATATTTAGGTGAGTAAAGAATAACAATATAGAAAGAAAATACATTTAGGATCAAGAGAGGAAAAACATGGAGTGATAGTGAGAGAGATATTAGGAGAGGAAATAATACAGATATGGGGGGGGAATACAGAGAGTAACAAGAGAAGGAAACAAATGGAGATAGTGAGAGATGTATGAAGAAAGGAATGAATATGAATCTAAACTTATTTATAAATGGAACTTTGTCTGTGTGTGTGTGTGTGTGTGTGTGTGTGTGTGTGTGTGTGTGTGTGTGTGTGTGTGTGTGTGTCCGTTACTTATAGACTCCGAAACGGCCGAACCGATTTTCTTGAAAATTTACACAGTTGTACTATAAGCGTCTGCGAGTGTTCCTAGCTAGGTTTTGTGTCGAGGTACCCCTGATAAATATCGAACATCGATAATCGAAAAAATCGGGTTATAGAAGGAGTGGTTTGATTTTAATCAAATTTGATACGCTCATAGACAAAGACATAAGAAACGATATTCAGAAGTTACAAGATTGCAGCTCTTACAATAGTGCAGAAAATTGATAATATATATATATATATATATATATATATATATATATATATATATATATATAAGGCAAGATGTTTGTGTGTATCTGTTTATCTGCCTGTATGTCTGTATTTTTTTCAGCCCTTTTATTTTACTTTTTGCTTTGGGTTTGGCTCTGAGTAGATATAAATGTAGTTCTTAGTCTCAGCCATGATACCATTTACTCAGAGGACTTATTTAGCCTTCAAAATTCAGTTTACGACGAAAAGAACTTATTTTATATCGATACCAGGAAATCAAAATTTGACTTATATCCATTCATTTTTCTTTCAGTCTACGGTTTCGCTTTAATTGGAAACAACTATTGCTTTTTAGTCTTTCGTGCCAGCGTCCAAAGAGTCTGAGCTCCAGGACCATGGATTAATTTTAAAGCTTTCATTACACCCGAGCAACGCCGAGCTATACTGCTAGTAAGATATAAAGAGAGAAGATGAATATTAACGAGATATAGAGAGAGAAATTACAGAAGGTATCAAGAAAGGTAAATAGAGAGTGATAGTGAGAATTGTATCAGGAGAGGAAATAATAAATATAGAGTGTGAGAAACTATATTGGACATCAAGAGAGGAAAACAGAGAGTGATAGTGTAAGATGTATCAGTAAAGGAAAAAATAAAGGTATATTGAGAGAATATGTAGAGGGGATCAAGGATTAAAAACGGAGCGTGTTTGTGAGAGATGTCCCAGGAGAGAATGAATAAATAAATATCTTATAGAATATAAATAAATAAAAATGTGTTCAAGAGAGGAAAAAATAATAATAAAAGTGGGAGGTTATCAGGAGAGGAAGGTGTAGGTGAGACACAATCCAGCTGAACGTGTCAGAAAAAAAAAGAATTTATATTTCATTTTAAATTAAAAAAAAAAAACAGTGAATAAGATCTTAATTAAATAAATATATATTAACAGCCCCTAAAACTATTTCAAACCTGTCGGTGTGGATGAAAACGGATCCGACCGGCACAAAGGAAGGCGAGTGAAAAGGAGAAAATTATTTCAAAGCCTGTGGATTTAATAAGTTAATCTACACACAAATTCATTGGAATCTGGCCAACTGTCACGCTCTACTGCTTATTCCTTGGCAACGTGTTCAGTTATCTGAAGCGACAATTTAAAATATAAAAATAACTCAAATAAGAACCAAATAAAAAATACGAAAAGACGGACAAGTGTCGTTTGTGATAATTGCCTTCACCATCATGGAGGCTTTATGAAGGATGAAGAAATCAATCTTTTTTTTTTTCGTTTCTCATCTCCTAAGTAATCAATAATCGATTATGATATTTTTTCAGGGTCCGTGGCAAAGTATGTTGCTTTGATAGAAAATTATATAAAAGAAATATACACTGAAACTTGGGAATATGCATGTTGACTAATTTATTAATGTTTTAAGTTTTCAAATTATACAGATCAAGTTTTGTTTGCTTTATTGCGCCCTACGTCAATTTAACTCAAAAATAAAAATCGAGAAAGTCGAAATATCAAATAAAACTTTGTAATCAAAAAAGAAAACGAAACGAAAGAAACGTCCTGGAAATAAGACCAGTTTTCGATCTATTTTTGAAATAACACCAATTTTTTGTTTTGTTGTTGTTGTTGTTGTTTTTATCTATACGTGTATGATGATTTTCTAAAGTGTAGCTTAGATGTGACACAAAGCCGAAAGTATGAGGCACCTAGTGAGGATCAAACTTACTATTCAGTTATAATTGATCTAGATGTATCATCAACCAGCGTATACACAAGTCTTTGTGTTCCTTGAATAAATACAGATTTTCTTGAATTAAAGCGTTCTAATGATTTTCTATGCTTGGCTTTGATGTGGCACAAGGCCGAAAGTGTGAAGCACTCAGTGAGGATTGAACTCACTGTTTAGTCGTAATTGATCTAGCGAGACAAGCTTGCAAACCATTACACTACGTCGAAGTACCCAAATCTGTGCATGTCTGTGTGTATTCAAGAAACACACAAAGACACGCACACACACACACAGGTTGATAGAGGGAGACAGAATGCAAGAAAGCAAGAAAGAAAGCAAGATAGATAGATAGATAGATAGATAGATAGATAGATAGATAGATAGATAGATAGATCTTCTGCTCCTATGAACTTAGCTCTTTGGTGCTCCCATGTATGAATTTACTCGAGCCAAAAGATTAGCAACTAGGTCCCACCCTTTTACTGTTAAACAAATAAAATATAAACGCAAATTCTACTCCATCAGCTTCTTTTCTCGCACTTCAGTATGTCTTAACTATCTGGTATGTTGAATCCTGCATGTTTTTTTTCTTTGTTTTTTTTTTTAATTTTCGTCGTTTTAATTGTTCTTAATTTCTATTTGAATTTGTATTTTTAGCCTTAATTTTCTTTTGAATTTGAAGTTTTTAAGTACTGGCATTAGTACTGTTTGCTCTTGATTTTGGCGTTTAAATTTCGTTTTAAATGGTGTAAGTTCTTTTTTTAATAATATCGCTGTTTAAAAGGATTTCTAAGAATTTCTAAGGGTACAGCACCGGTCATTCTCTCCCCTCTACCCTAGGTGGTGGGGCATGCGCTGTAGACCATTCTGTCTCTCTTCTGATTTCAGCTAGCAAAGATGGAGGAAGAGACACGCCGAATATATCTGTGAAAATTTAACAACGGTATTCTACCAGGTGGACACCTGTTTAACTTTTTCAGTATGTCTTAACTATCTGGCATGTTGAATCCTGCATGTTTTTTTTCTTTGTTTTTTTTTTAATTTTCGTCGTTTTAATTGTTCTTAATTTCTATTTGAATTTGTAATTTTTAGCCTTAATTTTCTTTTGAATTTGAAGTTTTTAAGTACTGGCATTAGTACTGTTTGCTCTTGATTTTGGCGTTTAAATTTCGTTTCGACTTTAACTAAGTTAAAACTTAATCTTTTTTTATTATTGAAGTAGATAGTACCCACTATCACCCGGTTTTACACTCACCCCCCACAACTTCTTTTGAACGGGAGTAGAGGTGATTGCCTTGTTTCTTTTTTAGGAAGGGGTTTCTGGTTCACTTTCCTTCTACTTCGGGTTTAGCGTTAGTTCGGCTGGAAGCTCTTTGCAGTTATTGAGCATGGTGGCAACGTCACTTCATTCTGAGCTGAGTTTTTCGTTCCTGGTTATCTTCCCCTCTCCAGGAAGGACTCCAATGTCCATATGCATGGGCTTGGTGTTTATATCAGCGAACACCTACCTCCAGCCAGGGTAACATCTCTCGAATCCCTGGATCACGCTTTCATGTGCTTCCGTCTCTCACTTCTAAGATCGATTAGCTATCTCTTCTTCCTCTACCGCTCCCCCTCCACCTTTAACTGTTCGTTCACTCTTTTCTTTTCTTATTTTTTTTCATTTGGAATAAGTAGGCTAAACTCTCGCCCGGTTCACACTCCACCCACATCTATTGAACAGGTGAGGAGGCTCATACCTTGTTCCATGGTTAGGATGTGGTTTCCGGCTTTCTCTCCAAATCTTTTCACTTGTTTTTTTTTCAATTGGAGTAGATAGACTAAACTATCGCCCGGTTCATACTCCACCCACGTCTATTGAACAGGTGAAGAGGCTCATCCCTTGTTCCCTGTTTAGGATGTGGTTTCCGGCTTTCTCTTGTCCAATCTTTTCATTCTTACGTAGCCCCCTGCACATCAGTGGCGTTACCGCCTTGCTCGGGGTGATATGATTAAAAAAAAACTTCCCGCCTGTGGAATTCCTTTCCGTTTACTTACTTCCCCGACAGCTACAATTTCCAGGAGTTTAAATATAAAGTCAATAGTCATCTCCTATCTCGCTGACTTGTATGCTCCTTTCTCCGCCCACTCCACTCTCATCAGTATTTTCATCCTTCTCTAACCCACTTCCTGACACCCCCTGTAACCTGTCACTTTTTCTCATAACTTTCTGCCTATGTCATCCCCTGTGCACTAGTTGCAGTAAACTGCCCTGCTTGGGGCGATATGATTATAAAAATAAAAAAAGATAGATAGATAGATAGATAGATAGATAGATAGATAGATAGATAGATAGATAGATAGACTTCAATGGAAATTAAAGTACATTTAACGTTTTATGCAAATAAAATTGTCATTAAATTTCCTACTTTCGTAATCTATGACTGCAACTATAGTGACAATGGCGTATCTAAAGGAAAATAGCCCATCTCACTTTAGGTTAATTTTTTAATTCAGTGTTTTGCTTCTCTGACTGGTCCCACCTCAAAGCAGAAAAACCCAATCTACCCTGCTAGTTAACCCCCCTAGCTGAAGGAAAACGGATTCATGCATTTTCCAAGAGCATTAACGCGGATTAAAAGAAACAGAATCAGAAAACGGTATTCGGCTCGCCGGTAACCGTTAAACTATCCGCCCCTCTATACAAAGAAAATAAACTAAAACAATCATAATTATAAAACTAAAAGTTGGAAGGTCACGACATTTTGGTTGAATACAAGTATTACTTTACAAGAAGTAGAATTAACCTTTTGCTTGAATATACAAAATATTTTCTAAGCTATTCTACTTCTGGTGTAAACATTGCAAAAACAATTAATGCCATGCTGTGAGGATAAAAACTGAACGACAATGAAGAACTCAACGACAATTTATTCAAGGGACTCCATAAAACTGCTTGTGATAATTAATATTATTTACTGGTATAATTACCATTCTCTGTAAGGGCTTAAATCAACCTAGTGTGGACAAAAGTTAATTTTGAATTTGGTATGGAATAATAACATCGAAATAAGTCATATTGCTTCCAAGAGTTTATATTTGCATATCACTTGCTCACCGATCCCAATAATTTCACAATTTCCAAAGTTGTGTTCTCATACACTTAATTATGTTTTATTTTATTTTATTATAATCGTTTCACCTCAAGCAAGGTAGTACTGCCACTGGTGTGCGGTGGGTTACAGTGAGTTACGTGGGAAGACAGAAAAGAAAAGAAAAGAAAACGCTAACGGGGATGTTGAAGAAAATGTAAGAGAGAGGTGGAAGTGAAGGAGATAGAAGATGGTAACTGAGCGTGCTCAAAGCCAGAAAGGATAGGGAGACGTGGAAAGCCATGAACGCCTACGTCCTGAAGGGATAAGTCACAGTAAAGAAGATGAAGAAGAAGAAGAAGAACTGACTTGCACTTAAACCTTATCAGGGAAGCAAGCATGGGGAAGAGAGTTCCACAGGTGGGAAGTGCGAGAAAAGAAACTAATAGAGAAGTAGCAGTTCCATTTGATTATTTTGACGGTTAAAATTTGGGAACTAATTGCCAATCTAGTTGCACGAGTAAATTAATGAGAACGGGGCACCAGGGAATGAAGATCGCCAGAGCAGAAGCCGTGAAAATATTTGTAGCAAAGATACCGGGAAGCTACGTCCCGTCGTCAAGAACGTGACTGAAGTCGCGCTGTCAAATTGGGACCTATTACATTGCAGATTCACTTTTGGATTTTGTCAAGTACGCCGAAATGAATAGCATGGGCACCCGACCAGATATGCTTTACAGTATCTTTTTTCGATTTTAAACTTATATCTCCAATTTTTAGAATCAGTTCATATGAAGTTTTATCGAGCAATAACTTTCTCTGCGTCTCAAGAGTGGTTCGTAGATATATTTTGTCTGTTTTTGTCATGGTGAAACATACCTATTCTATACCTAATTTAAGTAGTAGTAGTAAGAGGAACGATGGTCGGTCGATGTTGGACGATAGTAGTCGACAGTTAGTCGAATACGAAAGTGGTCAGCGACCTAGCAAGATTACACTGCGTAATACATATTATATCAAGTTCCTAACGACTTTAGCACAAATACTAGCCCCCACTGCGAAAATAACTCCACAACTGTTTCAGACTCAATAGGAGCTTATAGACGTCGATTTATTGTTTTAGTAATAAATTTATTTTAGTCGTGGCTCTTTATTTACTCTCCTTCTCCTGAACTTTTTCAGTTTCATCAATTACAACTATTTTTTCTGTGTTTCGGTTTTATTCCAACGAATCCTTCTGAAGAAGGGTTGAACGAAAAAATATATTTTAAAGAAAAAAGAATGCGTTCCGTCATTTGTTTTAAAAATCGTTCATCGTTTTAAAAATGAACGTTTATTGCTTTATTACACGTGACACGTATCTGACCAATAGAATCATGACCCAGTCAAAGTTCTAGTATATTTTATTTTTATTTTTTAAATAAACAAATATATTTAGAGTTCTTTCTTGTAAACAAATCTAGGAAAAAGCTTAATAAAGTGAAACATGTTAGATTAAATCAGTATATTCAACTCTTACATGTGTGTATGTGTTTGTTATATGTGTGTGTGTCAGTATGTATGCATATAAATTAAAAATATAAATAAATATACAATTATATCTATTTACAATATCATAAACAGTGTCGAATTGTATAATAAACTCTCACAGTTCTAACTAAGCTATTGCAAATACTTATATTCGGATGTGAGTACAGTGTATTGATCCACCTCCAAATATCTTAATGACCAGTGCCTGTCAGCTGATCTCTTCACTGATCTATCTCTTACAGCTCAACAAGACTGGCGGATATACTTCACATTGAAAATTAAATTCGTAACCATCGAACAGATTCTAAACTTACGCCAATGCTGATGAATAGTCATACTGGGGCTCAAGCTCACTTCCGAACGATTGCTCCCGCTATACACCTAGATGTCCTTGACAAAATCCAACGGAGAATCTGTAATGCGATCGATCCCGACTTGGCAGTTAGCATACAGTCACTTTCTCGCCGGCGCAATGTGGCTTCCCTGTGTCCCTTCTGCAAATACTTTCACGGCTTCTGCTCCAATGAACGTAACCCACTGGTACCCCTGTATATGAACTTACTCGAGCCACAAGATTAACAACTAGGTTTCACCCTTTTACTGTGAAACCAATAAATTATAAACGGAAATTCTACTCCAGCAGCTTCTTTTCTCGCATTTCCCGCCTGTGGAGTTCTTTTCCGCTTACTTGCTTTCCCAACAGCTACAATCTTCAAGAATTCAAATGTAAAGTCAATAGTCATCTTGTATCTCACTAACTTGAACCCTCTCTCTCTCATTCTTTGTCCAATCCACTAACATCAGTATTCTCATTCTTCTTTTACCCTCTTCCTGACACCCTCTGTAACTCGTCACTCTTTCTCATAACTTTCCTCTTATGTAACCCCCTGCTCAACAGTGGCAGTAAAATGCCTTACTTGGAGCAACACGATTGTAAAAAACAAAAGGAACGTGAATATTCGTGACATCGCAAATGATGGTAGAAGAATAGATGGTTCATTGCATATCTCTCGCTGCCTGTTTTTCTCTTTAACAAGTGTCAGCTCAGACCAAGAATGAAATATTCCTGACGTATTTGGGCTGAAAATAATGGCAACCTACTGCGAAGAAATCTTCAGCCCAGTCAGCCATGTCTTTTTCGAGATATTATCGGCCAAGTATGTATCATGTATGGTTCTTAACGGACTGATCTGGGCTGGTGATGTCCAATCCTCACTGTCCAACCTCGACAAATTTCAAAAGCGCTTACGCGACCATGTAGGTCATTAATTTATTCTCAACCTTGCAACCCTTATCTTACGGACGAAACATCGCCAGCCTTTCACCAATAAATATCTACTATGGCAGATGTCCGGACGAGTTACATTAATTAGTGCAACCAACTCTGACCTTCACAGTAAGGACCCACCATGCCGTGCTCACAGTGGTAAACCACTGCCTTTCCCTTCGTGTTATTTTAATAAAAAGAAAGTTCCACTCAAACAGCTTTCCCCAGAACTGTTACAACTGGAACAAACTCTCGAGTGAAGGCTTCCATTCTAACTATAATCTTAGTCTCGTTCAGTCTAGGCTTCACTAATATCTATCCTACACATCTTCAAGATATTTTCCTATGGCGCTTCGTTTACAATGTTATTCGGTAACCCTCTATCTTGAGTGGCCCTTGGACCTTGTAATGAGTGAACTATTAGTAAAAGAATGCTGAAATTCAAAGAGTAATATTTATATATATATTAGCAGTGTAGCCCGGCGTTATCGGGGGTAATGAAAGCTTTAAAACTAATCCATGTTCCTGGAGCTCAGAATCTTTCGATGTTGGCACGAAAGACTAAAAAGCAATAGTTGTTTCTAGTTAAAGCGAAACCGTAGACTGAAAGAAAAATGAATGGACGTAAGTCAAATTTTGATTTCCTGGTATCGATATCAAATAAGTTTTTTCGTCATAAACTGAATTTTGAAGGTTAAATTAGTCCTCTGAGTAAATGGTATGATGGCTGAGACTAAGAACTACAATCATACCTACTTACAGCCAAACCCGACGGAAAAACTAAAATAAAAGGGCGGAAAAAATACAGACATACGGGCAGATAAACAGAAACACACACAAACATCTTGCCTTATATATATATATATATATATTATCGATTTTCTGCACGATTGTAAGAACTGCAACCTTGAAATTTCTGAATATCGTTTCTTATGTCTTTGTCTATAAGTGTATCAAATTTTATTAAAATCGGACCACTCCTTCTATAACCCGATTTTTTCGATTATCGATTTTTGATATTTATCAGGGGTACCTCAACACAAAACCTAGCTAAGAACACTCGCAGACACTTATAGTACAACTGTGTAAATTTTCAAGAAAATCGGTTCAGCAGTTTCGGAGTCTATAGATAACGGACACACACACACACACACACACACACACACACACACACACACACACACACACACAGACAAAGTTCCATTCATAAATAAGTTTATATATACATATATCTTTTCTTGTGAATTTTTAATTATTATTTTTTTATTTTTTAAAGTTTTTGTGATAGCTAATTATTTGTGACTGTAAGTATATTATATAGACCCCTTCTTTTTATTTATTTATTTTTTTTTTACAATATTTATTTTCTCTTCTTTAGTTTGGTTACTTTTATTTTTAATCTTCTGCTATTATTATATGCATATATGGTCTTTTATAGTTATATATGTTCTTATTTTGTGTATGTCTATATCTACTTAGCTGCTTTATGTTTGTATATATTTTTTCTGCCTATGCGTGATTTGGTGTATGTCATCCTTATTTTGTGACACTTCCAGTGTTGTTGCAATGTTTAACAGTATACACCTCTACCCGTCACCTAACCTTACTTTCTGTCTGAGCAATTTTTTTTTTTTAATATTCTGAGTTTTAATTTTTAGGTTTGACAAAGCAATGTGTAATTTTTACTGCCGAAATAAATTCTGTATTTATAACAGTTTAATTGAGTGTTGAGTTTTCCTCTCAATATTTTCATATTGAGCTCTCTATTTTTATCTGTTTAATATATTATATTAATTAGATAAATTTTAGAGGATTATCCTATCCGCTTTTACGAGTTTGTCATTTTCTCTCTCTCTCTCTCTCTCTATATATATATATATACATATATATATATATATATATATATATATATATATATATATATAGAGAGAGAGAGAGAGAGAGAGAGAGAATTGGAGTAGATAGATCTATCTATCGCCCGGTTCACACTCCACCCACGTCTATTGAACAGGTTAAGAGGCTCATCCCTTGTTCCCTGTTTAGGATGTGGTTTCCGGCTTTTTCTTTTCCGATCTTTTCACTATTACGTAGCACATCAGTGGCGTTACCGCCTTGCTCGGGGTGATACGATTAAAATATATATATATATATATATATATATTACTGCGATTTAGATTTTATTTTATTTTTATTTTTTTGTGTTTGTATTACTGTTTTCTCTTCAGAACATAAAATGTGTAAAATTGATCAAATATTCTACATATCAGAGCGTTTTCGACTATTCGTCTAGCCATTATCAAGGATGATAATAATTTTATATTTTTAACAGAATGTATGGATTTTTTAATGTATGCATCCAGAGTTATAAGAATGTTTTATTTTCCCAATACGGTCAGTAACTTGTGGCCGTGTTCATAGTTGATGTTATTAAGTATTTTTTTAATTATTATTGTTTCCATTATTTTTAGTGCTTTTTTTTAAAACATATGGATGAGGTTATTTTGCGGACGTAAGTTGAGAATAGCAAGTTCTCGTGTGAGTTTAATTGGATGCTAATTGAGCTATGGTTTTCTTTTATTTGCCGTGTCCCTTCAAGATGTAGGCTATTATTGCCCTCCCCATCTTTCTGTCTCTTGTATTTCTTAATATATTTTGTCTTGTTATTTTCCCCAAACCCTGTTCTGCCATCCATTTGCTTAAGCCCATCAAGTATGTCACGCGGTGTTTTACACTTTCCCTCAATCCGTCCTGTGAGTTTCAGAGAACAGAAAGTGCGACACTGAGATCCGAAGAAGTAATGAAACTAGTAAGTTGATTCTGAAATGTACTGCTCGAAACCACTTCAAGAAAAATGTCCGGAATTGGCGAACAGGAATATGTTGTTTTTTTTTAATTTCATCAGAATAATGCCAGAACTCACATTTCTTCACTGACTCGGCACAAACTATTGTAGCTTGGCTAGAGAGTTTGATTCCCCCTGCGATATTCACCAGGAATTGCACCTTTGAATTTTCATTTATTCGGGTCCTTGCAAAATAATCTCAATGAACGGAATAAAAGCAAATCTTTGAACGGAATAAAAGCCTCCTTAACAAGTTCTTTGCCGAGAAACCATCGAAATTCTGGGAAGACGGAACCTTTAAGTTGAAGAGAAACTTGGAAAAAGATTGTGCATCAAAATGGTTCCTATTTAGCTGAATAAATATTTCATGGCATAATTTTGCTTTGTGTTTTAATTTCCTTTAAAAATCGGCATGTACTTTCCGGACAACTCAGCACTATATTATACTATATTTATGTTATAATATACATTTATATTGTAATTATTATTAATAATAATAATAATAATAATAATAATATCTCACTTTTTTCTTTATTTTTATTCCTTCGTTTAATCCCGTCTTATTTTCTTCTTCAGCAATTCAACGGCTTTGCTGTTGAATAAAATCTGGTTTTCTAAAAGTCGATAAGAAAGCAAAAAGTGGAAGAATAGCTTCAATCCAGTTAGGCACGAGATCAATGCACGCAGCGTAAAAAACCCTGTGGCGATTCTTCGAACCAACTCACAGAAACAGAAAGCTAATATACATACACGCACATAGACATATATACGCTTATGAACACAGACAAATACACACACACATACACACACACACACACACACTCTCATATATATATATATATATATATATATATATATATATATATATATAATCTACACTTATTTATAAATGGAACTTTGTCTGTGTGTGTGTATGTGTCTGTGTCTGTGTGTGTGTCCGTTACCTATAGACTCCGAAACGGCTGAACCGATTTTCCTGAAAATTTACACAGTTGTACTATAATCGTCTGCGAGTGTTCCTAGCTAGGTTTTGTGTCGAGGTATCCCCGATAAATATCGAAAATTGATAATCGAAAAAATCGGGTTATAGAAGGAGTGGTCTGATTTTAATCAAATTTGATACACTCATAGACAAATACTTGAGAAACGATATTCAGAAGTTTCAAGGTTTCAGTTCTTACAATAGTGCAGAAAATCGATAATATATATATATGTATTATCGATTATATATATATATATATATATATATATATATATATAAGGCAAGATGTTTATGTGTGTCTGTTTATCTGCCTGTATGTCTGTATTTTTTCAGCCCTTGTATTTTAGTTTTTGCTTCGGGTTTGGCTCTAAGTAGGTATACTTGTAATTCTTAGTCTCAGCTATGATTCCATTTACTCAAAGGACTTATTTAGTCTTCAAAATTCAGTTTACAACGAAAAAAACTTATTTCATATTGATACCAGGAAATCAAAATTTGACTTACATCCATTCATTTTTCTTTCAGTCTACGGTTTCGCTTTCACTGGAAACAACTATTGCTTTTTAGTCTTTCGTGCCAACGTCCAAATAGTCTGAGCTCCAGGACCATGGATTAGTTTTAAAGCTTTCATTACACCAGAGCAACGCCGGGCTATACTGCTAGTATATATATATATATATATATATATATATATATATATATATATATATATATATATATATATATGAACATGCAAGTTTCGTTAAAAATGACAAATAAGTTGCTGTGGTTAACTTTTCTTTCTCTAATTTTTCAAGAGATCTTTCGATTATTTTTCCAGTACATAAATTATATAAAAAGTGACCGAATGTTTTATTTAGCCAATCGCTTTCGGCAATACTTTTAGCCATTATCAAGGAAGAATTCTATTTTACTTTTAATTAAATGTTCGTAACATACTCGTCGATAATACAAATATAATAGCCTCATCCCCATACAAATAATAATGAAAGCATTATTACTAAATAAGAAAAAGCCAACACTCAATAATATCAACTATGAACACGACCATAACATGCTGACCGTGTTTGAAAAATTAAACATTCCTATAAATTTAAATACATATATAAAACAGTACATGCATTCACTTAAAAGTAAAATAAAACTCGTGCTTGATAATGGCTAAAAGTGCTCGGATAAAAAAATATTCAGACAATTTTTTATGTAATTCACGTAGAGGAAAGAAAACATTATTAGATCACTTGAAAAAATATATAAAAATCTTAACTAGAGCAACTTGCATGTAAGATGGATTACTGCCTAAATATACAATATATATATAGCTTTCCCTGACAATCCGTTTAGGTGAAACCTAGGTAAGTCCGTCTGGCTCATTAGGTGTTTATATATATATATATATATATATATATATATAGTACTGTGCAAAAGTATTAGGACAAGAACTATTTTATCTTTTATGAAACATATTGACAGAAAATAAACAATTTAATTTAAGTAACTTTATTTTATTTACTCAACAAAAAGACAAAAATAGTTGTTATAAAATAAATTTAGTATTTAGTATAACAACCTTTTGCTTTTATCACAGCTGTCATTCTGTCAGGCATTGACATCACAAGCTTTTTCAGTGTATCTAATGGTATCTCCTGCCAAGCAGCTTATATTTTTTCCCAAAGTGTGTCATGCAAAGTAACATTAGATTTATCAATTTTTTATCCAAAATATCCCATAGATGTTCAATAGAGTGGTTTCAAAATAATTTGTTTAATAGAAAATAGGAACAATTAAATATAACTTCTTTTTCATACATTTCTTTTACACCTAGTTTTAAATAATCAGAAGTTTTAAATATTAGAAATTTAATTTTTTTTTACCTGTATTTCAATTTCAGTGATGCTTTTAGGAAAAGCACCCCTGTCTACTGGCAGTGTGCAAAAGTGTTAGGACAGGAGCGATTTTAAACTTTATTTTGATGCCTCATAAAAGATAAAATAGTTCTTGTCCTAATACTTTTACACAGTACTGTAATTATAAAAAAGCAGATAACACTAATATATTTTTCGTATGAAATATATCATATTGTGATTAAAGATGCAACAAATAGTCGATTATCACACTAAAACAAAAAAACCTATTGAAAACCAACAAACTCATGGTAGCCAACAAGGCAGAACAAGATAACTTAAAACTTCCCAAAATAATTGGTGACTACAAACCAGGATACTTGCATCGATCGATCGATCATCCGTTACACTCAATAGTGTATAGGGCAGCAAATTTTTTTGTTACTGTTAACGTAACAAACATTTTTTTTTATGGGGAAGGATTGTTAGCCTTGCGCCCAACCTCTAAACTTGGAGGACCGGTAGACCATTCTTAGCCCTTGTGCTTACAGCACCTAGTATTCCCAAATGGTCACCCATCTAAGTACTGACAGGCTCGATATTGCTTAACTTCGGTGATCGGACGAGAACCGGTGTATTCAACACGATATAGCCGTAGACAGGATGCATTTATGGAAGTATAAAAATACATAGACTTAACTTCCATCTCCGTCTTATCATATTCCAAATCTCCGCTATGGTTTATCAATTAACCAATTAATCAATTAGTTATGAGTTGGTTAAAATTATTAACCAACTCATAACATCATATATAGCTAGAAAATACAGTATTAAATCACCTCAAGAACTAATCCAAATCTTAAAAACACAAAAACCTAATAATGAAACCATAGCCTCGTTTTATGTTGAAAGATTTCTAACAATCTCCTAGTTAAAGAAAAGACTAATATAAAGAATATTTACAATAATTATTTTGATTATAAAAAATATTTCCAACAATCCAACCCTCCCACCGTTAAAAACTAGGCCTTACATATTACGGAAACTACTTTTGACTGGTACCATTGAGATTGCCTTCTATGACTATCGAAATAAAATATACGTACAATGTTATGGTGTTTGCATCGGTTCAATACTGAGACTATAGTGGGTTGCTTGTCTATTCTTTTCTGTTAGTAGTGGAGACTCCGTTCTTGTTAAGGGTAATTGTATACTGTTGCAGGTTAACGGAATTTGGCCTTGTTGTAGATAGCCCACTATAAGTCATAAAGAAAGGTTATAAACCAAGAAAAGCAATTTGAGTAGAAAAATAACATTTTATATACACGCATATCAATTAATGTTTTTACAATTGAAGTAATACATGAAGTATATGTCCAACGGACGTTAAAATGTTCATGGCAATAAAATGCTGAAAGAGAATTAATGCTTAGGAATTTGGGAGCGTGTAAGTAAGGAATGTCTTTGATGTATTCGCTCCTTAGGTCAGTAAGTAGTTTTTGAGGCAGAGAAGAAGGAAAGTGATAAGGGAGGCGAGCGTAGTAAGCCACTTGACTTTGGTCAAGGGGGCTACTAATTACTCTCTTCTCCTCGAGTCGGTCTGCCTGTCGATGCTTTCTGTATCCGCTTTTTATATCTTCTTTTTGGATCACAGCAGCTCATTTGGGATTTCACACTTGTATTTGGTTCTGGGCATCCCATTGGCTGATAAATAAAATTCGCGTAGGCTCGCGAACTGGAAATTAAAATTTAATTAATTTTTAGTTTTCAGCCGGAACATCTGCGCGGAGCCGGCGGCGCAGCGACTACTTTTGGTTATTTGCTTTTTGGTCGTGAAAGCGCATATATCCGGTCCATTGCTTTTGCTCGGTATCACCATAAGACCAACATTTAGCAGCTTCTACATGACTAACCTTGAAAATAAGATATTTAATACCACAAAAAAATCTCCATCTACATAAGATATACAGATGATATTTTCATCTTAGTCAAAAAATAGATGAAATATACGAACTACAAAAATACTTTCAAAAACGTTTCTTCTTAAGTTCACATACAAATTATCAATAACAATTACTACGGCTCAGTAATACTTGGTTAATTGGCCTTGTGTCAAACACGTCCGAAGTCCCCACAATTTAAATTTCAGAAGGTTGAAATGTGAAAGGATAAAATATTTCGTGTGTTTTACAGAACGAAAAAAGCGTAAGAAGGAAGATATAAGTGAAATTCTTTGAGTGAAAGAAAAATGTTCATTGAGAACATGCATGGTGTTTTGCAGTTGAAATTGTTCGTAGTAGTAATATAAGTATTTGAAATCTCCGCAAAAGCTTGGAGTTCATTTGTTGTATCGTAAAGTCTTTGTTTCTTCCTCTTTTTAGTAGGTCGCGACAGGTTGAGAGAAAGAGAAAGTAAAACAAATAAACGAGTTGTCCATTTGGTTGTGTGTTGTTCTCTTTAGCGGTGTGGTGTGAAAAATGAAGAAGAGAGCGTTGAAAGTGAGGGTAAATGAAACGGTGACGTACCCTGTGTCTGGATTGGCGTGGAGTTGGCCGCAAAGGCGAGTCAGTTTGAGGTTTCATCCATACAGCGTGGCGAGGTGTCAGCTAACCGCTTCCACTGACTGACTGTTGTCTTTCAATGACCCTCTTGACTGCATGCTGTGACCGGTTAGAGGCCATCCTTAAATATTGAATCCATTCACATGGGGTGGCTCCGGCGAGGAATTTTTTTCTTTAGCTGTGGAAAAACCGTTTCTCTGACGTATTTTGAATTTTGCTATTTGATGACTAATCAGGATTCAGAATATGATTTTTCACACTGACTTGTGAAAAAAGAGAGATTTTTGTAGTTTGAATCATTTTTTGCGTGTGTGCAATTTATTTTGTGTTTTAGTTGTTTGATGGATTATATAGGATTTATGTCCTATACAATAAAATTCCTTTTCTTGGTATATTGATAAAAAACAACAATAATACATTTACTACATCCCATATAAAAAAAATAACTAGCATAAATACTTGAAGTTTAAACTGTAAAATTGAATCTCCTATTACAAAATAAAGTTTATACAAAATTGAATAAACCGTGCAAAAGTTAACTCTTCCACAAAAAAGATTTTTATACACTGAATTAAAAAAATTAAACAAATTCTCATTAACTTTTTCCTAATTATTTGTTGATGAATTAGACGAGCTATTAGAAATATTAAAATAAATATGAAAGAACATAATACTTCCACAAATGACCCTAAACATAACAACCTACTATACAGCAATCAAATACTCTCTAACTACAAAAAAGATGAAAATATCCTAAAAAAATCATAAGTACTAATATACCCGCCATTGATCTGAGTAAAAACTAAAACTATTTATATACTATACTAAATTTAGTACAGCCAACCTAATCATTCGTACAATCAACCTAATCATCTGTCAACTAAAGTTTTGCAAAAGACCAATTTAAATGTCTTTTGAGACATTGCATCCCTGACAAAAGGTAAAAATATATGTTGATTACGCGACGATAACATTATAGGGAAGATTTACATTACATATGTCAGGCTTAAAGAAACAATCCTATCTACATTCAGGGTTTATATATATAGAAATATAATTGACAATCCAAATATACTCCACCAAAAGAAACTTTAAATTTATTAAGCCCTTTATATAAAAAACTGCACCCAAAACTGAATAAATTCAATTATGAGTAACACAACAATGTGTTAAAATGTCTATAACAACATATTAAGATGTCTAAATTACTTTTTTAAATTAAAACACGTAAATTATATTTTTTTCAATTTCTACATAATATATATATGTGTGTGTGTGTGTGTGTGTGTGTGTGTGTGTGTGTGTGTGTGTGTGTGTGTAAAGTTTAAATTTTGAATTAACAGAGTGCATTTTACGCACATATAACAATGCATAACTCCCAATTACATGAACTTTTGTCTTAGCAATATACTCCTGAGTATGATCTTGAATGAGATTGAAAGTACTTGGGAAAATAAAAAGAATGTAAAAAAATGACGGCGTCTTACTTGATAGTTTTAAGTGCTACGTGAAGAAATTAATTCGTAAATATGGGAGGATTAAAATAAAGATAGACATAATATGTTTGAAATTATTCAACCAAACATGCTTGATATATATATATATATATATATATATATATATGCCTTAATTTATTGATTTATTTTTTCTCTTATATGCCTCTCATTCTTCTACCTACACACACGCTCACACACAGATGGATAGTAAGATAAATATTCTATCTCTTTCTTTACCTACACCATTTATCTATACCATAATACGCTCTCCTCACGGCACTCAATAAAGCATTGGTATTTGGAATACATCGCCGTTAGTATTTCTATATCAAACGATGTTTTTGCCTTCGTTATGCTGACCTTTCGAGACGGCTGAACTTTTCACTTAAAATCATCCAACTCTTTCATTTAAATTCTGAAGAAAAGTTCTTTTCGCATTTGCAAAAATTCATCAAACTTTTGCTTATTTTATGTTGAAAAAGTGTGAAATATTTCCATTTTTTTACAAAAGAGCAGATAACTTCTGAATGCAAAATATCCCGAGGAATTGCATTTTCTAGTGAACTTTTAAAACACCAGAAGCCAGATTGATAAGCTTTTCAGCACGTGATTTTTCGTTTTCAACTACTGGTCTCAAGTGCGCTACAGACAGAAGCATAAATTGCTTCAAGGGAATAAAAGTCAAATCATACGATAAACAAAATATGAGATTTTCAAGAAAAGTACAATACGATTCCATATTAAGAACATTTGTAACTTTTAACAAAGTTTTTTTGGGGTTTTTTTTTAAAGTAAAATTTATCATGTACAAGGCCCGGGGGCTACACGAGGTAGAAGGTTCAGTTAAGGGTAGTTTATATGAATAGAAAAGGAAGATAACGGTTAGCTCTGGGTTTGAAACGGTTAAGATTATAGTGATCGTAGAAACAATCTTTTGGAAATATGTTTCACAAAGCAGAATTTCGCGGAAATTTAAATGAAACTTAATTCTTACTACAGAGGGAATGTAAAGGGATGTACGTTGTGGTGCAGTGGATATCGGCTCGGAATGAGTTCGAATTCAAGTTGAATTCCTTGCATTCACTTACGCGCAAATACCCTTGGGAAAGGTATTAGTCCGTCTCTTCCTTCCAGTTATAGGTTAAATAACAGGACAGATTGGGTTCTATAGCCTTGGTCGGCAACCAGTCTGCCACAGAAAGCAATGGCAACCTACTGTGGGATAATCTTCTGCCCAGTCGGTCATGTCTCTTTCAAGACACGATCGCCCAAGCGTGTATCACGTATGGCACTCAACTGAATATATCATGCAAAAAGCAAGTAATATTAATAATAATAGCAACAAAAAGAAATTTTTTTCTTTTTTTTAAATATTTTTTTAATTGGAGTAGATAGTACCCACTATCACCCGGTTTTACACTCCACCACCTTCTTTAGAACAGGAGAAGAGGTGATCGCCTTGTTTCATGTTTAGGAAGGGGGTTCCGGTTCACTTTCCTTCTCCTTCGGTCTTAGTGCTAGTTCGGCTGGAAGCTCTTTGCATTTATTGAGCATGGTGGCAACGCCTCTTCATTCTGAGGGTACCGGGTTGGCAGTTTCCTGGTTGATGCTTCCGACTGTTATTTAGGAGCCTGAACTCTTGCGTAGCGTCTTGAGAGGCTGCTCTGATCAACAGTTGAATAATATCGGGGTTCCTGTAGTGCCATTTCGCGCATGGACGGGCGTCCCTGCATGAACCACCGGTGGGCAACCCCGAGGCCACATTATGCTGCAGGCTGCGCCAGTCTTCATCCTTCACCTGCTGCAATTAGTGACCGTCTGATTCTACTCTAGACCTCTCTCCCTCTCTCTACAACTAAACCGCTAAAAAATCAAACGAAATAGCAAAACTAAACCAGCTAGCCAGAAAACGCCCAAACCTATCTGCGTCTCCTTCACAAACATACGTGATATCCGCACTAACTTTAACAGCGTAGAATCAGTCCTCCAAACTAACTTACCTAATATCTTAGCTATATGTGAGACTAACCTTGGCCCTTCTGTCTCCTCCTCTGAGTTTTTTTTGTTTCTGGTTATCTTCCCCTCTTCAGGAACAACTCATGCATGGGCTTGGTGTTTATGTCAGCAAACACCTCTCTCTAGCCAGGGTAAAATCTCTCGAATCCCTGAATCATTCTTTCATGTGCTTCCGTCTCTCACTTCTAAGCTCGGTTAGCTATCT
The DNA here is from genome assembly GCA_037127315.1 of Ascarosepion bandense. Classification (NCBI taxonomy): domain Eukaryota; kingdom Metazoa; phylum Mollusca; class Cephalopoda; order Sepiida; family Sepiidae; genus Ascarosepion; species Ascarosepion bandense. The sequence continues at coordinate 208,481 of JBBBDQ010000300.1, read as the reverse complement.
CTTCTTCTTCTACCGCTCCCCCTCCTCCTCTGACTGTTCAACACTTGATAGCATCTCTATCAATATCGACAAGGCCATTTCTTCTCATCCATCTGCCCATATATTTGTGTTTGGTGACTTTAACGCCCACCACACCAAGTGGCTTGAAATCTCTGTCACCGACCTTGCTGGAGTCCGCACCATGAATTTTTCAATAACCAAAGATCTTACGCAAGTGTGGGACTTCCCCACTCGTTTCTCTAATAACCCTAACCCAAGGATCTCTTTACTCGACCTCTGCTTCACTTCCATCCCAAACTCTTGCACTACCAGGCAGCTCTGCTCTCTCAAAAAATCTGACCACGCCGTAATTTCCGTCAACATCTCAAACCACTCTCACTCTACCCAAGAAATCCAGACAAGCAGAATATCCTACTGCTACCAGAGAGCAGACTGGGATTCGTTCCGAAACTTCCTCTGTGACGTTCCCTGGAACAGCGTCTTCGGTCTTCCCGTCGAAGACTGTGCGTCCGAGGTCTCCTCTTGGGTTAAGGTTGGCATCGATGCTTTCATCCCTGCCAGGAAATTCCAACTTAAACCAAATTCGTCTCCCTGGTTCTCGGCCTCTTTCGGCCGCCATTGCCCACCGGAACCATTTCTTCGAACCAAAACAGGCGCCTTTTCGCCTCAGCTCGTAATAAGTGTAAAGAAATACTAAACGAAGCTAAGCTGGTGTCTGCAGCCAGAATGCAGCAACGCATAGAATCTTCTAAGTTCGGCGCCAGAGATTACTGGCGACTCTGCAAAAACGTGTTCAACAAGAGTAAGACTTCAGTACACCCACTAATCAATGAATTTGAGGTCCCCACCTCCTCTGCGGACAAGGCTGAATGCCTTGCTCGTAGATTCTCCACCAATTTGACACTGGTTTCGTCAGGAGTACCTACTCCCGTCTTCCCACCTAGAACTAAGGCTCAACTGAATAACGTCCACATTAAACCCTCGCTGGTCTCTAAGATAATCTCAAAACTTCACCCTCACAAAGCGATCGGTGGTGACGGAATCCCAATCATAGTCCCGAATAAATGTTCCCCAGAACTCTCCTCTGTCCTCTCTAGACTCTATAAATTCTGCCTATCTGCTTCCTGCTTTCCTGCCTGTTGGAGGTCCTCCTCTGTAGTTCCTATATTTAAGAATACTGGCGAACCCTCGGATCCCCGCTAATTATATCAGCCTCCTTCCGATCTTTGGCAAAGTTTTCGAAGCCGTTATCAACGCCGAGGTGATTCAGCATCTCACGGTCCACAGGCTTCTCTCGGACAAACAGTATGGTTTCTGATTCACCAGGTCTACTGCTGATATGCTAACGACCATTATCGAGTACATATACTAGGCTCTCGACAAGAATGGCGAAGCACGAACCGTTGCCTTGAATATTTCCAAAGCGTTCGACAGAGTCTAGCATGCTGGCCTTTTATGCAAACTGCGGAGCTATGGTATAACTGGATATTTGTTTGCTCTAATCCAGTCATTCCTCACTAACCGCACATTGAAGGTAGTATTAAACGGACATGCCTCCCAAAACTACCATACGAACGCTGGCGTCCCTCAAGGCTCTATCCTAGGTCCCACGCTCTTTCTGATCTACATTAATGATCTCCCAGATGCCATTAGTTCCAAAGTAGGTATGTACGCCGATGACACCACAATTTACTCTCGCCTCGATCAAAAACCCGGTGTGGGCGACAATGCGAACCTCGCTGCCGAGCTTGAAAAGGATCTCCAATCCGTAGTGGACTGGGGTAGGAAATGGCTCGTGAATTTCAATGCTTTCAAAAAGAAGCTGCATTCAATTAAACATCATAGACAATCGCACCTACCTCCCATTAGCATGGAACAGGCTTGCCTCCCTGAGAGTAAAACACTACGCCTTCTTGGCCTTACACTCTCGGCGAACCTCAAATGGAATGACTATATCGAATCCATTGTTATGTCCGCTACTATAAAGGTCGGTTCTCTGAGCAGGGCCCGGAAATTTTTCCCGTCTGAATCGATCCTGCACATATATAAATCTACCATCCACCCTTGTATTTAATACTGCTGCCACATCTAGACGGGTTCCCCTGATACTCTCCTCAGGCTTCTTGACAAAATACAACGGAGAATCTGTAACGTGATCGATCCTGACTTGGCGGACCGGCTGCAACCACTCTCTCACCGGCATGACGTGGCTTCCCTGTGCCTCTTCTATAAGTACTTTCACGGCTTCTGCTCCGATGAACTTAGGTCATTGGTGCCGCCTAGGTACGAATTTACACGAAATACTAGATTAGCAACTAGGTCTCACCCTATTACAGTGAAACAGATAAGATGTAACCGTAATTTTTACTCCAACAGCTTCTTTTCTCGCGCTTCCCGTCTGTGGAATTCCCTTCCACATGCCTTCTTCCCCGACTGCTACAATCTCCAGGAGTTTAAATGTAAGGTCAATAGACACCTCCTAACACACTAACTTGCATCTATTCTCTCAAACACTCTCTCCATCTAACCAACACTCATTCTCGGTATCCTTACCCGTCTATCACTCTCCTTCTGACATTTCCTATATCTAACCATTCTTTCTCATCACTTCCCCGACCCTATTTAACCCCCTGCGCAATAGTGGTCGTGGAATGCCTTGCTCGAGGTGAAACGATTAAAAAATTAAAAAATAAATAAATATAACTTTAAACAACACGTTCACGGCGTCTCGCACTTTTTCTTATATATATATATATATATATATATATATATATATATATATATATATATATATATATATATATATAAGTAATGGTTAATGATGTAAGTACATTCCACAGTTAGATATTTACTTTTAATAAGTGCTCAATACAAAAGTAGAGCATAGATATTATATCGGATGTACTAAGAATCATTTTAAGTCACGATTTTAACAGCACAACTAATTTTTCAATAATAAAATATATAGAAATTCTACTACCACTCTCTTAACACTAGTGGCAATTGAAAGAAGCAAATAAAACTGCCACAGTTAAATTAAATATATTAACTAAAGCTAGAACATGAAAATTGTTACATGAAATATGTTTCCTCAGCTTACACGAAAAATTCCTTATATGACCGTGATTATATCACAGAAAACCATCCTATATGACCGTGCTTATATCACAGAAAACCATCTTATATGACCGTGCTTATATCACAGAAAACCATCTTATATAACCGTGCTTATATCACAGAAAACAATCCTATATGACCGTGCTTATATCACAGAAAATCATCTTATATGACCGTGCTTATATCATAGAAACCATCTTATATGACCGTGCTTATATCACAGAAAACCATACTATATTACCGTGCTTATATCACAGAAAACTATCCTATAGAACCGTGCTTATATCACAGAAAACCATTTTATATGACCGTGTTTATATCACAGAAAACATCTTATATGACTGTGCTTATATCACAGAAAACCATCCTCTATGACCTTGCTTATATCACAGAAAACCATCTCATATGACCGTGCTTATATCATAGAAAACCATCTCATATGTCCGTGCTTATATCACAGAAAACCATCCTATATGACCGTGCTTATATCACAGAAAAAAATCCTATATGACCGTGCTTATATCACAGAAAATCATCTCATATGACCGTGCTTATATCAAAGAAAACATCTTATATGACCGTGCTTATATCAGAGAAAACAATCCTCTATGACCGTGCTTATATCACAGAAAACCATCTTATATGACCGTGCTTATATCATAGAAAACCGTCTTATTTGACCGTGCTTATATCATAGAAAACCGTCTCATATGACCGTGCTTATATCATAGAAAACCATCTCATATGACCATACTTATATCACAGAAAACCATCCTATATGACCGTGCTTATATCACAGAAAACCATCTTATATGACCGTGCTTATATCATAGAAAACCGTCTTATTTGACCGTGCTTATATCATAGAAAACCGTCTCATATGACCGTGCTTATATCATAGAAAACCATCTCATATGACCATGCTTATATCACAGAAAACCATCCTATATGACCGTGCTTATATCACAGAAAACCATCTTATATGACCGTGCTTATATCACTCATCACTTATTCATATATTTCTGTTGAATCCCGATGCAAACTGGACATTAATTACTGGACAATGCCAATCTGGCATTTCTGTTTCTTTGTCTGTAATCGAAACCCAAGTTTTAGTGACTGCTTCAAAAGTTTAATTTTACATCGAAGTCAACTTTCATACTGCGTGTAATATGATTTAATATGCATGTTTATTTTTTCATTAACATCTTTTAGAAATCGAAACGACTCTGAGTGTACACATTTAAATCAGTGCTAACTTTTAAAATCCTGCTTTAACTTCAGCTACAATCGCTTCTTTTTCCTTTTATTTATTTATTTTTTTCTCAATACAGTTCATACAATACAATTATGATAAATGAGGTGTGTGATATGAATGAAAGGGGTGGCAGGAAGTGAAAATTACCAATTGAACCAAAGGAGGATAAATGACGATCGACTCTTAATGTGAAGAGGCTAAAATTGCACTCTTCACGGAAACACCCACTCAGGTGTCTGTTCCGCAAATCGTCTTCAAACAAATTAAGAGAAAAAAATAAAAATGTCTGTTAGAGATTTCAACCGAGCAAAATATAACCTTCTGAGCTTTTTCTTGTCATCACACTGGCGAGGAGTAATATCATTGTTCGTTTTCGGTATGGGGGATATTTGGCCGGTAGGCGGGTGAATTATATGCACACGGTACGGAAATCTCAATCAAAATACAGTTGTGGCGTTGCAACTCAGACCAGACACCGGGTTTGTTCTTAGGGTGCAGCTTCTCTTAGTCAAACACTTGTAGCTTAAAAATAACTCTCTTCTTCTTCTTCTTCTTCTTCTTCTTCTTCTTCTTCTTCTTCTTCTTCTTCTAGGTGCCCTGTCCTTTCAGGACGTAAGCGATCATGGCTTTCCATGTCTCTCTATCCCTGGTGGCACTTAGCACGCTTTCTCCTGTTACACCACGCAACCCTCGTTCCGTCATCCACCTGATCATGTCCTTCAAATATGTTATCCACTGCTTTCCTCTGTCTCTTTTTCCCTCTCTCTGGCCTGTTAGTTTCAGGTTCTCCAAGCCCTCCTTCCTCATTGCATGTCCCAGGAACTTTAGTTGTCTCTTTCTGATGTTTAGTATTAATTTCCTTTTCGTTTTCATTTCATTCAAAACCTCATCATTGCTCACATGCTCAATCCATGATATCCGTAGCATCCTTCTGAAGAACCACATTTCAATTGCTTCAAGTTTTTCCATGATCTTTGATGAGATTTTCCAGCATTCACTGCCATATTGAAGAATTGACATCACATAACAATTCAGTACTCTTTTCTTTGTTTCTAGCGAAATTTTCCTGTCTTTTAATACTCTACTCAACTTCTGGAACGCGTCCTTCGCCATGCCAATTCGCCTTCGAATCTCTGTGTCGCACTTTCTGTCTTGTTAGAAAACTTCCCAGGTATTTAAATTTTGTACCTGCTTGATTTTAGTACCACCCACCTGTATTTGACATTTTGGACTGCTCTTTTTGCTGATGAGCATGCATTCGGTTTTCTTGCAGTTTATTTGTAGTCCTTTCTTGTCACTCTCTTCAGCTACCTTCTGTAGGTCTTGTAGTTTCCTTTCTGTATCTGCTACCACCGAAATAAAACCATGGGACTGTTATCGTAGTGAGCAAATTTTATTCTAGTTCCATGTGTCATGCCTCTTCCAGATATCTCAGTATCAGTTATCTCCCTTTAACTTTACTCTATTTTTGTTCAACACTGTTGTTGCCAGGTATTGAACACACAACTTTTTGGGTCGAGTCACTGAATCCAAACAACGCTTTTATCCTCCTGCCATGTGTCTTTGAAATATTTTTCTTTTAAAAGAAACCTATTTTAATAAGTATTTTCTAACAATGTTTGATTCTTTTGAATAAATGTTTTAGGTTATTCTCTTCTTTGTATTACATTGAATAATTGAACAACAGGATCATTGTCAATTATCGAATTTAGAAGTTTGTAAATGAAACAAATTTATTAACAGCTACAAAGAACAAGAAATTATGGAAATCCACGATCACCAAACGTCCTGAAGAGACATAGTACATATAATAATAATAATAATAGTAATAATAATAATAATAATAATAATAATAATATCACATAATCCTTTCCTCTTTTAACGACCGCTTCAACAAACTGGTTGTTAAGTGAGAAGTTTTATCTAATATTTCATGCTTCACGTGATTGTGTCAACCAACATCTGAGAGTTTTAACGTCACTTTTGTATCTCGCAGAGTCTTCTTTCAGATAAAGAATATGTCTAGGTCAACTGTTGATATATCAGCAATTATTTATGAGAATCTATCAAGCTTTAGATAGGAATGGTGAAGCTCAGGTTGCTGCTCTATATATCTTATAAGCATTTGACCGAGTTTGGCCTACAGTTATTTTTCACAAGTTGAAAGGTTATAGTATTTCTGGACGAATTTTTAAGCAAATCAGTATTTCTTATCAAATTGCGAAATGAAAGTAGTCCTGAACGGCCACTCTTCTAGATCTTTTTTTCAGTAATGCAAGCGTATACAATGTCTCTATCAATTGACCTGTTTTGTTTGAATTTTCATCAACGACTTTTTTGATGACATCGGTTCCCAATTCGATATTTATGCTGATGAAACAATTATTTACTCCCGTCTTAATAGTAAGTTTCGGGTTATATCAAACTAGCAGTATAGTCCGGCGTTGCTCGGGTGTAACGAAAGCTTTAAAACTAATACATGGACCTGGAGCTCAGAATCAGCCTAAAGGAAGTTTGGTGAGAATCAAATAAAAATTGTGCATTTGTATAAAGGACATACAGACAAATAGACACACACACACAAACATCTTGCCTTTTATATATATATATTATCGATTTTCTGCACTATTGTAAAAACTGCAACCTTGAAACTTCTGAATATCGTTTCTTATATCTTTGTCTATGAGTGTATCAAATTTGATTAAAATCGGACCACTCCTTCTATAACCCGATTTTTTCGATTATCGATTTTCGATATTTATCAGGGGTACTTCGACACAAAACCTAGCTAGAAACACTCGCAGACGCTTATAGTACAACTATGTAAATTTTCAAGAAAATCGGTTCAGCCGTTTCGGAGTCTATAGGTAACGGACACACACACACACACACAGACAAAATTCCATTTATAAATAAGTTAAGATAGATAGATACATAGGCATCTGATCTGAAAAATAGCCTACATTCTGTTGTTAACTTACGGAAGGGCTTATTAAATTTAACGTCACTAAACCGAAAATATTCTCTTTTAATATCTTGAGATACTCATTTCTACTTTTCAGCATGGTAAATGCTTCCTCCACTCGGAAAAAATAACCCCCAAACGAAATGCGCGTTGATTTTATATAGGGAAATGTTTTCTGATGACAATGATTATTTCCTCTACATAACCAGCTTCCAGAAAATGACAATTCACAATTTCATTATCTCCATATCTGCGCCCTTGAGATGACACTCCGCGACGGCAAAACACGGGAAATCTACTGCTGGGAGAGTACCGAAGGTCCTTCTGTAGGGGGAACTGACCGCCAGCATTATCGCACTAGGGTGACATCATCCTTGCTTCAATTAGATCTGCAAAAGGAACATGAGAACGATCGACATTGAGGGGAGGCAAGGCTTCGCTAACGATCCCTCAAGCTGGAAACGTGATTTACATCGGCGGTTGGAGCGATGAGAAGAAAAACAGTGGCTTACCACCGGGGAGAAGTGTGCTCAAAAGAAAGAAAACAACATGGTGATATCGGGGGAGAGCGTCTTCATATACACTCATTGCAATCGTGACTGTCACTCCCACGTGGTCTTGTACAGACAATAACGTATCCTACACCAACATCAGCAACTTAGGCATAACACTTTGGGCGCAGATCTGTTGGATCTCTCGAGACCGACAGATTCCACATATAGATATATATCTATTTTGGAAAGTTCCGGATATTTAAAAGTAGATTAATAACCGACATGTTTTTTAATTTATTTGTTTGAACATTATTTTTTCATAGATACTCGTATTTGAGTATATTTAGATATATAAGTCAGCCAGAATATTTTTGAGAAATTTTGTTAGAAAAAAAATGTGTCATTCGGCAGAATTCTAACCTGCAACCCCTAACAACACAGAGGAGCCGTCAAGTGATCTGATACGTCTTAGACCGCACGGCCACGAATTATTTCACTGTCTAAGAAAAGCCGAATCAAGCTTTATAAACACAAATTCCCGATTCCTCGTAATATTCAACTCTGCTCTGAAAGCATATATTAATGTAAACAAATTTCCTAAGAAAATTTCTCAAATATTAGTAAGGTGTTTAATTAAAAACAGAGTATCAACTCGAATACGAGTATCTATCAAAAATAATGTTCAAACAAATGAATTAAAATATGTAGGTTTAAATCCATTTCGTAAATCTCCGGAACTTTCCGTCATATTGTCTGTTTATATATTGTAGCCGTAAGGGGGCTGGTTAATTTTTCTTTTGATTTCGGCCAAGTTTTATCCGAAATTATCATTGTCACTATCAGAAAGTTGGTTAGTAACAGGTTGGAATGTGTGAATTAGTGTGGAATAGTGTAAGAATAAAAATTTTTCATGCTAAAACAGAAATTTATTAAAAGAAATTAATATGAAGAATTCGTGGAAATTAATGTTCAATGAGAAAGTTAAAGGTATCAAGATTTATAGAAAATGTCGTAGTAGTAATTGTTGAAAGAGTATATGAGTACTTACGTATGTATGTGTTTGTTTGGTAGGAATGTCATTGGATGGAGGAGAAGAAGTAAAAGAAATCAGCACACGAGAAGGAAAGAGAAAGTGGACAATGTCCGGGTCGCTTGTAGTTGAAGTTACATTTTATAGATCTCTCTCTCTCTCTCTCTCTCTCTCTCTCTCTCTCTCTCTCTCTCTCTCTGACGCTACGAAGTAATTTATATGTCCTTTTGAATTCCGCACTGAATCGCTAAGTCCTTTCAAATTTTACAAGTCGCTCCCATTGGTCAAAAATCAATTTAACACCTACTTGAGAAATCTGGTTTCGACTTTTCTTTTAAGCTCATGGTCGATCCTTTTTCTATTTAAGAAAAACTAGAATTTCACACGTCATTGTAAATTTTTGTAAAATGGAAGAAGAAGGTTGATTTCAGTTCTTAATTTCTTATCGACTGCAATATTTTCCTAAGATAATTTCTCAAAAATATTCAGGCCTGTAGATATATATAAATATACTGTTTAATTGTAGAAAAAACAAAAAAACGGTATCTACTTAAATATGAGTATCTACTAAAAATAATGTTCAAACAAATAAATTTTTAAAAATTGTTTATATATAGGCATACTTTAGATTTTTTTAGATCACGAGACTTGTCAGAATAAATAAAAGGTTGATTTATTTGTTGGTTTAGAAGAGGGTCCTGTTTATAATATGAAGATAGTATAAAAATTGATACCAACCTTTTACAGTGTTACTGGAAAACCAAATTTAGCCTTATAAACACACAAATTCCTGATTTTTCATAATATTCATATCTGCTCTGTTTTTGTATCCTAATGTAAACAAACACAATTTTAAGGAATGTAATGAAATGGTATTAACTCCAACATATTTTATGATATTTATTTGAACATTATTTTTAATGGATACTTATATTTGAATATATGCTGTTTTTTTATAATTAAATGTTGTCTTTATACATATTTTCCTATCAAACTTTCTTGAATATTCAGGCCAGTAGATATATAAATACACTGCTTAATTATAGGAAAAACAAAAAAAAGCAGAGTATCTACTTTAATATGAGTATCTATTAAAAATAATCTTCAAACAAATAAATTAAAATACATACCTATGCTTGTGTGTGTGTGTGTGTGTGTGTGTGTGTGTGTGTGTGTGTGTGTGTGTGTGTGTGTGTGTGCAATGATTTGTTCTGGAATGGATAACATACGGAAAGAAAGGGGTGTATAATGAAGCACACATATAGTGAAGCAACAAAAGATAAGAGTGTTTTTTATTTAATTATTTATTTATTTTACCGGTGTCTCAGGAAGATGACTTCTTGACTCAAGTGTCCACCCTAAAGCAGCGAGGTAAATAATTTGCCAGTGTTCAGCTCGGGTTAAGCAAATTAAAGGCTAATAAAAGTTATGAAAATGATCGCTCTCTAACACTGTACTTCAAAATAACTCACTCAAGACAACAATCATAATTCACTAACGATTTGCGTTGCATAGGTAACTTATCAAAAAGAAACAATATTAGATGTGATGAATAACACTTCACTTCACTAGTGAACTATTTACTTTAGGAACTTTCATAAAGAAACCAAGTATTTTCCCTTGAGCAGAATATTATTTTATTCTGCTTTCACGAGAAAACAGAAATTAAGAAATGGAGAATGAATATACCAGAATATTTTGTTAAAATTAAGAAACATTTTCTGCTCCGATGAACTTAGCTCACTGGTACCCACTATATACGAATTTCCTCGAGCCACAAGATTAGCAACTAGGACCCACCCTTTTACTGTGAAACCAATAAATTGTAAGCGCAAATTCTACTCCAACAGCTTCTTTTCTCGCACTTCCTGCCTGTGGAATTCTCTTCCGCATGCTTGCTTTCCCGACAGTTATAATCTCCTAGAATTTAAATGTAAAGTCAATAGTCATATCCTGCCTCACTGACTTACATCCTCTCTCTCATGCTTTTTTCTTCGTCCACCCGACTCTCATCAGTATTCTCTTCCTTCTACTCTCTTCTTGACTCCCCCTGCAACCTTTAACTCCTTCTCATAACATTCCTCCTATGTAACCCCTGCACAACAGTGGCAGTAAAATGCCTTGTTTGAGGCGACACGATTATAAAAAAAAATGAAAAAAAAAAAGGACTGTAATGAAATTATTCCTAAAATAATGAAATTAAATAGCAAAAATTAGTTTTCTTTTCTACATATATACTTTTGGAATAGGGCACTGTCACGTAGTGTAATTGCTAACCTAGATCAATTATGATTGATTAGTGAATTCGATCTTCAATGGGTCCTCCACAATTTCAGGCTTGTGCCACATCTAAACAATTCTTAGAAATAGGAGAGCTTTGTAATTTGCTTAAAGCATTGCGTATAATAGGTGTATGGGTAAGTTTTGAAGGCTATCACAATGCGTTTGAAAGGGACAGTCCACGAGCGGACGTGAAATCAAGCTCTCCTATCATTCTGAAGATGAGACTTTGATCTCGAAATATTAATGAATACTAAATAGGTAAAACCCAACACCTTCTTTACCTTCCTTGATTTTACTAAACGCATTGTGATAGCCTTCAAAACCTACCCATACAATTCTTAGAAAATTATTAAGGCACTCTAACGTAATGGTTAAGCAAGCTTGGCTCTTTTTTTTTTTTAATCATTTCACCCCGAGCAAGGCGGAAACGCCACTGATGTGCAGGGGGCTACATAAATGTAAAAAGATTAATTAGAAAAGAGTGAGGAGTACAAACTAGTTAGAAAGGAACAATAGAAAGCTGAGAAAGCAGGTGCGATGACAGATACATAGGTGGAGAGAAAGGGAAGGTTATACGGGGGTGGGGAGAGAGCAAGAGTCCAGTGGTTAGTAGATGAGTATTGACTTTGCATTTAAATTTCTGGAGGTTGTAGCCGTCAGGAAAGCAAGAATACGGGAGCGAGTTCCACAGGCGGGAAGTGCGGGAGAAGAAGCTGCAGGAGTAGAATTGTCGTCTGCGTTTGGCTAACCTGACTGTGAATGGGTGGGACCCAGTTGCCAGTCTGGTTGCACGAGTAAACACCTGTTGAGGAGGCATCAGTGACTTAAGTTCGTCTGAGCAGAAGCCATGAAAATATTTATAGAACAGACAAAGGGAGGCCACATTTCGACGATGTGGAAGTGACTGCAGTCGAGCCGCCAGATCAGTACCTATCACATTACAGACTCTCCTCTGGAGCCTGTCAAGAACACTGAGGAGAACGGCAGGGACACCTGACAATGAATGGCAGCAGTACTCTATGCACGGACGGATGGTTGACTTATACTTTCGGCCTTGTGCCATACCTATACAACGCTTATAAAATCACTACAGTTCTACAAGACACTGTGACTGAGCTTGAAAATAGACAACATGATTGAAAAGAAACGTTTTTCATGTTTCTAATTTATTAAGAAATCAAGATCAAAAATATTTTTTAAGATAATTCTTATTAAATAAAATATTTATTAATAGGGATTCAGTTTGTTATTTGCAGTTTCAATTCCTTGTAAATTAATTCCCTTACGGAAGTCAAAATAAAATATGCTCATTATACATGAATTCTTAAAATTAAAAAAAAAGTATTATTATTGATTAAGCGCTCCAGATAACGATGTTTAAAAAACTGTTGTTGTTTTTTTTATTTGAAGAAATTATCTGGGATGAGCATATTTTGTTTTAGCTTCTGTATAGATATCAATTTACAATGAATTTACATAGCAAATAATACGTTTTCCGCTTCGCCAGGTCTACTGCTGATATGCTAACAACAATCTCTGAATGTATATACTAGGATCTCGATAAGAACCGAAAATTCTCAAGTCGTTGCTCTTGATATCTCGAACGCATTTGAAAGGATTTGGCATGCTGGACTTCTGTGCAAGCTCCAGAGCTACGGTATTTCTGAACGATTATTTCATTTGATCGAATCGTTCCTATCAAATCGTAAAATGAAGGTAGTTTTGAATGAGTAAGCTTCCAAATCTTGCTGTTTTGTTTGTATTCAGTTTTGCCAGTGCAACTTCCACTACAGATTTTAATATTTCTAATCCGTCGTTATTTCTGTTTATTGTCTGTTGCTCTTTCTCTCTCTCTCATGTCATGTAAAATTTTATTCAGTGGAAAGTTTATAGTGGGTATCTCTTCTTCCTTTTCTAGTTGTAGTAGGATTCAGTAGCAGGTTAACGGAATTTGGCCTTATGGGAAGATAGCCCACTATTATTCATAAAATGATTATAAATTCAAGAAAGGCAATTTTGAGTGTACATTTATACATATATACATAGCAATTATGTTTTACAATTAAAACAATGCTTGAAATAAAAGCCCAATGGAAATTAGAGAGAGTTCATGGAAAAATAATAATGAAGCTGAAAGGGATAAAAGAATGTTCATTAAAGATATAATGCTGAAAGGGTAAAAAACTTAGTAGTGGGATTGATGTTCATTTTGAAGTTGCCGATTCCCAGGTCAGCGAGTCAGCAAGTTGGTATGTGGAATGTCTTTGAAAAGGTCGGTTAGTACTTTTTGAGAACAGGGAGAAAGGAAGAGGTCAACATACTAGCCGCTCGACATAGGTCAAGGGAGAAAATAGTTACACTCTTCTCCTTTCGTCCTTCTGTCTGACTAAGCGTTTTTGTCTTCGCTTTTTATATTGGCATTTTGGATCAAACGAAGCTAGTTTCGAATTTCATCCTTGTATTTGGTTTCGGGCTTCCCATTGGCTGGTAAATAAAATTGTTAATTTGATCTTTGATTAATTTTTATTTTTCAACTGGAACATCTGCGTCAACTCGGATGCGCACGGCGATTTTTATTCATTTGCTTTTTAGTTATGAGAGAGCACATATCTGGTTCGTCGCTTTTGTTCGGTCGGTATTACCACATAACTTTCGCCCCAGAACACCAAGTGATATTTTGGTATCTGTTATCGCTTTTTTTAAGAAAGGATTTTTTGTGTTGTTTTGCGGTTTCCTTTTTGTTTGTTTGGGTTCCCCCCTTCCCCCCGTTTTCGTTTGAAATAAAAATATATGTTTTCTTTCTTCAGTTTAACCGTTTTACCGAATTTTGTCTCCTCGGTATAAGAGGGGAGTATTCGAATTCCGTCTTTATTCGAAGGAATGTTTTGGTTTTCGGTTCTTGTTGAAAGAAATTGGTAGTGAATCTTTGTGGGACTAGCTATGGGTTAGTTTAGTTTGTTGTAGTTTTTCGTTCGTTGTCATTTGAATTTGTGTTACAGGGAAATATTCATATTTCGCTGAAAGTTCAAATTCTTTTTTCTTTTTTCTTTTTTTCTTTTTTTGTAGGAGTATCCCTGAGTGTATTAGTTCTGATTGGTTGAAGTTTCTTCGGCGTTTGTTTGCCATTTTGAGTTTGTATTACAGAGAAATTTTCAAATTTCACTGGAAGTCCAAACAAAATTTCCGTGTGTACATATATATAGGTGTTGAACTCACGCCGGGTAGTCACTAATTTTTTGGTGGGTTTATCGTTCTTTTAAATTCACAAGTGACTATCCAACTGTTTTTTTGTTTTTCTCTTTTTTTGGTTTTTCCGTGTTTTGTTTTGTTTTTTGTTTTTTTGTTGTTGTTTTTTCATTTTGTTCTTTTTGTTCTTTGTTCTTATCGTCCATTTTATGTTTTTTCTTTCGTTTTTTTTTTCTTGTTTTTGCTATTTTTTTTCTTTCGTTTTTTTTTCTTTTTTTTTTTCACTTTTTTTTTTTTGTTCGTTCATCTTTTTCCTTTTCTTTTTCTTCATCATTAATTGTTTGCGCCGGGTGTCTATTTACTCTTCGACAATGTGTTTGAAGCACGTGGAGTTTTTTTTTTGGGGGGGGCGGTCCGTTAGGTTTTTCTTTTTGGTGCCGAAATGCTGGGAAGAATGTTCATTTTGAACTGTCCGTAAAATATGAATGTTGAAAGAGTAATTTGGCTTATTGTAGCAGTTGTTCAGTTTGGTGCCGGCGGACGTTAATTTTTTCATTGCCATGGTTGCTGAAAAGATAGGTAGGTGCGTTGGCCTGGAGAATATGTCTTTCTGTATGTATATATGTCTTGAAATCCCACGTGTCGGTTACCAGTTTATCTGGGGAACTTCAGGTTCGCCAGTTTATCTGGTGTAACGTTGGGAATACCAATTTATTTGGTGGAAATGCCTTTATTTGTTGGCCGAGAGAAGGTTGCGTTATGCGTGTTCGTCTCACGTCGTTTGTCACCACTTTATATCGGGTATCTCTTATTGCTTTTCTAGTTGTAGTAGGATTCCGTAGCAGGTTAACGGAATTTGGCCTTATGGGAAGATAGCCCACTATAATTCATAAAATGATTATAAATTCAAGAAAGGCAATTTTGAGTGTAAAATAACATGAATACATATATACATAGCAATTATGTTTTACAATTGAAACAATGCTTGAAATAAAAGCCCAACGGAAGTTAGAGAGAGTTCATGGCAAAATAAAAATGAAGCTGAAAGGGATAAAAGAATGTTCATTAAAGATATAATGCTGAAAGGGTAAATAACTTAGTAGTGGGATTGATGTTCATTTTGAAGTTGCCGATTCCCAGGTCAGCGAGTCAGCAAGTTGGTATGTAGAATGTCTTTGAAAAGGTCGGTCAGTACTTTTTGAGAACAGGGAGAAAGGAAGAGGTCAACATACTAGCCGCTCGACATAGGTCAATGGAGAAAATAGTTACACTCTTCTCCTTTCGTCCTTCTGTCTGACTAAGCGTTTTTGTCTTCGCTTTTTATATTGGCATTTTGGGTCAAACGAAGCGAGTTTCGAATTTCATCCTTGTATTTGGTTTCGGGCTTCCCATTGGCTGATAATAAAATTGTTAATTTGATCTTTGATTAATTTTTATTTTTCCAACGGAACATCTGCGCGGACTCGGATGCGCACGGCGATTTTTATTCATTTGTTTTTTAGTTATGAGAGAGCACACATCCGGATCATCGCTTTTGTTCGGTCGGTATCACCACAAGTTTTACTGATGGATCTGGTGATAAAACAAAACGCTTTCTCGAAGGTTTGGTATTTTTTCTGTTAATTAATTAACTGGGTAAATAAAATTTACTCACTGAGCAAAAGTAAAAAAAAATGACTACATGAAGCAGCAATAAAAGCAATCTTGATGCAGAAACAATTACATATTTGTCCATTCTTTTATGAGCTACGGAAGATTTATGACGCACTAAGCAAATGAGTACTTCAGCATTTTTGGCATACTCGGTAAATCTATCAATGTCTTAGACAAAAACATAAATTCGTTCTTCCACACACACACACACACACACACACACATATATATATATATATATATATAGCATAATGATGATCCATGTATACTGTCTTAATATGTATAGGAAAAACTACTAAAAAGCTGTAAGTTTAAAAATGTATTTTTTTGACAGTATTTATTTATTTCTATTATTATATATATATATTTGATATTTCAGACCGGCCTCGGCCTTTCATCAGAAACAAATGATTTTAAAATTTAAACTAGAAGCGTTAGTCGTGAGGAGCGTCTGTCGCGAGATGTTTACATCACGTGATGTAGAAAGCGATAGAGATTTTGAATATTTTTAAACGTAAACCTAACTGTAATAATGTTTTTAAATGTTGTTTTAAAGAAAATTTTTATAAAAAGATTTTATAAAAAGTTTTTATATTTTAATATATATATATATATATATATATATATATATATATATATATATATATCAGCATCTCACGGCCCACGGGCTCTTCTCAGACAAACAGTATGGCTTCCGCTTCACCAGGTCTACTGCTGATATGCAGTAGACCTGGTGAAGCATGACCATCACCGAGTACATATATCAGGCACTCGATAGGAATGGTGAAGCCCGAACCGTTGCCTTGGATATCTCTAAAGCGTTCGACAGAGTTTGGCATGCTGGCCTTCTATGCAAACTGCGGAGCTATGGTATAGCTGGACAATTGTTTGAACTAATCCAGTCATTCCTATCTAACCGTACATTGAAAGTGGTATTAAACGGACATGCCTCCCAGAACTACCATACGAACGCGGGTGTCCCTCAAGGCTCTATCCTAGGTCCTACGCTCTTTCTGATCTACATTAATGATCTTCCTGATACCATAAGATCCCAAGTAGGTATGTACGCCGATGACACCACAGTTTATTCGAGCCTCGACCAAAAATCTGGTGCGGGCGACAAAGCTAACCTTGCAGCCGAGCTTGGAAAGGACCTCCAATCCGTAGTGAACTGGGTGGGGTAAGAAATGGCTCGTAAATTTTAATGCTTCTAAAACGAAGCTACTATCAATTAATCATCATAGACAATCGCACCTACCTCCTATTAGCATGGACCAGGCTTGCCTCCCAAAGAGTAAAACACTACGCCTCCTTGGTCTCATACTGTCAGCGGACCTCAAGTGGAATGACTATATCGAATCCATTGCTAAATCCGCTGCTATGAAAGTCGGTTCTCTGTGCAGAGCCCGGAGGTTGTTTTCCGTCTGAATCTATCCTGCACATTTATAAATCTACCATCCGCCCGTGCATTGAATACTGTTGCCATATCTGGTCGGGTGCCCCTGCTATTCTCCTTGGGCTTCTAGACAAGGTACAGCGGAGGGTCTGTAATGTGATCGATACCGACTTAGCAGACTGCCTGCAGTCTCTCTCTCACCGGCGCAACTTGGCTTCCCTGTGTCTCTTCTATAAATACTTTCACGGCTTCTGCTCCGATGAACTTAGATCACTGGTGCCCCCTAGCTTCGAATTTACACGAGATACTAGATTAGCAACTAGATCCCACCCTTTTACAGTGAAACCGATAAAATGCAACCTCAACTTCTACTCCAATAGTTTCTTTTCTCGCACTTCCCGACTGTGGAATTCTCTTCCACATGATTGCTTCCCCGACGGCTACAATCTCCAGGAGTTTAAATGTAAGGTCAATAGACACTTCCTAACAAACTAACTTCCATTCTTTCAAACACTCTTCCCACCCACCCAACTATCTATCACCCCATTCTGACATTTCCTATATCTATCCACTCTTCCTATTTACCTCCCCCTATGTAGCCCCCAAGCGCAATAGTGGCAGTGGAATGCCTTGCTTGGGGTGAAATGATTAAAAAATGATTAAAAAAAATATATATATATATTTTAAATGTAAAAACTTTAATCCAAAAGGAAAAGCAGGAAGGTAAATCTAAAAAAAGACTAGATCCTAATTAATAATTAATATATAGTGTGTATATATATATATATATATTGTGTATATTTTGGCAGCATTTTTTCATTAATGCAGGTTTCATTGAATAATATAGACAAGTTTTGTCTATTAATTTTGTGTAGGATCCGTTCATACCGTCTGATATACTTGATGGTGATGTCGTTAAAAGACAACAAAAAATCACAGTATTTGTTGAATTTTTTATCGGGTCTAAGCTTTCGGCTCACATAAGCCATTATCAAAGAGTAAATAATAACACACAGTAAACATAGAACATTTAAGCTATTAACAATAAAGATAATTGAATTGAAAATATAAGTCCATCCCTACCGTGGCGGATGGCCGAAGACAGTAAATTTATTGTTGTCAGTGTTAATTAATATATCAAGAAAAGGAATTTTGTTATCTTTGCTAAGTTCATAAGTAAATTTTAAAACTGAGTTATTTTGAAACTGTTTTTGAAGTTGTAAGATTTCATTAGTATTTTTAATTGATAGTAGGATATCATCAACATATCTTAGATATATTGATGGTTTTGTAAATTTTGTAAAGGTAGTATTTTCAAGGTTAGACATGTAGAAATTACTAAAAATCGGACCAAGCACTGAACCCATGGAGACTCCGTCACGTTGTATATATATAGTGTTGTTTGGATCAACAAAAGGCACTTCAGTAGTACAAGCTAGTAGAATTTTTCTTAGGATGTTGGGATTAATTTTGAGTGGGGGTAATGAAGGATTATTGTAAACATTTCTTATAATTATATCAATAGTTTCACTGACGGGTACATTAGTAAAAAGGTTTTCCACATCAAGTGAAGCTATGATTTCATTATTAGGTTTTTCACTCTTGAGGATTTGGATTGCCTCTAGGGTTGACTTTATGCTGTATTTACTCGGAAGGTAGGGTGTGATAAGCTGGTTAATATGTTTAGTTAACTGGTATACAGGAGTAGGAATTTGGGATATGATAGGGCGGAGAGGATAGTTAGGTTTATGAGTTTTTATGGTTCCGTATATGTAACCAGGTTTATAGTCGCCAATAATTTTAGGGAGTTTTAAGGAATTCTGATCAGCGTTGTTGGCACTAATGAGTTTATTAAGTTTAGATTTTAGTTGGTGTGTCGGGTTTTTGTTAATTTTTTTAAATTTTGTGTGGTCATGGAGTATGTGGTTGAGTTTTGTGTTGTAATCTGATTTGTTAAGTACAACAAAGATGTTAGCCTTGTCAGCTTTTTTTACAATTATGTGAAGGTGGTTGCGTAGTTCGTGCGCGGCACTTTTTAGTTGTTTCGATAGAATTTTTGAGGAGCTTCTGCTTTTATCATGGCGATCTTTGATTGCCTCAGCCTTAAGTAGATCTTTCAGTTCGGGTTTAACGGTTATAAGTTTTTCATCTTGTAATTTAGTGATGCTTTGATAGAGCGTTTCTATTTCAATTTTTTTAGTAAGCTGGTTATACTTACGGTATATATGGCAGTTAGGTCCAAGGTTGAGTAATTCTTCTTGGTGCTTAGTTAGTTGGTGGTTGGAAAGATTTATGAATTTATCGAATTTTTTGGGAAGAGTGATCGTGCCATTGTATAGTGAATTAAGTTTTTTGACAATTTTAGCACGGTGTTCAACTTCAGATTTTGCAGTGATTTTGGATAGTCTGAGTATTATTTCTTCTAGTTGGTTTGAGGTAGTTATATCTTTCAGTTTGTTGTAGAGGTCATGTTTGTTCTTGTATAATGTGTCAAGATTTTCTTTCGCTATTTCAATTTGCCTTTTCACAAGGCTCCATTTATATTTCAAGGTGGTGATGGTGTGTTGGGCTGCTGGATCATGTAATTTAAATTGTGTGTATTTTGGCCGCATTTTTTCATTAATGCAGGTTTCATTGAATAATATAGACAAGTTTTGTCTATTAATTTTGTGTAGGATCCGTTCATACCGTCTGATATACTTGATGGTGATGTCGTTAAAAGACAACAAAAAATCACAGTATTTGTTGAATTTTTTATCGGGTCTAAGCTTTCGGCTCACATAAGCCATTATCAAAGAGTAAATAATAACACACAGTAAACATAGAACATTTAAGCCATTAACAATAAAGATAATTGAATTGAAAATATAAGTCCATCCCTACCGTGGCGGATGGCCGAAGACAGTAAATTTATTGTTGTCAGTGTTAATTAATATATCAAGAAAAGGAATTTTGTTATCTTTGCTAAGTTCATAAGTAAATTTTAAAACTGAGTTATTTTGAAACTGTTTTTGAAGTTGTAAGATTTCATTAGTATTTTTAATTGATAGTAGGATATCATCAACATATCTTAGATATATTGATGGTTTTGTAAATTTTGTAAAGGTAGTATTTTCAAGGTTAGACATGTAGAAATTACTAAAAATCGGACCAAGCACTGAACCCATGGAGACTCCGTCACGTTGTATATATATAGTGTTGTTTGGATCAACAAAAGGCACTTCTGTAGTACAAGCTAGTAGAATTTTTCTTAGGATGTTGGGATTAATTTTGAGTGGGGGTAATGAAGGATTACTGTAAACATTTCTTATAATTATATCAATAGTTTCACTGACGGGTACATTAGTAAAAAGGTTTTCCACATCAATATGCATTAATATATATATATATATATATATATATATATATATATATATATATATAGTGTGTGTGTGTGTGTGTGTGTGTGTGTGTGTGTCGTCTAAGTTTTTTTTTTTAATCATATCACCCCGAGTAAGGCGGTAACGCCACTGATGTGCAGTAAAAAAGAGTAATTAGAAGAGAGTGTTGCGGAAATATCAAAATAAAACAGATATTTTATTTTAAAAGATAAATTTACCAAAATTACACTAAAGATATCTTAAAATACTAAAGAGCAATGTTATTCAATAAAATAGCCATTGGCTTCAGTTTCGGCCTCCAGACGAATTCGGAATTTCCTGCATCTCTTCTGGACGATCTCCTTGTTTAAGTTGGTGAATGCAGGCATAATACTTGTTTTTAGTTCATCTTTGGTGTTACATGACGTTTTATCGGTCTCTCGCTCAACTGCACCCCACACTTAATAATCAAGGCGGATGCAGTCTGGGGAGTTAGGTGGCCATATGTAATGGGTGATATGGTCACAAAATTGTCTGACAGCCATACCTGGGTTCTCCTGCTTGTTCAGAGTCCTGTTGCCAGACATAAGTTCTTCCGGCAGCCATCCTCTTGACAGCAACACCTCTCAATGTATGCCTCCGTGTTGAGTTTGAGGCTCTGTGAAAAGATCAACGGAGACATAACATCGCAATCACAAGTGATCATTTCAAACCCATCCGTAATTACCAATAAACTCATCCGATTTTTTCCGAATCCTCTGCAATATCTTCAGATTGACACTGAAACACTGAAAAGTTCGTATTAGAGCTTCCGACTCGAATTCCATGCAGTAGAGCATGGCATTTCCGAATTTCTGACCGAGTGAATTACTTCATAGTGTTCTTTTTATCACAAGCAGTGCCCAACCGACCCGACTATACTGTTCAGTCGAGAAAATCAAAAACAAACATCGCGCATGCACGAAATTAAAATTATCAAATGGCAAAAACTTAGTTATCGCACCTTTTGCATATATATATATATACTATAGTCATCCGCAGACAGATCTGTTTCGCAGCTGTTTCGCAGCTCATCTGTACGGTTAGACTCCGATCGCTTCCTAAACCAGGATCGAAACCCGCCAGAATCGGCGTCCGTCGGCGATTCTACCTCTGGGCCACCAGCGTCCGGTAGAAGAAGGCAGACCTTTTAGCGAGTATATCATTACACATGCCCAATAGCTAGAGTGCTCTAATTCATTATTGAATGAGCGATGCGCGTATATATATATATATATATATATATATATATATATATATATATGAAAAAGATAAATAGAAAACACACACACACACAAACACACACACACACACACACACACACACACACACACACACATATATATATATATATGAATATGAATAAAAAGACAACTGGAAGAACCTTTGATAGCCGACGCATTTCGTTCTCTGGGAGACTTTGCTTTGATAAAGTCCCTCAGATGATAAACGCGTCGGCCAAGATTTTTTTTTTCTTCCAGTTCTTTCATTCAGTTATTTTTCTTTCACAAACACACTCTATCTAAAAATAAATTTCACGCACCCACATACACACACACACACACACGCACACACACACACACACATATATATATATATATATATATATATATATATATATATATATATATATTATAAGGAAGTGAAAGAACAGATAGATTAAAACCCACTGATTATGCATAAGTATTTCTCTTTAAAATTTCATTAAATATGATGTTCTTTTATAACTTATGGTCTAATATTATTTAAAAAATTATTTTATTGAAATTAATGACCCACACAATACTTATTTGCTTCTCATAACTCTAATATACTTTAGTATACCAAAACTAATTAATTCTAATTTTAACCTAAACAATCCAGCCCATTTAATTGATAAAGTAGTACAAAAAAAATAAATTTTAAAAACCTAAAATCCAATCTGCTGTTAGCAATTGTTGCCTACTCATTTGAATAATGTATGTTCCTAGTACATATTTTGCCAAGACAAAAAAAAGTTCCATGTTTTGACATTAAGCTACTATGTTCTCCATGCGACCCAAATTTTCAACTCCATAGTTCAACCTAATTTTCACTTTTGATTGAGCAATATTGACACACCCACAATCACATTGTTTAACTTTCTCCAGCTAACCCTTTTTAATTTTCTGAATAACCATGAATTCATTTTATATTTCTAAAATAAATAATTTTCACCATTTATTTTTAAAATATCACCTGAAGAAGAATATTATTCTGAAATATGAAAATTTTTGTTAAGTGATATATTAATTTTATAAACCATTGTAATAACATAATTACAATATATATAAAAATATTACTCATCCATATATAAGCCTGTCTCACTGTATCACTGCTCATCAGTGTGGCAAGACCCATCCACTTGCTTGTGGCCAGGGTCGAAACTCGACCAATTCGGTGTCAGTCGGAGTCGCTACCTCCTAACCCATAGGCGCATGGAATCAGAGAAGGGAAATTTTAACGTGTTATATAAGCAGTGTATACACACGCCAGTCACCGAACGAACTCTATTCATTTCTGAAAAGTAATGCTCATATCGCAGAAGTAGAAACTGTTTTTACAATTTTTCTTCTCTAGAAAGCTCAATCATAATGAGAGCATAATATATTAGCCATCCATATACAAGCCTGTTTCGCTGTATCACAGCTCATCCACTTGACGGAAAATTGTAGCACTCTGCTGGTACTACCACAAACTAAGGAATAATAAATATGCTAATAATTTTTTCAACCAGTTCAACCATCACACAATGTAGTAACACTCATAGCAATGCATCGACTACATTTGAGCTATAGATGCTGTTGCGTGCAACGGTAATGGACAAGCAATGCCTTAAGCAAAGTAATACGCAGTAGAATAGCACAAGAGAAACATTAATGTCAAATATTAGTGTAAAATGTTTGGGTAAAATATACTATCAATCATTTGGCAAAAAAAACTGTAATGCATTTTATTTTCAAAGAGGGTGTACAAATAACAATTACAGTTATACCGGTTAAATAAACACGTAAATAAGTAATAGAGATATATAAATATATACATTCACCTATCCATGTGGATAAAATACATGTGGCTAATGTGAGACGTTACTTCTCCTTTGACATGTAGTCATTAGAAGATGATGAGACAAAGTGGTAAATGTGTGAAGTTATTTTTCAATATGAAGAAGGAAATTTTTTCTCGAAACATTCTAATATCAAATTTTATTAATGAACATAATTAACTTTTGCGTCGTTGCATATTTTACACGAAATGTATCACTACTCTGCATGGGTGCCTATCAATGAATGCCAAATATTTCCTTGTAGGGAAATGGTTAATATTACAATTAGCATTTAATGGTCACAATCATGGAGGCCTTATGTGTAACCCGTGAGCTAGTGTGGCGAGATTATTTTTACATACAGAATGAGGACACTTGAAAGAGAGACACTTGGTGCGTGACATGGTTTAAATGTTGTATAGTGACTACATCGCTTCTTATGACAGTTGCTGTCTCAAAAATACGTCCTCGCCGCCAGCCAATATTTAAACCAGTTATAAAAGAAGGAAGTTTATTTATTCTATATATATATATATATATATATTTTTTTTTTTTTTTTTTTTTAATTAAAAAACTGTCTGGTCGAATGAGATACAAAAAATATTAAATTTCAATTTAGTATAATTATACGAGGTGTTTTCATTCTCTGGCTCCACTTTCTTCTTTTCCCAACTATAAAAATTAGTGATTTTTGCAAAATTTTTTTTTTTTTGAGAGAGAGAGAGAGAGAGAGAGAGAGAGAAAACGGAGACTTTATTACCTTACTGAACATTTCCTATGAATTTTTTGTTGAGGGGGGGGGGTCTTTCATGTCATCTTATTGGCTGTATCAGTACATATGTGTGGGGATGTGTAAGTATTTGTGTGTGTGTGTGTGTGTGTGTGTGTGTGTGTGTGTGTGTGTGTGTGTGTGTGTGTGTGCACTGAGTGTCAAGTACTACAAAAAGACAGCAAAAAAATAAAATATCGTTTGTAAATTTGATTTCTTCCTTTCAATTTGATTCAATTTACTTCCGATTTCTTTATGCGACGCTTCGAGATAAGAACAAATGGAAAAAGATTTTCAAAGTCCGTTTACTGAATTGTCTCAACCAAAATAGACAACAATTGGATTTCACCTTTAAAGAAATGTTACTTTTTATTATTTTTTTTTTCTGCTATTCTTTTTCTTTAAAAATAAAACGTTTTTTCTCGCCTTTTTACGGTTTCTACTTCAGCAAACGGGTTGTCTGAAAATCGAATTTTTTTTATTTAACTTGTTCTATCTGAAACCAAACCGATCATTTATTTAGATGTATTTTTATCATGAAGTGTGTCATTACATTTGAATATTTAAGTTGTGGCGTAACTGTAGCTACAGTTTATATAATAAAAGGGGTTGAGACAGAAATTAAAAAAAAAGATTTCAACGTTCAAGAAATTAGATTAAATATGGACAATTTTGCTAAGATATTTTTATATGAAAAATAACGGCAAATTTGGCACGAAAAAATCTCAAAAAGATGGCTTTTTTCGTTGACACTGCTATTATTATTTATTTTTTTAATAATCATATCGCCCCAAGCAAGGCATTTCACTGCCACTGTTTTGCAGGGGGTTACATAAGAAGAAAGTTATGAGAAAGAGTGACAGGTTATAGGAGGTGTCAGGAAGTGAGTAAGAGAAGGATGAGAATACAGATGAGAGTGGAGTGGATGGAGAAAGGAGCATAAGAGAGAGAGAAAATGCAGATTAGTGAGATAGGAGATGACTATTGACTTTACATTTAAATTCTTGGAGATTGTAGCTGTCGGGGAAGCAAGTTAATGGAAGAGAATTCTACTGGCGGGAAGTGCGAGAAAAGAAACTAGTGGAGTAGAATTTGCGTTTACAATTTATTGGTTTCACAGTAAAAGGGTGGGACCTAGTTGCTAATCTTGTGGCTCGAGTAAATTTATATATAGGGGGCACCAGTGAGCTAAGTTCATCGAAACAGAAGCCGTAAAAGTATTTGTAGAAGAGACACAGGGAAGCCACATTGCGCCAGTGAGAAAGTGACTGTATCTGAGCTGCCAAGTCGGGATCTATCACATTACAGATTCTCCGTTGGATTTTGTCAAGGACCCCTACGTGGATAGCAGGAGCACCCAACCAGATATGGCAACATTACTTTACCTTCTCTCCTCGATAATGTGTATTTATAGTAGGTTATCCGTTATAGTGAAGTGTAACCTACTGCCGGATAATCTTCTGCCCAGTCAGTCATGTCTCGAAAGAGACATGATCGCCCAAGCATGTATCACGTATGGCACTTAACTGACATGCGTGTTGAGACAGATTAGTTTGATTTAGCCTTGTTAGTAGATAATCCACTATAAGAGGGGTGAAAAACAATAGAATCTAATTGTATATAGAAACAATAATTATTATTATATATATATATATATATATATATATATATATATATATATATATATCAATTAAGGTTTTACAAATAAAAGAAATGTCTTTTGGTTGGTACAAGGTCATTAAAAATGTTCATAGTTGTAATTGCTGAATGAAAGAGTGTATGCGAATGTATGTGTGAGCGTTTGTTTGTTAGGAGGGTCTTTGAAGTCTCCGTTCAGTCCTTCGGGTACCGGTCAGTTATTAAGTAGATTGGTGAACAGTGCAGAAAAAGAAGATGAGAGAGAGAAAGAGAGGCAACAATAATACGATCGCTTGACGTTTGTCAAGGGACAGGTTAATTATGCTCGTATTTTTTCTACTGTGACTGTCTTCTCGTCTCGTCCTTATATTTCGTTTTCTGGGGCTCCAAACAGGTCATTTGGGAATTCACACCCGAATATAATTCTGGGCTTCCCATTCGACGATAAACAAATTTCGCCTCGGCTAGCGAAAAGGAACTTGATTTTTTTTTTTATAATTAAAGATTATTTGAATGTTTGTTACCCTTTTTTTTTTTTTTTGTTTTAGATGTTTCCTAGTTTGCTATGTGCCGAAAAACATTTAACACTTCGGTGTGAAAGTTCGAGAGTTTTGTGTGCAAATTTTGTACATTCCAGATAATTCTTTTTTTTTTTTTTTATCAGATTTGAATTTCAAATTTTTACAATTTGTTTTGTTCATACATATTGTTTTAAAAAGTGATGATTATCTAAACTTATTTATAAATGAAACTTTGTCAGTGTTGGGGGGTGTCCGTTACATATAGACTCCGAAACGAATGAACCGATTTTCTTGAAAACTTACACAGTTGTACTATAAGCGTCTGCGAGTGTTCTTAGCTAGGTTTTGTGTCGAGGTACACCGATAAATATCGAAAATCGATGATAAAAAATCTGATTATAGAAGGAGTGGTCCGACTTTAATTAAATTTGATACACTCATAGACAAAGACATAAGAAACGATATTCAGAAGTTTCAAAGTTGCAATTCTTACAATAGTGCAGAAAATCGATAATATATATATATATATAAAAGGCAAGATGTTTGTGTGTGTGTCTGTTTATCTGCCTATGTGTCTGTATTTTTTTCAGCCCTTTTATTTTAGTTTTTGCTTCGGGTTTGTCTCTAAGAAGATATAATTGTAGTTCTTAGTCTCAACCATGATACCATTTACTCAGAGGACTTATTTAGTCTTCAAAATTCATTTTACGACGAAAAAAACTTATTTGATATCAATACCAGGAAATAAAAATTTGACTTACATCCATTCATTTTTCTTTCAGTCTACGGTTTTGCTTTTACTGGAAATAACTATTGCTTTTTAGTCTTTCGTGCCAACGTCTATGGATTAGTTTTAAAGCTTTTATTACACCCGAGCAACGCCGGGCTATACTGCTAGTAAAACATAAACATATGATGAAAGGGAATTTATACATTTTTTGTTTTGAAAAATTTACAACAAAAATATAAAAAAAACTATTCATTTTTTTTAGATTGTTTATTTACAAGAATAATTTTATATTTACAACATTCTATTAAAATCAATGCAATGCAATATTTGTCATTTACCAAATTATAAAGAAAGAAATATGAAAATCATATTTTATTCCTAAATTTATAAACATCTTCTAAATTATTGTGTTCTAGTGCAGTAGATATCGACTCAGAACTAGAAATTGGAGAACCGAGTTCGAATTCCATTTGAATTCGTTGCATTCACTTACGCGCAAATACCCTTGAGAAAGTTATTATCTTTTCCTTTTAGCTATGGCTTAAATAACAGGAGAGAATAGGTTATATAGCCTTGGTTGGTAACCAGTCTACCGCGGAAAGTAATGGGCGACTAAGAAGTTTCCCCGAATGAAAAAAGTGTTGTCGCTACTACATCCGGAGCAAAAGAGGAAGAGGATTTTTGTCTTGTCTCATCTTTTTGTAGTTTTGAAACCTAGGGGGCTTCTTGGCAGATAAGGTTGCAGCAAATCCCACATTATCTGAATAAGTATTTTAAACAGATCGGTGGCGACTCAAACGTTTCGTTCACCAGTGCACGCAACGAGTACTCACAAATTTAAACAAGTACAGTAATATTCAATTAATGATTATGCCCCTTCCACCTAAAAAAGGGCAAGCTCGAACAACTGAACTACAGCGCTATCAGTCTGATCAATCGGGCAATATTAACAGTTTCCTTATAAGGAAATATTCCAAATGTCCGAGCAGTTAATTAAATCTTCAGTAGAAATTTATAAAAGCCTTCTATAAAAATAATTTTTCAGAATAAATTTTCAGTGTCGTGTAGAGAGGTTTCTTTCCTAACCTTTTGTTTGAAGTAGTTTGGAACATCAACATATTTACTGTCATCATTTTCTCTCAGAGTTACACGCTATATCCATTTTACATGTTGCTACTGGAGAAAGTCCTCAAGTGATGTTTGTAGTCAATGTACGTTGTGGTGCAGTGGATATCGGCTTCGAACGAAAAATGGGAGAGCCGATTTCGAATTCCAGATGAATTTGTTTCATTCACTTAAGCGCCAGTACCCTTGGGAAAGGTATTAATCAGTCTCTTCACTCCATCTATGGGTTAAATAACAGGACAGGTTACGTTCTATAATCTTGGTTAGCAGAAAGTAAAGTATTGCAAAAAATCTTCTGCCCAATCAGTCAGTGTCTCTTTCGAAACATGATCGCCCAAGTGTGTATCACGTATGTCACTTAACTGACTGACTTTGTTTGTGATCCTGAAGCGTCAGGTTAGTCCACAATGTTTGAAGAGGGTATCTTCTGAGAGATCTACATGCTTCATTTGCTCAAGGACGTTTTTAACCCTTGATTTTCGACAGTGGTTGTATATAGCTGACAGTTTATATATTTCCGAACGGATATGACGTCATGCATGACATTCATATTAAAGCCTCGATCTGACGAGGCTACTTAAGAAGATAACTTGAGCTTTTAAGTTAATATTTGAATATTATAGCAACTTGATATACTGAACAAATTTATCTCTAGCAGCTTCTTCTAGCGTAATTTGTGTTTTCGATAAGTTATAACAAATTTAGTAATTTGTTATAACTTATTCATACACCAAAGTTTTTTGTAGTATTTACCGTTTACTAATTTACCGTTTACTAATTCCCCATCT
The DNA here is from genome assembly GCA_037127315.1 of Ascarosepion bandense. Classification (NCBI taxonomy): domain Eukaryota; kingdom Metazoa; phylum Mollusca; class Cephalopoda; order Sepiida; family Sepiidae; genus Ascarosepion; species Ascarosepion bandense. The sequence goes on along the minus strand of JBBBDQ010000300.1, from coordinate 179,066 downwards.
TGAATTTTATGATGAATTGTCGGTATATGCCATTAAAGAAACCAAATAATTTATATATATATGTGTGTGTGTGTGTGTGTGTGTGTGTGTGTGTGTGTGTGTGTGTGTGTGGCGAAACTTTCAGTTTTGGGAAGTTTTCTCCTATATCTAGTAAGACTTGGTAGAAGACGTGAGTTTTTTTGTCCAAGTTCATTCTTATTCCAACTGTGAGTGCCTGTGTCATCCTCCCCACCCCTCGTCATCAGGATATTAGAAAAGTGGTGGGTGAATGTCATCCTAAAGAAACTAATACTCCAACCAGAAAAAACTATCACTGAAAATCAACTGGATCTCCCGGTGGAATAAAAACTACAGAAGAAACAAAGCTCCCAACACTAACAATACAACTGAAGTGTTTAGGGTTAATGACGAGGAAACACACGTGATCTCTCTCTCTCTCTCTCTCTCTCTCTCTCTCTCTCTCTCTCTCTCTCTCTCTCTCTCTCTCTCTCTGCTTGATTTAACATTCTTTGGCTATTTATATCAAAAAGCGATCTGACATCGGTTTGTTACTTTTTGTCAATTTATAAACTGCTCCTTTTCATTGGTCAAAGTATCTTTTCACATAAGCTCGCTAAACTTTGAGTTGGTCTTTTCTTCAGCCCTTTTTAACTGGTCAAAATAAATTTTGCATAGGCTCGCGAATTTGAAGAGAGTGAAGAAAAGAGAGTTATTTTTATTTCGTATTCACCATATATCTACAACGGCTTCATCTACTTCGAAACACTCTGGCTGAGCAGTAATAAAATAAGAACTAGACAAGATAGCGCTCGACATTTTCTTTTAATCATTACCCCACAATCAAGGCAATAAAGCCACTCTGATGCAAAGAGGTTACTGAGTGTTAGAAAATAGGGGACAAACTACCATTACAAAGAAAAGACAATAAAAGAAGAATTGAGAAAAAACAAGATAACGTTAGACATTGCATTTTTTTTTTAATCATTTCACCCCGAGCAAGGCGGAAACGCCACTGATGTGCAAGGGGTTACATAAATGTAAAAAGATTAATTAGAAAAGAGTGAGGAGTACAAACTAGTTAGAAAGGAACAATAGAAAGCTGAGAAAGCAGGTGCGATGACAGATACATAGGTGGAGAGAAAGGGAAGGTTATACAGGGGAGGGGAGAGAGCTAGAGGCTAGTGGTTAGTAGATGAGTATTGACTTTACATTTAAATTTCTGGAGGTTGTAGCCGTCAGGAAAGCAAGAATACGGGAGTGAGTTCCACAGGTGGGAAGTGCGAGAGAGGAAGCTGCAGGAGTAGAATTGTCGTCTGCATTTGGCTAACCTGACTGTGAATGGGTGGGACCCAGTTGCCAGTCTGGTTGCACGAGTAAACACCTGTTGAGGAGGCATCAGTGACTTAAGCTCATCCGAGCAGAAGCCATGAAAGTATTTATAGAAGAGACAAAGGGAGGCCACATTTCGACGATGGGGAAGTGGCTGCAGTCGAGTCGCCAGATCAGTACCTATCACATTACAGACTATTCTTTGGAGCTTGTCAAGAACACTGAGGAGAACGGCAGGGGCACCTGACCATAAATGGCAGCAGTACTCCATGCACGGACGGATGGTTGACTTGTATATATGCAGGATGGATTCAGGTGGAAAAAACATCCTGGATCGACATAGTGACCCAATAAAATTTTTGAAGAATTAATTTAACTAGGAAATAAGAAACTAGAAGAGAGTTTCACAAATGAAAAGTGCGATTGAAGAAACTATCAACATAGAACTTATGACTTATGTTTATATCTAGCTAATATAGAAAATGTAACATGACTAAGGCGGTGTTCTTGCATCGGCTTCGAAGTTTGACACAATATTATTTCGTGATAAGAAGCTATTAAATACGTACCTCCTCTCAATAGTTTCGATAACTAACTTATAAATTGAATTTTTAAAACTAAAATATTTTTCTTGAAACTGTTATTCTAGTTTTAATTAAAAACTAAAAGATTATATTTACTATTTAGTAAGCAAAATACTATGGTGTTTTAAACAGAAATTATATTGGTTGGGATTTTAAATTTAAAATTTTTTTTTAATCTTTCAATTTTTCAGACATTTTTGGGCGATCAACAAATTGGTAAACAAAAGTTAATTCTCGGTTTTTAAAATCTTGAAAAATAAAATATACATCTGTGACACATTATTTTTGGAAAATTAGCAAATTTAATGTTAACACAAGTATTACTTATTTATAGTTTGAAATTTAGAATAAAACTATCTTTTAATAACAGTGTTGAACTTTTTGACCTAATCCACCGTATTTAATATATGTTGACAGCTCACAGATTTTAGATAAGTTTAAGGCGATCACAAATTACATAATTGTACAATTTTTTCCGTTAAGCGGAAGAAAGCTTGAAACACATGACCTTTTAATGCACACATAGAAATTACCATGCAAAATAAAAAATTTGAAATACACAAAAAAATTATTTTTAAAATACGAAGGCACGACGTTTTGTATTAAACTTTTTTTAATTTTCGATTAGTAAATGTAATCTTCACTTAATACGTTTATAAACTAACTCCAACAAATCTTTGAATATTTTTTTAAAATTTTTAAAACTTTATAAGTTATTACAATTAAAAAAGATGAATACAATTCTTTTAAAATTTCATTATTAATCAATTTTTTTTCTTCAGGCTATATATGTTCTTAATTTATATATGTTCTTAATTTATATGTTCTTAATTTATATATGTTCTTAATTTATAGTATTTATTAAAGGAATTAAGACCTTATCTAATTAAACAACGCCAAAATTATATTGCATGTTTTATTTTACTATTCGGAGCAAATTTTCGGCAATAAAGGTAAAATGCTAAAAAAAAAAATAATAGATTTACATCCCGCAATGAGTCCTGCGTTTAAATAAAAACCCAATTTTCGCAAAAAAATTTATTTTCTTAAAATTTCATGAATTTACGTGGTGGCGGGTAACAGATGTAAAAAGAAATATATTTTTACCAATATTTAAAAAAAGAAGTAATTTCAGATATAATTACATTTATTTGTGAATAAGTCCTGAAAGTTTCATTAAAGTCCGACAATTATTTGATTTTTGCAAGAATTTGTAAATTAATGTTTGTCACCGGAAAAAAATAAAAATGAGTAATGTAATTAATATATTAGGCTTCCCATTATAAACTCTCGTAACGATTTGGTTACCCGCTAATTAAAGTCAAAACAAGATTTTTACCAAAGTTTCGAACGTTTTAGGAGAGATTAAAAAATATCAAAATAATTAAAAAATACTTTGATCTTTCATCTTCATAATAACATAAACATTTTTATGAAAAAGTTCGTTTTTATTGTTTGGGACCTTTTTTTATTCATGCTATGCAGTTTTTTCAGCTATTTAGTAGAGGCACCTACTATTAAATAAGATGCGTTATTTGATGAAATAAAAGTTTCTTTACACGAAATTTGAATAGTGACAGTATTTTTCTTTGATTGCGTCAGAAGAACTTGCTGTTGATTTACCAGAAAATTTTAAATGAACCTACCAAAATCTAGCAAAATCATCAATATGTCGTGTCAGGATTTTAATACAAGAAAGATAATACAGTAAAAAAAAGTTAGAGTTATTTCCCTTAGATAAATAAACTTACCAGATTTCATCTGGAATATATTTGTTGACAACGCAAATATCATAGTATCTTCCACATGCAAATAAAAAGACTAAAAATGATGGAGGCTTTATTGATAAAAAAAATGAAAACCCAGCACTTAATAATATCAACTACGAACACGCTAACAACAAACTGTGTTGGTTACATAACACATACATGTTACATTAATAGCATAACGTCATGTACATTCTGTGATCCGTAAAAATAACATTCATCCTCGAAAATGGCTGAAATTATAGCCGAGAGTAATTAGTTATTTCTGCAACCTAGGTTTCAACCTTTTGGTATCTTCAGGCGATTTGTAATCATTGATTTTCTAACGTTTTTCAAACGTACAAATAAGGGTCTTTACTTCTTTACTGGAAGTTTTAAGCAACCGAAAATTCTCAAAATTAGTGGGGAGTTAGTTAAGGATCTTAAAACCCTTTTGTCCAGGTTTATATGAACCTAACATGTATTTATAGGTGTGATGACATCTGGACATTACTTCTGATCTTGAAGCCGTTTGTGCATGTTCCTTGTACGACGGGTTGATTTAAAATTGAAGTTACATTTTAGTTGTTTCGTCTCGCGACTCCCATCTGACTCTGTTGACCGGTCACAGAATGTCCTTAAGTAATTAAATCTGGTCATGTAACCGGCTTCAGCGGGCATTTTCGCTTTTAGATGTGAAATAACGTCATTATGAATTTTCTGTTTTTAATCCAATCAGGATTCAGGATTTGCTTTTCGCACTGACTTGTAAATAGTCGTTTGAATCTAATTTTGCGGGTGTGCAATTTTACTTTGGGTTTTTCCAAAATGTTTTTAGTTCTTAATTTCTTATCTACTACGATCTTTCATTCAGTATCCTTCCGTTTTTTGTTTTTTTGTTTTTTTGTTTTGTTTTGTTTTGTTGTTGTTTTTTTTTTTTTGTTTTTTTCTGAAAACAACATAGTGACTAATGTTTCCTCTTGGCATGATTTGCGGACATCACCACCGTTGCATGTTTGTTGTTTTTTTTTACTATACTCCATGTTATATTAAAGTCTTTTTCATTTTTCAATTTCCACACGTGGCTAGCCAGTTTTTGTTTTTGTTTTTTAACTTATAAGGTTTTCCAGTTTAAATGTAGATTTATGATTATTCCATCTTTTTCTAAAAAAAATCCTTTTGTAGAACCCAACTATGTTTTTCTTAGTCGACAAAGAAAAACATATTTGGAGTCTACAAAAGGGTTAGTTTTCAGATATGGGTTAAATAGCTGGACAGGATTTGGTTCTATAGCTTTGGTTGGTAAGCAGTCTGTAACGGAAATCAATGACAACCTACTGCAGGAAAATCTTCTGCCCAGTCAGTCATGTCACTTTCGAGACATGCTCGCCCAAGCATGTGCCACGTTTGGCATTTAACTGACTGAGAGTGTCCACAATAAATTTTATTCACAAAAGCAATTAAAAATTTTAATTAAATTTCTTTGCTTTATTAATTTTTATTTTACGATTCAAAGAATGTTTTCTCTAACTAAAGGTCTTGTTTGATCCAAAAAAAATAATGATTTAATTTCTTGTCTTTATAATTAATATAAAAATGAAGACCTACAAATAAATTCCTCGAAATTTCATTTTGCTTTTACCTAACATTCATGTACGTACCTCCAAAGAAAAGCAATACCTAAGGTTTAAAATCAATTTCTTAAAATAAAATAAAAATTCTTGAAGCTTTTATTTTAATTATAATTTTAAGCTACTAGATTAAATTTAATATTTTGCAAGAAGTTAAATTCTTTACTGAATTTCAAACCGTATTTAAATTGCTTAGATTGATTTTTTAAATCGTTAAAAGGGTTACGACCTTTCACGTTGAATACACCGGTTCTCACTCGATCACCGAAGTTAAGCAACGTTGAGCCTGTTCAGTACTTAGATGGGATACCGCTTAGGAATACCAGGTGCTGTAAGCGCTTAGTGATGGATGTGCGTTGTGGTGCAGTGGATATCCTTTCGGAAAGAAAAATCGGTGAGCCGAGTTCGAATTCCAGTTGAATACCCTGCATTCGCTTAAGTACCCTTGGGAAAGGTATTAATCCGTCCCTTCCCCCCAGTTATGGGTTAAATAACAAGCGTAGGACTTGGGAACCCTGCTCTTAAAAACAAATCCCAATGAATCTTGATAGTCGAAAAGAAAAATGTTGAAAAATAACCTGACCCAGAAAATCATTGGTTATGACATTAAATGATCCCATAAGGATGGATAGGTCGTTAAGCCTCGAAACAAATAAACAAACATCGTTAAAATCCCATATTTGCAAATCTGTCAAAAAAATTAAATAAAATAGACGTTTCTGAAATTTGATTCCAGGAAGATTAGCTGATTTAACGTTTGAATAATCTAATTTTGAAAAAATGTTACATTCACCTTAAACTATCGCAGATGACAAGAGGCTTTTGGAACACAGAGATGCATATTTTCATTAGATGTTGATAATTCTCTAGAAAGAATTCTTTGGGAATTTTTCTAAAGTGGACATAACTGCAACAATTACTTGACGAACGTAACATCAACGCCTTTTTAGGTAAAGGTAGGCTTCAGCTAACGCATCACTCAATTGGGACGTAGATGAATCTGGAGTCATGACAATTGCCGAAAAGAGATACCTTCAATTTAAGGAAACCTGCTGCATCCCTTTGAGATATAGATGAATCTGGAGTCATGACAATTGCCGAAAAGAGATACCTTCAATTTAAGGAAACCTGCTGCATCCCTTTGAGATATAGATGAATCTGGAGTCATGACAATTGCCGAAAAGAGATATCTTCAATTTAAGACTTTTTCCTTTTGTTCCTTCTGATACTTTGCTTTGCGTTGGATATAATGGATATCTATTTCTCTACGTGTAGACACTTGTTAATATATATATGTATTATTTGTATATGTTATAAAAGTTTCTTTGAGAATAAGCATTTATTCATTTCATTTCTCCGTTCCGTCTTATTGTTAGATATTGACCGGTTTTAATATTATTTCCTAACTCACGAGGAAATAGGAATAAGATATATTCCTTCACTAAGGAAATAAGACATATTCGCTTCAGAGAATTTTAAAAGATTTAAAACTTTATAAATTATTATAGTTTTATTTTTACAAATATGAAAAAAATCTTGCAAAAATTCATTAATCATTCAAAAAAAATCTTTTCATAAGTCAATATATTTTATTCAAAAAAAGCAACTACAAGCTTTTCTAATTAAATAATATCGTTGTTTTATTGCATTTTTATTTTACATTTCTGAGCAGAATTTCTGTGATGATTTAAATTCTCCAATGATTTGTTCTTATAACTAATACGAAAATTAATTTCTCCAAAAATGAATTTCTTGAAATGTCGGAAAATTAAATCAATGTGTGGTCAGTCAGCCAGTTAAGTGCTATATGTGATACACGCTTGGATGATCATGTCTCTTTCGAGACATGACTGATTGGCTAGAAGATTATCCCGCAGTAGGTAGCCATTGCTTTCTGCGGTAGACTGCTTGCCAGCCAAGGCTATAGAACCCAATCTGTCCTTTTATTTAACCCATAACTGGAAGGAAGAGACGGATTAATACCTTTCTCAAGAGTATTTGCGCGTAAATGAATGCAAGGAATTCAACTGGAATTTGAACTCGGCACACCAATTTGTCGTTCTGAGTCGATATCCTCTGCACCACAACGCACATCCCAGTGGGTGGTAAGAGATGTAAAAAAATACTTTTACCAAAATTTTTCGAAATAATAAAGATTTCCTAAATAATTTCATTGATACGTAAATAAGCACTGAAGAAATTTTCATTAAATCCAACAATTATCGGATTTTTAAGGAATTTTCAAACCAATTTTTTTTTAAACTTTGCTGTACTTGTAGATATAAGGTGTGTGTTCCTTGGATGTCGGGGCTCACTCGGGAAGTAGGGATTCTTCCATTGCGTGTACCTTTTCAGCCGTTGGAGATCACCAGTTTAGATATAGGGTTCGTCAGCCATGTCTGGTACAAGTCTACTTCCAAACATAGCCGACAATACCCGCATTTAAAGATATCATCAGGTTGTTGAAAAAAAATAAGTGGAATTTTGTGAATTGAACTGTATATTGTAACATGTTTTTGAGAACAAAAATGTTTATTTTTGAATATTAAAATAAAAATTTCTTGAAAGAAAAGAAAATTAAGTATTTGTAGAAATTAATGTTCAATGAGAAAGTTAAGAGTCTCAAGAATATAGAAATGTTCGTATTTGTTGGAAAGAGTTTATTCGTACGTACGTATGTCTGTATCGTAGGAATGTCTTTGGATAGAAAAGAAGGAGTAAAAGGAATCAGCACGCGAGAAAGGATAAGAAGGACAATGTGCGATGCGACCTTACGTCCGTGTCGTGGTTGAAGTTTCTCCTGTTACATTTTAGAGTGTGTCTCTCTCGCTGCTCCCATCTCTCTGACTGACGCTGATCAAAGTCATTGATAGTCATCTAGATTTTTCCCACTGGTTCGCTAAGTCCTTTTTGGTCTTGCAAATTGCTTCCATTGGTCAGAAAATCAATTTAACTCGTGAAATCCGGTGTCGACTTTTTCTGTAAGCACGAAGTCAATTTTTTTTCTAAGCGGCAAAACCAGGATTTCACACGTCATTATGAATTTTTATGAAGAAGAAGGTTGCTTTTAATTCTTCATTTCCTATCCACCGTATACTTGCGATAGTTTAAAAAGGGTTAGAAATTTAATTCAATTATCAAAAATGTCTTTGGTCATTCTTTTTATTAAAAACATGATGTTTTTGACATTAAAACTTTATTTTTATGAAATTTGATCCATCTTTTTATCATGTAACTTTGTAGGGGCATCGGTAATGCTTAGTAAATTGGCCTTGTGCCAAACACGTCGGATGTCCCCACAATTTAAATATAAGAAGGTTGAAAATGTGAAAGGATAAAATATTTCGTGTGGACATTAAAGTAAAGATTTATAAACAGAATGACGAAATTGTAAGAAGGAAAATATAAGGGAAATTCGTTAAGTGAAAGAAAATGTGGAATTTTGTTAACTGACCACTATAACCTATTTGCGAGTAGAAAAATGTTCATTGAGAATGCATGCAGCTTTTTAATCAAAATTGTTCAAAGAGAAATGTAAGTATTTAAAATGTCCACAGAAGTTTAAAGTTCATGGTTTGATAGTAGTAAATAGCAAAGTGTCCCGTGCGTATACGGATAGTAGTAGAATGTGGAGTCTTATGTTCCTTCCTCTTTGTGGTAGGTCGGTGACAGGATGAGAAAGAAGAAATAACAAATAAAGAAATTATACTTAACGCGTCCTGTTGTCGTTGTTGTTGTTGCTCTCTCTAGTGGCGTGCTGTGAAAATGAAAAAAAAGAAAATTGGAAGAAGAGGCCGAATGAATCTGTGACGTGCCCTACGTCAGGGTCGGCTTCTTGAAATTTCTTCTGTTACATTGCCACAGGATCCACCAACTAACCGATCCCATGTCGGACTAACTTGACCGGTCACGGAATGTTCTTAAGTAGTTAAAACTGGTCATGTGACCGGCTCCAGCGAGTATTTTCGCTTCTATGTGTGAAAAAACGTCATATTGTAAATTTTCTATTTCTTATCCAATTAGGATCCAAAATTTTGTTTATTATACTGACTTGTGAAATTTGCTTTAGTTGGGTTTTTCCAAAATGCTTCTAGTTGTTTGGATCCGATTTTGCGGGTGTGCAATTTTATTTTGTGTGTTTTAGTTGATGGATGATATAGGATTTGTATCCTATAAGCGCATTCCTTAAGCGAATCTTCGGCGGTACCGAAATCATTTACTAAATCAACGGCGATAAAACATATAGTTTTATAAAACAACTTATAAACCAACAAAAATAATAAAAAAAAATATAAATCAAGACATGAGGAAAATAAGAAAATTTAAGTAGTTTAAGTTTAGACTGAATATTCTGATGGAACGTTTCGTTTCGTATGATGAATATAATACATTTTAACTTTTTTAGCTACCCGTTATTGGCAAAAAAGGGAGAAAACTTTGCAAAACACATCCTTAATTGTGTCCCTTAGTAGTTGAATTTTATGTGTGTGTGTGTGTATGTGTGTGTGTGTGTGTGTGTGTGTGTGTGTGTGTGTGTGTGTGTGTGTGTGTGTGTGTGTGTGTGTGTGAATTCTATTGCAACTACAATGTAGATGCATAAGGATATAAATAAGAACGACAAATATTTGGCTTAAGTCCGTAAAATACACACACACACACACACACATATATATATATATATATATATATATATATATATATATATATATTATAAATTATAGTTTAGAACATATACAAATTACATTTTAATTTGTGCATGTTCTAAACTATAATTTATAATAAATATTCATAGCTCTAATTTTATATTGAGCACTGTTTTAAATTATGTTTTGAACGCTGTTAATATTTTCTTCGTTCCTTATTCACCTATATATATATATATATATATATATATATATATATATATATATTATTACAAAATGTGGCGTGGTAGAAAGAAAACAAAGAAAATTAAATTGTAAAAATTCATGTGAAGGAAAGAAAGTGCAATTTATGCAAGACTTTTAAACCCAAGTTTCGTAAAATCACGGCGATGTTGTTTGAATTTTTCTTTTCGTTGTTCTATTTATGTTACATACAAGTTCAAAGTATTTCTCAGTGCATGACTAAAGTTTCGTTTCGCTTTACCAGGCTTAATCTTATATTCTCTTTTCGATTTTCCCGGTGGTTACTTATTGTCTGGGGGAAACACCTGATTTTTAAAATAATCTTTGATTATAAAAGAACTTTATATATGATTTTCTACTGTTTTATTTTATCTGAATATAAGCTTTACATATAAATGGGAAAGAAACAACTGCTACAAAGCAAAACGCTAATCGTAAAGGATTTTATATAAAATAAATAAATCGCTGATGGCTTCCTGTCAAGTGAGCTTAGCCGTGAGGTTACTTCGCTTATCAAATGCATTACGACCTTTCGTGATTCTTATTCGCCGACAACCTCTGGCGCCGTCTCCTTGCCTTTTGTTTTCTCGGCATTTGCTAAATATTACAGGTGACTTTGCCCTTTATACTCTCAACTTACCCACTATCGTCAATTTATTTCTCCTTTTACTAAACATTTTATCAGTGAGCAAGACACGATCGAATCTCATATTCTCCAGTGCTTTTTTTTATTGATTTTTTTGTATTATACGTATTACTTTTTTTTTTTTTGTTTACTAGCAGTATAACCCGGCGTTGCTCGGGTGTAATGAAAGATTTAAAACTAATTCATGGTCCTGGAGCTCAGACTCTTTGGACTTTGGCATGAAAGACTAAAAAGCAATAGTTGTTTCCAGTTAAAGCGAAACCGTAGACTGAAAGAAAAATGAATGGATGTAAGTCAAATTTTCATTTCCTGGTATCGATTTATATATGTATATATATTATCGATTTTCTGCACTATTGTAAGAAATGCAACCTTGAAACTTCTGAATATCGTTTCTTATGTCTTTGTCTATGAGTGTATCAAATTTGATTAAAATCGGACCACTCCTTCTATTACCCGATTTTTTCGATAATCGATTTTCGATATTTATCGGACACAAAACCTAGCTAAGAACACTCGCAGACGCTTATAGTACAAGTGTGTAAGTTTTCAAGAAAATCGGTTCAGCCGTTTCGGAGTCTATAGGTAGCGGATACACACACACACAGACACACACACACACACAAAGTTCCATTTATAAATAAGTTTAGATAGATAGATTCCTATGCTATGAATATATCACTTGTTTCTTTCTATTTCATGCTTTCAGTCCATTAGTTACCACCAAAATGGGTGTGTATTTTCAGAAATTAAAGCAAATAAATCGTGATCTCCTGTTTTAAAATATTTGCTCAAAATCAGGGAATTATTCGATTCAAACGAAATATTCTCGACTTATTGATTAATGAATAAAAATAATATTTTATTAGTTTGGTGTAAATATTGGGGCTGTAGTTGATTGTGGAAGCGTGCTCGTTTATAATCTATAATTTTACAGATTACTTGCAAGGTTACTTGGATAACTTTCTCTTTCTGGAAATCTGGCTGGCACAAGGCCACTTCCAAATGGATTTTCCAACCAAATCCCTACAACCCACCATTTATATTTTATGAGAATCAAAATTCTGGGATTGAACAAGAAAGAAGATGAAATAAATTCGACAATGCATTCAGTTTAGAACAAAGCAATGTAATAACATATAATTAACAAATACGTACATTAAGTGTGTTTGTTAAATAGTACGCGAAATGGTCGCGCGTGAATTGCCTCCCATTGACTGTATGGAAATATTTGTTACAAATTTTAGAATACGCTGGATTGTTCATTCTTGTTGAAGTGTACAAGCAGTGTTAAGAAAAATATATAGTTCTGTTAAGAGAAATTGTTCATGAATGAAAATTCTGGTTAAGTGTTCGTAGTACTACGTGTACTGAAATTGGGCTTTGAAGAAAAAAGTGAGTTGGGCGCTATGAATCATCGTGTTTTTGCCATGATTTTGACCTGATGAATGTCTTGCCGCAACTGATTAATTTTCCGCGGCAAAATGTTTGTATAGCGGTTTAAACAACCTAACAAATTGGCGTTAAAATGATTGCTTACTTACCTTTGCTTTGATTGGTTATATCGGACCAATCAACGAACAGCTTACATTTATTAAACATAACATAATGAATACATAATGAACTTGGTGCAGGTGCAATTATATGTGTGCGTAAGTGTGTGGTTGTGTAGTTCCACGGGATAAGAAATTAAAAATTAAAATTAACCTTCTTCTTCACTTTTACAAAAATTCACAACGACATGTGAAATCCTGGTTTTTCCCAAATAGAAAAAGGATTGACCATGTGCTTAACGAAAAAAGTCGGAACCAGATTTCGCAAGTAGGTGTTAAGTTGATTTTTGGCCAATGGGAGCGACTTGCAAGACTTGAGAACTTCGCGAGCAAGTGCGAAAATCTGAATACTATAAAAGGCCCCGGTTAGCGTCAATCACAGACTCAGATGGGAGTGGCGAGAGACACCGCTAAAATGTAACGAGAGAAGTTTCAGATCAACTCGGACGTTCGTCCTCTCGCTGATTTCCTTTACTGCTTCTTATTCTCCACCCAAAAACATTCCTACCAAAATGTATAAACACATACATACGTACATACATATATACTCTTTCAACAATTACTACTACGAACATTTTCTACAACTCTTGATACCCATAACTGTATCATTGAACACGAACTCTACCCTTAACTTCTTAATAATGTTTCTAATTGCACATTAAATCCTACAACTTATGTTATTCTTTCCTTTTAATAAACCTATATTTTAACATTCAAAATGTATATTTTATTCTTGCACTATTCCATAGAATTCCACACATTCTGACCTGCCGACAACCAACCTTCTGATGGAAGCCTGATAATTCTGATGATGATAATTCCTGATAAAGTGCTATATACGTTTGGCTGATCATGCTTCGAAAGTATTTGTGAGTGAGTGCAACGAATCAACTGGAAATCGAACTCGGGTCTCCGACTTCTTGTTCCGAGCCGCTATCCACTGCACCACAACGTACAGTCGAAATCACATTCCAATTAAATTCGTTGCATTCACTTATGTGCAAATACCCATGGGAAAAATATCAATATATCTACTCCCTCCAGCTATAGGTTAAATAGCAGAACAGATTTGGTTCTATAGCCTTGGTTGGCAACCTCTCTACCACAGAATGTAATGGCAACCTACTGCGGGAATACTTATGCCAAGTCATGTCTCAAAAGAGATATGATCGCCCAAGTGTGCATCACGTATGACACTTAACTGACTGTTTATAAATACATGCTGCAAAATAAAATCCTCATATTTGCCTTGATAAAGTCCATTAGAGGACGAATCGCGTCGGCTAAGATAAACTTTCCATTTGTTTTCATTCATACGCACACATGGATATAAATAAACAGTCGAATGTGGAACCAACCCGAAGCCCATTCATTCACTGACCAGACCGCTTCCGGCTACCAAATTGAACGTAGACAGCAGACATTCTTTTAGATACGTGTCTCTGATGGCGGTTCCGGTCCCGGTCCGTCGCTATAGATAGCCCAGTGGTTCGCTGTGTCTCCAACGGGATGAGGGTATTAACTCCCTCCAGGGAGCGTGGTAACTTGTTTCTCGCGTGATCCTCAAGGCCGGTCCCCGAAGTTCGAAAAAAAGCTGAAGATTCCTTCAATGGCGAATATAGAAATCTAACGATCTAACAATAACTTAGTGATCTGGATTATTGCACAAACATGCGTCGATTTGAGTATTTCTGGGGTGCTTGGTTTCAATGTAGTAGTAGTAATCGTTCCAGTCCTACAGCCAGTCTGTAATGGAGACGTTCTTTTGCGTGTGTGTGTCCGTTCGGTCCGCAGGATGCGTGTGTGTTTCTGTCTTCGAATAACGGAGATTTTTTAGCACGTCGTTCTAAGCTCTTCACGGTGACTCTCAAAGCCAAATGCCTCACCGATTTATATAAGCAATTCCCTTTTTCCCTTTTTTGACATTAATGCATCTAAAATTTGCCACCTTAATCTAACTGTCCATTGTCCAACAAAAACACATTGCAACTGTGGTGATACCGACTGAGCATAGCGACAAAAAAGCAAATGACCAAAAGTCGTCCGTGCGCATCCGGGTTCACGCAGATGTTCCGGTTGAAAAATAAAAAGTAATCAAATATTAAATTTCCATTTCGCGAGCCTACGCGAATTTTATTTTAGTCAATGGGAAGCCCGGAATAAAATACAAGTGTAAAATCCCAAACGAACTGCTGTGATCCAAAGAGAAGATATAAAAAGCAGATACACACAGACCCCCAGGAGGCAGACCTTGAGGAGAAGAGTGTAATCGATATCCCCTTGACTTAAGTCGAGCGGCTACTACGTTTGTCTCTTTCCTTCTCCCCTGTCTCAAAACTACTTACTGGCCTAAGGAGCGATTACATCGAAGACATTCCTCTCTTACACGCTCCTAAGCCTCAAATCTCTTTCAACATTTTATTTGCCATGAACATTTTAACTTCCGTTGGACCTATATTCAAGTATTACTTTAATTGTGAAAACATTAATTGATATGTGTATATATAAAAATTCCAATCACTATTCACTGACTTTGTTCGGTTTTCAGTTTATGTAAGAGTTTATTGTGTTCGGGTATAATTATGTTGTGTTGCGGGTATCACCTCTTTCGTTGCGATGTGTATAAATATTTTATATTAAATACTTATGAGCTCATGAAAAACTTGTCTCACAAACATCATTGGCAGATTTATGTGAGTCCGGTTATAAATAAATGACACAAATCAATGTATATAAAATAAACTAGAATACGTTATTAACGTGTAGTACTAGAGGTCAGAAATAATACTACCTAAACATATTAACTTTGTCTTCATCTCCTTCCTCTTCTCCGGGTGCTTTCACCTAGGTCACGAACTACTATCCCAGAAATATATATATATATCTGACTCATCCCTACTGACCAACAACTAGTAGCAGTTCAGCTTTTTTTAGTTCCTCAAAAGATTGCACAATAATTCAGCGGACATTTTAGCCAGCCACGAGGGAATCACACAAGAATGTAGACGAAGTTAAATAAAGTTTGTTTTAACAGGTTAATATTTGTATCTCTTAATTATTATCCAAAACACACTAGGTACAAATATTACAAACAAAAGGAATTACATGTCTACACAGTTGTAATGAAAAAAATATATATATATTAAAACAATAAGAAGAATGTTCTTGTTTGTGGGTCTGTGATGATACGTGTGTGTGTGTACGTTTGTGAGAGAGGGCCGTGAAAATGGAAAAAAAATGGGCTGCCCCTTAAAAGAGTGCTTTTGGCAGAGAAAAATGGAGTAACCCACAGACCCTCTCCAATTTCCTCAGCAATTCCATTTTATATATCTGATGTAACTTCAGTTTTCCGTTTCTTTTCCCATTTTACTCCTAATTATTTAAAACATCGCTCGGGGAGTTTTCACGATTTGTTTCTAATCAACCCAAATCACCATTTTGCATTCTCGTGCAAATAAATGCCGAACCAGGAACACCAACCTGTAACACACACACACACACACACACACACACACACACACACACACACACACACACACACACACACATTATATATATAAAAGCACTCTGGCTATTGGGCGTGTATAATGATAATATACACGCTAAAAGGTCTGCCTTCTTCTACCGAGCGCCCATAGCCCAGACGTAGAATCGCCGAATGACGCCAATTCTGTCGGGTTTCAATCCTGGGTTAAAAGCAATCGGAGTCTAACCGTACTGATGAGCTTTGATACAGCGAATCAGATCTGTCTGCGGATGACTATATGTATATATATATATAATTTTATCACTTAAGTGATTAATGTTACATTCAGCACCTCTACTCCAGAGTTTCATCGACAAACCTTTATGCAATTGTTCGATCCACTCGTCAGGGTAAATCAGCAAATATCTGTAAATTTTCTCGTTTTCGTTATTTTTGTATTAATTTTTTAATATGCGCCTTGTCTTGGTGTTACGCTGATTTTTCTTCTCTCTCTCTCTCTCTCTCTCTCTCTCTCTCTCTCTCTCTCTCTCTCTCTCTCTCGCATTGGATTCCTTGATTTACCGACTTTCCTTTTACTCATGTACTGTCGCCAAAAACGAAAAAAGCTCAGACACAACTTCCATCATTTTTCTCACTAATGACGCTACTTTTCGCTTACGACTCTCACAAAAGCACACACAGCGAAACATAGGCTTTTCTTTCACAAATTCATTTCGCATCATTCAACCGACTTACAAAAAGGAACTTTTGTGGGGTTCAGAACACCCGGATTAAAAGGGAGAATTTAATGAGGGATATGCTGTCCACAAAATAAAACACAAATTTCACGAAAAGACAACGCAATAAGAAATGTTCGTATAAAATTAGAAGATAGTATATTTAACATATATGCAGAATGAACAATTTGTCTATTTTTTATATTTTGTTTGATAGAAAAATATCTTTTAGATTTAAGCGAATGTGGTTTTAACAAAAACGTGTCTGTTTCGCTGTCTAATTCAACAGAGTAGTAGAATAATGTCTATTTCTTTTTCTTTTTGTGTTCGCCGGAAAGTAGGTGGAAAAGGAAAGGGTTGATCAATTTAAGGTGAAAAAGAGAGTGTGAGTGAGAAATAACCGATGAAAGGGAAAAGGATCAAATAAAAATAGTAGTAAGTAGCTAAATGCGTGTGTGAAAAAAGATTAATCAATCTACTTAACTAATAAAGTCTATGTTTATTCCCTTTTCTGGCTGGCGAGAGATGTAAAAAGTTTTTATGAGGTAGTTGAAGATGTCTTGTTATTGCTTTCCTTTCCTTCTTCTCTTTTGTATTGATTGAGTCTGCGACGGACCTATCTGTCAGTTCTTTGGCCTCTCTGATCTCTGCTCCCTTCTGACTCCTTTACCAGTCAAAGGATGTGGTTAAGTAGTGGATTTTATTCATGTGACCGGCTCCAAACAGCATATATATTTCCTAGACGTGAATAAAAATTGACCGGGGTCATACATCATTTTTCTATTTCCTATCCAATCAGAACCTAGAATTTTATTAGTCACACTGACTTGTGAAATTTGCCTTGGTCTGGGTTTTTCTAAAATGTTTTTAGTCGTTTTGATCTAATTTTGCGGGTGTGCAATTTTACTTTTTTGCGTTTTAGTTAATTGTTGGATGATATAGGGTTTGAATCCTATACTTTAAAAACATTCACAAGAAAGAGGAAATTTATGTAGACTTTCAATAGATATATTTTAAATCTACAAAAGAATATGTTCAATTTCTTAATTTATATTCATTATTACAGACGAGACCTTTTTATCCTTATCTTTATTCCACAAGAATATTCTTTCAATATCGGTAGCCTCAGTTATGTTTTTTTTTTTAATCATATCACCCCGAGCAAGGCGGTAACGCCACTGATTTGCAGGGGGCTACGTAAGAGTGAATAGATTGGAAAAGAGAAAACCGGAAACCGCATCCTAAACAGGGGACAAGGGATGAGCCTCTTCACCTGTTCAATAAACGTGCGTGGAGTGTGAACCGGGCGATAGTTTAGTCTATCTACTCTAATTGAAAAAAAAAAAAGAAAGAAAAGAGTAAGAAGATTGGAAAAGAGAAAACTGGAAACCGCATCCTAAACAGGGAACAAGGGATGAGCCTCTTCACCCGTTCAATAGACGTGGGTGGAGTGTGAACCGGGTGATAGTTTAGTCTATCTACTCCAATATGTTTGACACAAAGCCATTCGCAAGCATAGCCGACGCCCACTACAACCTTGATGTATAAGTGAGTTTGATGTTCCTTTCAATTTTCGTCTGGTGGTTGTCAAAATTTTGGGCTATAATTTTTCTTTCTGGACCGAAGCGACCAGCAGAACAAGTTCGTCGAATCCCTGAATCAACTCCTAGCCCCACTTTTATTACCAACAGGTTGGCTCAAAATTCAATTCTTGGAATTTGGAGGGAAACTTTTTGTTTGGTTCTGGATGAAACACAAGCGCGATTGTTTTTCCACAAATTGAAATTTACAAAAATATTTGTTAAATTCAAAATTAAGAAAGAGTCTGCAAAATCTGTTTTTCCTCAGATACACATTCCAGTTGCTTAAATTTCTGGTAAAAGATTAGAAAACGATAAGGAAACAAAAGAAGAAACAACATGTCGGAATTAACTACACAAGTATCTGTATCTTACTGTAAATTACGTGTGGGGCTTGATACATTCACACCCACACACACATACATGGTGATTCAGCGTTCACGTGATAACTTAGTTTCTGCGTAAACGATGCCAATAAAAGCGGGGAACGTCACGTGGTACGCTAGTTAGGATTTTGTCCCGGACAAGAGCAGACATGTTTCTCTAACTCACCCAAACACACGCGCACTAATTGCGAGTAGCAATTAGGGGCGCAATTTTTTATTTCTCACCAGGGAAAGAACTTCTCTTTCCTTAATTTTATGCATGCTGTCAACCCGATGTAACCTTTGTTAATATATTGTTTTTCTTGTTACTTTCGCCTACTCGTTCTTACTTATTGCCTGTTTTATTTCATGACCCCATGTTACGTCGAGTCGACTCGTAAATCTAAATAAGTAATGGACGCTTCGTCCTCTACAAACGTATCTGATTAACAAGGAATTGTTCATCACAGACGAAAGGAGAGATTATTTAAATTCAAATGTTTTCACTTAAAAGGACTGTTTCGAAAACTAAAATGTTAATAAAAAATTAAACCTGGCAAATCAAAACAAAATTTTTATTAGGTAATACCAAAATTGATACGTTTTCTCCGGAATAGAGCAAAAAATTAGCACCTGCTGTTTAAATTATTTGCCAAAAATCAGGAAATTATCTTATTCAGACGAAATTTTCAGGACTTATTCAGTAGTCAATGATTATTTTACTGTATGCGTAATTATATTATATAAATATTAATTTATATATTAATACCATAGTACCAACATGTGCCACGATTTTGCCAAGAAGTATTATAACTTATGCATTTCTCTTTTTACATACCCACTTCAATTAAAATTTAACGGATGTTGATTAAGTAAATATTGTTTATTTTGTACTAATACTGTTAATGAAATATTAAAATAAAATATTAATTATTATAATTATAAGAAGATGAAGTATTTGGAGTGATGAGTGAAAAAGTGATGAAAAATATTGAGACACATTCACAACTAAAAAATATTATTTACTTTATGGGATACATATTTTTTTTTATTAAAATAAGCACAGGAAAACACAATAGAACAATCTAGAAAAATTGGATCAAAACAGCAGTAGAATTTAGATTACATTTTTATATTTCTCAACCAATCAGCTAAAAACTTAGAATAAGAACATTCTAGAAAAATAGGCTTGGAAGTAAATTAACACAAAAATATTTAGGCCCCAAACAAAATAGTAAAATAATAAATCTGATTGGTCAGTAAATGATTTCACACCCTAATGTTAGGAAGATTAGTTGATCCCCTATTAATGTATATAATACACACAGTTAGAAAGAAAGGTCAGTCACCAAGCAGTCACCAAGCAGGCCATTAAGTCCGCATGCCACCGTATACTTTGCCGGCCATGTCATTTCTTCCATGCCTAAAGTTCGTGACCTCGCTCCAAGGACCATAAAAAGAAAAGCCGACGAAACTTTCTTTCAGCAACGCGACACGTTGTCGCCAACTGAAACGCACCAAATGTAAGTAGGAAAGGCTTATTTACAGACTCTGCAAATGTACACTGGTACACGTTTTTGGACAAAAAATTAACTTCTTGCCAAGTTTATATTTCTCAAAAAGGCAATTTTCGAATCATGTATTTTGTTGGTTTCTACATACCACTTTATTTGTCACAGAATAAATTGTTTGTTGTTGAATGTCCGTTGTAATTTATTCCTTCACTTTGCGCGATTGCAAAATAGAGTGTTGTATTTGTGGGGGAAATAATCAACATACAACCCAGCAAATACCAAATCCCCCACAACTTAATCAACATCTGCTGAATTTTTTTGAAATTTTTTTTTAGTATGTTTTACACCCTCTCTTTCTATATCGCGTGTGTACTTTTTGATTTGAGGTTGTGTTCGTCCAAATTTTTTACAGTTATATAAATAGAAATCCATGAAAAATTATTCCTTTAAATAATTTAGGCAGTATCAAATGTGAACATACGGAACATTCAGCCCGCATTTTGTCAAAAACAATTCAATAAAACTCAACTTTTTTTTAAGAACTGGTGTTTTCATAATTTAATAAAACACGTTGTTCTTTCAGATTCGACAGATAAAAAATTGAACTTAACATCTTTTATTATTTTATTTTTTTAACTGTTAGCAACTATTATATTTTATATAGACGTACAAAATGAAATTATTCTGATGTCTTGCGTTGACTGACTTCAATATCGGAGGAGTATTACGATACTAACCTAATTTCATAACTCCCGTTCAGTTAGTATAAAAAATAAAATTATTCCTTATAGTAATAAAAGTGTACAGAATAAACAAGTATATTATTGAACTCCTGATTAAGGTTAAAAAAAAATATTTTAAACTTAAATAACAGATATCTGATTATCGCCCTCCTGATCTTCCATACTTCTTTGGATTTTGTTTTTACATTTTCCCGAGCTTTTTCGGACAGGGTTAGAATGACGATCTTTCTACCTTGTCTTTTGACCTGACTGGTTAGCGTGCGTAAATGAAAAGCTATTTTCATTCTGTTTTAAGTAACAGATAAGCATTCCTTTCAGAAGAAAGAAGGCAATATGCGAGACGACATCACCATTTACATTCTGGCCACTTAATTCCCCAGATTTCAAATCCCTTGATTATTATGCATGGGGCACAGTTGAGCGAGAAACTGACAAAACTCCTTGTAACACTAAAGATAAACTGAAAGCAAGGATTATGGCAGCATTAACCAATTTAAACAAGGAAACTATCCAGAAGAGTTGCAGAAGATTCCGAAATCGTCTGAGGGCTGTGGTTGATGCCAAAATTGATTTTATTGAATAAATTTACTCATTAGTAATTCAAGATATTTTTGCATCATTTTTGTAAATATAACTGTTAAAATGAAATAGTGTTATTTTCACTTTTGCGTAATTTAGACGACAGTCCATCGCAGCCTGTATTAAGCTGTTATCAAGGATGCTTTCGTTTCTCTTCGAAAGTAGATTTTCTTCCGAATTAATACTATTATACTCTTAATAATATTAATCATAAACACGACCACAATGTGCTGACTGTGTTCCGGGATTAAACCATTTACACTCTCGCACTTCCCGCCTGTGGAACTCAATCCCGTATTCTTGCTTTCCTGACGGCTACAACCTCCAGAAATTTAAATGCAAAGTCAATACTCATCTACTAACCACTGGCCTCTAGCTCTCTCCCCTCCCCAGTATAACCTTCCCTTTCTCTCCACCTATGTATCTGTCATCGCACCTGCTTTCTCAGCTTTCTATTGTTCCTTTCTAACTAGTTTGTACTCCTCACTCTTTTCTAATTAATCTTTTTACATTTATGTAACCCCCTGCACATCAGTGGCGTTTCCGCCTTGCTCGGGGTGAAATGATTAAAAAACAAAAAAACAAAAAAAAAAACTAAAAACAAGAAATAAACTTATTATGGTTTATAAAATGGCGAGTGTTCTAAAAATAGAAAAAGGTAGACACACTGACATCAAGAATTCAAAATAAGAAACAGTTTCTTTTTGTAGGAGTAGGAGTAAGAAGTAGGAGTTAAGGACAATAGTTTTGTGTAGGAGATTTGAAAAGAGGAGGACGCTAGTCAGTTGACCACTAGAGTCCAGAAGGGACAGGCTCGTTTCCGACTAGCATTCCACAGTGAAGAGAATTTAGCTAGTCTGCTCCAGTATCCACACAAAATTTAAAGGTTGTAACTTGATGTAAAAAAACCTAAAGTTTTATACCAAAAATAAACATCATTAATTCAAGTTTGTGTTATCTTCTAATTATACCAAAACGAAGCAACACAACAAACTCTTGTAGAGGGTTGTATTTGATTATGTGCCGTAAAAAAATTGAATGTTGATGTAGTGTGTTGAATACAGTTACGAGTTCATATCATTTATAGATGCAAGAATTTGAAACAAGGACAAAAATACGGTTTATCAAATGCAAAATACATTTATCTATACGCGAACAATGGTGTGTTCGCGCCGGAATGAGATGTGTGTATGTGCGAAGCGTGTGCGTAATAACAAGGGGGTCCGTGTCACGTGTGTGCGTTAGCAATGATAAACGTCTATGCGACACGTGTATGTGTGTCTGCGTATGGGAAAGAGTCTGTACTTATCTAATTGTAGTGAACCGAAAGATCTGGTCTCGTTGAAATAAGTTGTTACAAGTGTGCATTCCGTGGGGTGCTTCGTCTCGAGCGTCCGTTCCCGTTCGCAGGATGAAAATCCCACCTTGGTCTTTTCTTGACAGACTATTAATGGGGTAGAGAGCGTAGATAAGAGCAAAACTTCACATCTACTTGGCGATTTGAGTTAAATGTTTGCGCCAAGGAAAATGTCTGCTGGTTTAAAGAGAAAGATAAACGCATTTTTCAGCCAATCGTTTTTTAGTTGTTATTTGTTTTTAGTTTTTTTTTTTTTTGCAACTGCAAAAAACAATACAAAAAAGAAGATCTGAGTAGAAAATGAATCGCCAGTGTTTCATAACACATGTGGGTACAAAGATGCAGAGGTATAGAGAATGTTCCACCTCAGTTCAGTGTGACGTTGAGTACGAGTGTCCTAATCTTCTTTTTGTTAGAACGACAACCAAACATGTCCCAACTCAAGTGAGAAAAGAACAATCATCTTCTTTCCGGAAGTGAGATTGTAGAGATAAGAAATTAAGTGCGAGAAAAGAAGCCGTTGGAGTAGAAATTGCGGTGACATCTTATCTGCTTCTCTGTAAAAAGGTGGGACCTAGTAGCTAATCTAGTATCTCGTGCAAATTCATACCTAGCGGGCACCACTGATCTAAGTTCATCGGTACAGAAGCTTATACATTTAAAATGATGAATAGCTATATTCCAATTCCTTAACCTTTCTTCGGCATCCCCTGTATCTTGTATTTTTTATCTCGCTGTAACTCCCTGCGTACCAGTGGATGTCCTTTCTTGCTTGGGTGGCGGGGGGAAATGATTATTTTAAAAAAAGGTAAAAAAATGAGTAAAAAACAAACTAGGATAGATAGATAGATAGATAGATAGATAGATAGATAGATAGATAGATAGATAGATAGATAGATAGATAGATAGATAGATACATACGGTAATGATCTGCTAAGGGAAATAAATCTAAGATAATTTCACAAAGTTTTTCCCCTTGTAACGTATGTAGAGGTTAATCAAAAAAGAAAAATGTGTTTTATTGAATTTATACGAAACGAAATTATCTCAGTCGACCTCAACGTAAAATACATATCTAAACTTTCATACTTGTCTTCATGTCAAAATTTGCATTTAAATTTTATATTATAAATTAATTAACATGTTTATTTTATAAATTTGCATTAGTATTTTCATATGTTTAAATTACTTACAGTTGCTTTGCTTAAATTTCGTTTTTTTGTCATACCAGGTTTAGTTTTATATTCACTTTTTGATTTCGAGGCGGTGGCTGGTATGTAAACAAAACACTTGAATCAAAATAATTTATTCTTTACAGAATTTTTTCTTCATAAATAATTTAATATAACTTTTTGATTAAATCTAAAATATTAGGTGTAAAATTTGAGAAAAGGAAATTTCTATTGAAATTATAAACCGGAACATTAACTAGTAAGTTAGTTGATAAGCAATAAATTTCACGTCATGGTCGGCAAGTGAGGTTAGCTGTGGGTTTCTTTACTTTGTGTTACCTTTACAGTTTGTTAGTTTCTCATTCATCTCTACGAACCTTTGGCGAAGCTTCCTTGCCTTTTGTATCCGGCAACTACTAATTCTAAAAAATGACATTCTTATTAATATTCACCTCTTCTTCGTTTTTGTGTATTTTGACTTTAAATTGTTAATTTTCGCTTTGAATTGCTGATTATTTAACGATGCCAGATCGAATCCTGTGCAATCTGGCAATTTTTTTTAAAATTTTGGTTTAAATGTTTTATTTTTATTTCTTATCTTATTTTTATTGTCATTTAATTTTATAACTTTTTTTTCACTTATTTCCGAATCGCTATCACGATGTATTTTTTATTTTATTTTATTTTTCTTAATTATTTTTTCTTTTTACCTTTTTTCTTCTTCTTTTTTTTTTTTTTTTTTTTTCTCAAAACCTGAACAATAAGGTTTAGTCGAGCCTTGAAATCCAACATGCTATTTTTCGAAATAAAAAAAAGATACTAAAAATTCAATTTAAGAAGAATCCCGAATCATAGCCGCTTATATTATTTCCCATTTTTGCCGTTGTAGATGAGGTTGGTGCTAAAAATAGGATATTGATCTTGAAAATTTTTGAAGATTTGCACGACATTTTCTCCTCTACGTCTCCCCACCTGACTGTGCCGAAGATAAAGATAAGCTTAGCCAGGTATTAAAAGCCGATATGAGTGCTTAAGTATGTTTGACCTGCTAGAAAACGTGTTAAGCACCTGATAAAATGGTTAGCGAGATTCCCGTGGCTGGAAACTAGTGTTTACTGTCGGCTCTAAAGAAAGTCAACAAATCTTTTATAGAAAATTTAAATACTGTCCTTGTTCTATATTCGGAAGAAAAAAGTAAATTATCAGCAACTTGAAAGGAAATGAACGATGAATTATATTTTTTTAATCATCTTTTGGGGGAAAACTCTGTGGGAAATTTACAGATATAACGGGTCTCCTGATTGGCCGAAGACCCGAACCTCGTCTTGGACTTGAGGCGGGCCTTTAGGCCAAGAAGAGGCTCGCCTTTTTTTTCTTACCCTTGTTTGGCGGAGACACCAGCATGCAGAGTCGGGACTGACAGCATCGGAGGAGTTCTCCGATGCTGAGATTCAACCAACGGGGCCAACAATTGGCACCCTCATTTCTCGCCATCTCGAGACCATTTCTCCTTAGTATTGGAGACCCATTGGGCTAACAGCCTCAACCTTAACAGAGAAAATACCTCGACATCCTTCCTTTCATATAAGGAACCCTTCAGGGCAATGCCTATCCTTCTGAGAGAAAAATTCTCTTAAGAACTATCGACTTTCGACCGAATGAAACTGCAGAAGAAGCTGACCCCAGAATTTCCTGTACGTCGCGGACCGCCGTTCCTCGTGTTTTCCCATACCCTTCTCAGACGAAGGAACTAACAAGCTACGCAGCGAGAAGGACTACACCAGGCTACGAAGTAGCCGCAAAAATCAGTTTTTGCAAGACAATAAATTGTTTTCCTTTATCAGGTATGTCTTGTTTGTCTGACTGTTTCCTTCCACTGCCTAAGCACTGAGTTATGTGCGAATATTTCCCACATAGCTTTTATTGCAAAAACTGATTTATAGCTTTTATTGCAAAAACTGATTTATGGCTTTTATTGCAAAAACTGATTTATAGCTTTTATTGCAAAAACTGTTCGATTTTTTTAAGCTGAGTTATAGCTTTTATTGTAAAAAACTTGCTGAATGTAATTTAACGTTTAAATATCTTTAATTGCAAGGAATAAGCTGAGTTATAGCTTTTATTGCAAAAAACTTGCTGAATGTAATTTAGCGTTTAAATATCTTTAATTGCAAGGAATAAGCTGAGTTATAGCTTTTATTGCAAAAAACTTGCTGAATGTAATTTAACGTTTAAATATCTTTAATTGCAAGGAATAAGCTGAGTTATAGCTTTTATTGCAAAAAACTTGCTGAATGTAATTTAACGTTTAAATATCTTTAATTGCAAGGAATAAGCTGAGTTATAGCTTTTATTGCAAAAAACTTGCTGAATGTAATTTAACGTTTAAATATCTTTAATTGCAAGGAATAAGCTGAGTTATAGCTTTTATTGCAAAAAACTTGCTGAATGTAATTTAGCGTTTAAATATCTTTAATTGCAAGGAATAAGCTGAGTTATAGCTTTTATTGCAAAAAACTTGCTGAATGTAATTTAACGTTTAAATATCTTTAATTGCAAGGAATAAGCTGAGTTATAGCTTTTATTGCAAAAAACTTGCTGAATGTAATTTAACGTTTAAATATCTTTAATTGCAAGGAATAAGCTGAGTTATAGCTTTTATTGCAAAAAACTTGCTGAATGTAATTTAGCGTTTAAATATCTTTAATTGCAAGGAATAAGCTGAGTTATAGCTTTTATTGCAAAAAACTTGCTGAATGTAATTTAACGTTTAAATATCTTTAATTGCAAGGAATAAGCTGAGTTATAGCTTTTATTGCAAAAAACTTGCTGAATGTAATTTAGCGTTTAAATATCTTTAATTGCAAGGAATAAGCTGAGTTATAGCTTTTATTGCAAAAAACTTGGGAAATGCTAACATTTGGTACTTGTTAATATAACATTTAGTACTTGTTAGAATAACATTTAGTACTTGTTGATACAACACTTAGTGCTTGTTAAAATAACATTTGGTACTAGTTAATATAACATTTGGTACTAGTTAATATAACATTTAGTACTTGTTGATATAACATTTAGTACTTGTTGATATAACTGCATGTCAACTATATTATAGTGTTAATTAGTAACTGATAATTAATACGATTGTTATGATACGAAAACAATGCTAAGTCTATGCATGCAGACTTAGTACGAAACGAGACATAGCTCGTACTCTTGTAACTACCCGCAATAAAAAATACACACGTGCTCCGTTCCCGGTCCTCGTCTCTATTCATTATACTATATATCACTTCATGGTGGCAGCGGTAAAACCGAATCAAAAACAAAGATTGACCCCATACACATCTATAAACCTAATCAAAACTCTGTACGGAAAGGAAAAGAGAACTAAATCAGCCCGAAAAAATTAATACGACAACTACGGACGCCGGCCAGCCATATTGTATCTCGCAACAAAACACTTGTAAGTACGACACAAACTTACTACACCGATATTCAAAAGAAATCTTGTTTAAAAAAATAAAAAAATAAAAAAAATAAAAAAAAACCCTCTAATCTTATTACATCTCGAATACCTACTGTCTACTGGATAGTTTAATTGTAATTTGTGTAATTTTTCCCATCCGTCTAATACACGTTGATACTACAGGGAAATACGTTCTTCAAAAAAGACCAACCTTAACCCGAGACAAAACGCTTCATAACGAAATGGCAACCCGTCTCCCCGAAATGCATTGGTCTGACCCCGACCTTAGCGAGGTGCTATTATTATTCAAACAAAAGATGACATTGTACCTAGAGGACGAGGAGATAACGGACACGGTAAAACAGGCCAGGAAAATCTGCCGTGGCATCGGAGACGAAGGGTTAAAGAGACTTAACGCCAGTGGGCTGACAGAAGAAGAGAAACGGTCACCACAAAAACTATGGAAGTTTTACGAAGCACAAATAAACACAAACGTGCACTTCCGAATTCACAGGTTACATTTAATGCAATATAGGCAAAAACCTGATGAAAGTTTAGACGACTTTGTCACTAGAGCCAGGACGCTTGCACTAAAATGCGATTTTTCCGAAGAAGAACTGCATGAGAGGATTATTGAACTGATAATTGCCTCCACACCATATGATGCTTTTAGGAATGAACTTTACAGCAAGCCCAAGGGACACAAGATCGCTGACGTCCTCGCCGAAGGCAGAAAATTCGAAGCCCTCTCAGCCGGAAACAACCAAATGCAACAAATCTGCGGGTCACAAAACGAAAAGATTCACAGCATACATAGGGGCAGGAAATGCAGAAACTGTAACACATGCCACAAGCCACGACAATGTCCCGCATATCACGATGAATGCTCCGCATGTGGGAACAAGGGTCACTGGGCCAGATGCTGTAGGTCATCAAAACAACAGAGAGAGAGTAGAAGTCATAGCCGAAGCCACAAAAAGCAACCTCACCACAACCGCCACCATAGTCAGAAAAGAAAACCGGAACGTGGAAGAAGGAACCAAAATGTCGACAACATAGACATTGATAATGATAGTGACAACTATCACAAACACTTCTATTCCATCACAATAAGTGACAAATGTATGGACAGCATCGACAAACAGCCCAGAAATGAAGTTTATACAATCCTAACCATAAAACCTCCCCGCGTACCCAATCCACCACATACACTCCGCTTGAAAATTGACTCTGGGGCATCAGGGAACACCCTTCCTATGAGAACGTTCCGACAAATGTACGGAACCAACAAAGCTGCCCTAAACATCCTACAACCATCATCACACATAAGACTTACTTCCTATAGTGGCGACACAATCGCCTGCGCAGGGACCATCAACATCCCATGCCAACACAAAGATTCCAAATGGATAGATGCCACATTTTATGTGGTAGATGTTCCAGGACCAGCCGTTATAGGTCTACCTACAAGCGAACAGCTCAACCTCATCACGATAAACGTTGACGCTATAAAGAGCGCAACACCAAGAATACCTCATACACCTATCTGTGATGTTGAGCAACTCAAGGAAGCATACCCAGAACAGTTCGATAGGATAGGAAACTTCAGCGGAACCGCTAAACTCCTGCTAAAGGATGATGCAGAGCCATTCATCGACCATCCCCGTAAATACAGCATCCACCTCAAAGACAAAATCAAGGAAGAAATCGAAAGGTTGATACAAGAGGATGTGCTGAGAAAAGTAGAAGAGCACACAGATTGGTGCTCAAGCTTAGCTTTTAGCACAAAAAAGGATGGATCCCTCAGGATATGCATCGACCCTCAGAAGCTAAACTCTAGTTTAAAGAGATGCCCTTACAGGATACCCACGGTGGAAGAACTGAACCCAAAATTTGCGAAGGCAAAAGTATTCAGCAAGCTGGACGCCAAAGCAGGATATTGGTCCATTCACCTGGATGAACAATCCCAGCTACTGACAACCTGTAGAACACCATTTGGAAGGGTCTGCTGGAAACGACTACCATTTGGCTTAAGTGTCTCGCAAGACATATTCCAAGCAAAAATGGACCAAATCCTTGAAGGCCTGGAAGGTGTAGCTAGCATAGCCGACGACGTAGCGGTATATGGAGAGGATGATGAGGAGCATGACAGAAATCTGCTAAACCTAATGGATAGAGCAGATAAAACTGGTCTTGTCTTCAACAGTAAAAAATGTGCTATCAAAAAACGCAGCATCACATTTTTTGGAAACATATATACACCCACAGGTATCAAGCCAGACCCTACCAAGGTACGTGACATTCAACAGATGCCACAACCACAAAACAAGGACGATCTACAGCGCTTCTTAGGGATGCTGAACTATCTTTCACAATATATCCCAAACTTTGCAGAAAAGGCACACCCGTTGCGCGGCCTCCTAAAATCACAAACACCCTGGATTTGGGATCCAAACCACCAACGGTGCTATAATGATCTAAAAGAAATGATCACTGCCGACGCCCTCCTAGCGTACTATGACCAAACAAAACCAGTAACACTGGAAGTAGATGCATCGCAGAAGGGTCTGGGGGTAGCACTGACACAAGCAGGCAAGCCAATCGCATTCGGTTCCAAAACGCTGACTGAATGCCAATCTAGATACAGCAATATCGAGCGCGAAATGCTTGCAATTGTACATGGTATTCAGCGCTACCATACATACCTTTATGCAAGTACTTTTACAGTAGTGACCGACCACAAACCCCTAGTCACTATATGCTCAAAGCCATTGCACTCAGCACCACCACGTTTGCAACGTATGCTGTTAAAGATACAAGGATACAACTTCAGGGTAGTCTACCGCCCAGGCAAAGATATGATCCTTGCAGACACACTTAGCCGACTGCCCAACCCAGAAAACAACAGTGTCGTCGAACTAGACGAAAGAATTGATGGCATAGACACAGGAGCCGATGATGAGCACCTCACCATTGCAACCATCAATTTCTCAATGGAGAAAAAGAACTTTGCTATGCAGGGAAACCACAAGGGACCGAACACTAAATCTCCTGAAGGAAATCGTATTTCAAGGGTGGCCAGAAACTATTCGAGATGTACCGACTGACATCAGAATATACTGGTCATTCCGCGACGAACTAGCCCTCGAGACAGGAATACTTTTCAAAGGAAAACAAGTTCTGATCCCAGAATCCATGAGGGACGACATTCTACATCAACTCCATGAAGCCCACCAAGGCATTGAGAAAACCCGTCGACTCGCAAGAGAGAGTGTATACTGGCCAAACATAAATAAGGACATTGAAAAAATGTGCCAGTCATGTTCGCTCTGCCAGGAACACCAAGATGCAAACAGGTGTGAAACAATTGAGCCACATAATATCCCATCACAACCGTGGCAATACATTGCATCAGACCTGTTTGAAGTAAATGGACGCCAATACCTCCTCACTGTGGACAGGTACTCAAAATACCCAGTGGTTGATGAAATGCATACACCAATATCCAGCAAAGCAGTAGCCGACAAAATCAAGAGCTACGCATCTTTATTCGGACGACCTGACCAAATCATGACGGACAATGGACCACAATTCACCGGACAAGCTTTCCAGAACTTCATTACTTCATGGGGTATCAGACATATCACCAGCTCACCACGCTTCGCAAGAAGCAACGGATTCATTGAGAGACATGTACGGCATGTCAAATCAGTAATGAAGAAATGCTTGAGAAGCAAGGGTGACATACAACTTGCACTACTGCAGATCAGAGCAACTCCAATAGATAGCAAGCTACCATCACCCGCTGAACTACTATTTGGACGAGCTATACCCACGACGCTACCCAGCCGAGTAGAGCCTGGAAAGGAAGAGTACCGACAAAGATTAGAGGAAAGGTCCGAAGAAATGAAGAAAACCCATGATGGTAGGATGCAAACCATAGACCTACCACCACTATACCCAGGCCAACATGTAACCATAGTAAACCAAGCAGACAAGCTATGGTACCCTGGGACAGTTGTTCGGAAGGACGAGGACAACCCAAGGAGTTACATTGTACAGACTCCAAACGGGAACAGACTTCGCCGCAACAGAGCCCACCTTCGTTCTGTACCAATACGGACTACAATAAAAAAAGTTCACTTCGACAGCCCTACACCAACAACACAGAGCACGGGACAAGCCCACATACACAGTGGACAGAAACAAACTATCACGCACCACCACAACACAAAAAGCACACAAGAAGACCCAACCCAAAAAAGTCCTACTCGTACTCGATCTGGACGGGCCATAAAAACCCCAGCACGATTCAAGGACTAAAATAAACACTAACACAAGGACTAAAATAAACACTAACACAAGGACTAAAATAAACACTAACACATAACTAAACAGGGGGGATGTTATGATACGAAAACAATGCTAAGTCTATGCATGCAGACTTAGTACGAAACGAGACATAGCTCGTACTCTTGTAACTACCCGCAATAAAAAATACACACGTGCTCCGTTCCCGGTCCTCGTCTCTATTCATTATACTATATATCACTTCAACGATTATCCTATTCTAAAAAAAAAAAAAGTAATGGATAACCATTACTTTTTCGTTGCTCCTTTGGCAGTGTGTGGGAAATTTACAGATATAACGGGTCTCCTGATTGGCCGAAGACCCGAACCTCGTCTTGGACTTGAGGCGGGCCTTTAGGCCAAGAAGAGGCTCGCCTTTTTTTTTCTTACCCTTGTTTGGCGGAGACACCAGCATGCAGAGTCGGGACTGACAGCATCGGAGGAGTTCTCCGATGCTGAGATTCAACCAACGGGGCCAACAATTGGCACCCTCATTTCTCGCCATCTCGAGACCATTTCTCCTTAGTATTGGAGACCCATTGGGCTAACAGCCTCAACCTTAACAGAGAAAATACCTCGACATCCTTCCTTTCATATAAGGAACCCTTCAGGGCAATGCCTATCCTTCTGAGAGAAAAATTCTCTTAAGAACTATCGACTTTCGACCGAATGGAACTGCAGAAGAAGCTGACCCCAGAATTTCCTGTACGTCGCGGACCGCCGTTCCTCGTGTTTTCCCATACCCTTCTCAGACGAAGGAACTAACAAGCTACGCAGCGAGAAGGACTACACCAGGCTACGAAGTAGCCGCAAAAATCAGTTTTTGCAAGACAATAAATTGTTTTCCTTTATCAGGTATGTCTTGTTTGTCTGACTGTTTCCTTCCACTGCCTAAGCACTGAGTTATGTGCGAATATTTCTCACAACTCCGTGCAAATGCATAATATTCGAAATTCAGTCAGTCAGTTAAGTGCAATACGTGATACACGCTTTGGGCGATCATGTCTCGAAAGAGACATGACTAACTTTGCAGAAGATTATCCTGCAGTAGGTTGCCATTGTTTTCTGCGGTAGACTGGTTGCCGACCAAGGCTATAGAACCCAATCTGTCCTGTTATTTAACCCGTAACTGGAAAGAATAGACGGATTAATACCTTTCCCAAGGGTATTTGAACGTAAGTGAATACAGTGAATTCGGCTGGAAATCGAACTCGGCCCCCCGACCTTGCGGAACTTCCCCACCCCACCCCCACCAATTGCGGGATCTGCGGGGGTCCTAAGCACGGCCCTAACTCTGATTATTATGCATAAAATGCAAAATATATTTTGTGTAGATGCTTAACCTGAATAATTACTGGCAGCACATGGCTGAGTTATATATATACGGAAATTAACGAATTTTAACGAAACCTCATCTGATCAAGAGGCTATCCATGGTCGAGTGGTCAAGACGGTACCAGATCAAATGGTATGCTTCCCCTATGTAATAGGGGTCGCAGGTTCGAATCCTGCTGGGTAGCACACATTTTCGTAATAAAAATTTATCGTAAATAATCAGGCCGGTAGATATAAATATAAAAATACTGTTTAATTAAAAATCAGAATATCTACTTAAATACGAGTATCGGCAAAAAATAATGTTCAAAATAATTCATTACAAATATATATATATATATTTTCTCGTGCCCAAGTGTTAACATAACATCCCATCCCTCAAACCAACTTTTATACAAGGCATTCTTCAAATAAATAACAAACTGAAACCTTCCCGTTGTTTCATTAATGTCAATAAACTTGTTTCTAATACACACCTTTCACCTGTGAAAAATTTTCAAGACGTGTTTCACTGAGTAATTAATTAGAAGAGATAAACTTTCTACCTTAGATCATTTGTGTGAATATCCTCTCTTTGAATATTTGTCAAGTTTCTTTGATGATCTGGGGCTGACGTGCAGTCCTGACGTGCTAAGATAAGCTTTGTATCCAGTTATTGCGTATGCAGGGCCTGAGTAATATTTGACAAGTGGCCTGAGCGTACGCGCTCGGGTTCCCCACGTTAAAAACCGACCTTGTATCACAATTCACTCCAGTAGGGGTGTAGAGTAATTTCCGACAAGCTTAGACATGCTGTGATCAGTCCCGACTTGCTAAGACAAGCTTCGTACCCAGTTACCGCGTATGCGGAGTCGGGTAATTTTTTATAACATTTTTTGCAGGAATAGAAACTGACACCGTTTTCACAAAGAAATTGCCAGAAACTGATAGTAACTACGTTCAATCAAGAAACATTATAAAGCACTTTCATCATTTCTAAAGACATTTTCTGGCTACGGCTTGTATTTGAGAATTAAAAATATGTCTAGCTTTGAACATAGCACAGTCCAAATCCTTGAAGATGGCTAATCGATTATCTGAAAGAAAACACTTATTCATACACAAAAGTACAATAACAAAATAGCAGAAGGAACTAAACAGCCATTTTTACGAAAAAGAAATCGATGAACACACACACACACGCGCGCGCGCATATATATATATATATATATATATATATATATATATATTCGACGATCACAAACAGTCAAGAATTGGGGCTGATCAGTATAGTATGCAAAAATCATTTGACTTATGACACTATGTGACAATGGTGGAATTAAAGTGGTTAATATAAAATGCGAATTAGGAATACGGAAAGGAAGGAGGAAAGATGGAGATCGTTTCTTTTTCTATGCTTTTCCGATCAAGACTTTGGTATGCAGGAAAAAGTGATTTGAAAAATGATTATCGGTTTTGGGAATCGAAAGCAAAACTGAGAAAGCCGAATTATGCCCACCAATAAAAGTGGAAATGACAATTGGCAAGGTCAAGTGGCCATCTTGAATACAACTGTGAAAAGGTAAACAAATCAAGAAATAAGACCTTATCTGCCGCTTAAACAACTAAATAAAAAAACAAATTTTTATTCTAATGTAAATAAATTATCTCCCAACCAATTATGCAAGTTCTTTATGTAGGCGAATCCGGAATTAAAAGTAACCCTATTCTTTGCACTTTTCACAAAAATTCACAATCCAGTGTGAAATTTAATTTTGACGAATAGGAAAAGGATTGACTCCATACTGAAAGAATAAGACGAAGCCAAATATCGCGATCCGAGGTTTAATTAATTGTCTAACCAATGAAAAGAAGCGATTTTCACAAATGAAAGAAAATTTAACAAGCCTATGTGAAAAAAATAAATCGCTACCAAAGAAGGCAAGGAATTCGAATGAATCAGCAGAGAGAGATGTAAGCAGTAATATCATACACCGGCAACATGTGACACAAAAACTTCAAACCACCAACCCGGACATAAGGTCTTATCACGCACTCGTTCTCGTGCTCCATCTCATATTTAATGTTCCTTTACCTCTTCTTCCTTCTCGACATCCTCGCCATCAACAAAGAAGAAGATAACAACAACAACAACAACAATATGACACTTCAACTGACTCCGAAAAGTTAAACCGATAAGTACAATCATTCTTTATTGTTTACCTTCCTTTTCACTTTCCCGTCGGCCATAAAAAAAAGGGAAAGGAATACAGACTTTATTAAACACATTCTGCTACTTACAACTAGAATTGCTGCCTACATCTACAAGCTCTGAATTCACTTAACTCCTTACTATACTTTCGCCTTGAACATTTAACTCTTACAAATTAATGTTATTCTGTTAATAAAATTCTACTTTAGACATACAAACGAAATACATTTATTCTTCCAATCTTCAACCTTAAGTTGTGGGCAGTGTCGGCTATGTTTGAGAATTGGCCTTGTTCCAGACATGGTTGACCGTCCCTACCTCACTGGTCCGAAAAAAACATGCAAAGGAATTCTGATAACTACATCATGGTAACCATCCAATGCAAAGAAATACACAAATCAACTTTCCGCTCACAATATTGACCATGGCATGAAAAACTCAAGCATCACAACATAAAATAGCGACTCACCGTCTTTTTTTTTTTTTTTTCACCCCGAGCAAGGCATTTCACTGCCACTATTGCGCAGGGGGCTACATAGCGTGGAGAACGGATGGTTAGATATAGGAAATGTCAGAAGGTGGCTGATAGGCGGGTAAGGATACCGAGAATGAGGGTTGGGTAGATGTTGAGAGTGTTGGGAGCATAATTGGAAGTTAGTGTGATAGGAGGTGTCTATTAGCCCTACATTTAAACCCCTGGAGATTGTAGATGTCGGGAAAGCAGACATAAATTCTGTTGTCACATTGTACGCTGATACATTATGAATCGCTAACGACAACTGGGAAATTTCAACGAGGTCTCAATTCCAAAGCTTACTACCTCAAAATATACCCTTTTTGTCCATGTTAAATACAATCATATAACTTTATGTGAAACCAATTCTGTCATACCTGTGTTACGCTTTTGAATGCCACTTCGTGTACGACGACCATTGAATATACACATTTTCTTTTCTGGACATTCATCGAATCTCAAAGTCCCATGCGTTTGAATAATTCCAATTTCAAATTAAATTCCGATACATTATCAGCCTCTAATGAGAACAGCGAAATTTTAAAGAACTCTACTCAACATCGAAACTATGAATCATTTTAATGTTGGATTACTTTTTCTGAAACAAACTGCTGACAAACTAAAATGCTTAAAATTATAAAGAAATTCTTTTTTCTGTTTTGTCTTAACGTGTTATTTTCTTATTCTTACGATACTTTTACAGTAGACTGAGACCTTCGATACGATAAGAAACTATAGCCACTCTCATGGCTTTCAAACAAGATGTTTATTGACGAAATGAACAACAATTATGGAAACACATTTCAACCTACGAAGACAAATCAGCCAAACAAAACGAAAACTATTATTTGAAAAAGCGACAAGAGATACCACTACAATTTATTAATATTTTTGCTAATAAATTTCCATTCGTGTTTTTTCTTTCTTTTTTATAAACTGACTACCTTCAATTTTGATTCTTTTAATTAAAACGGCAACATTGTTAAATTAATTTTTTGCATTATATAAGTATTTTATAATAGTTACAAATACATAGGTGTCTGCGTGTGTGTATTTGGTGGGTGTAATTACTGATGTTCAACAATTCCGTTGTTTTTTTGTTTTTGTTTTTGTTTTTTTTTATTTACCTGCAATATTTTTATTTGTCGTTATAGTTTAAGCCTGTAATATTTTTAGTATCCTTGTGGGTATAATTAACAAAGAAGTGGATACAAAATATTAGCGTTGAGAGTAATATTTTATTTTCTTATTTTTACATACTAGACTGTTAAGTGTCTGCTGGCAACAGAACACATGTTGCCTGCTTGGAAGCCAGAGAGGAACTGATGATCCTTTAGGTCAGGCACGGGTCAAGGAGATAGAGAGAGTAGGGGAAAGATTTGGGTATCTTAGTTCTTGGGAGCTACTTAGAGACAGAGAGGGTAAAAGAAACAATGTATTCTCTGCATTGTAGTAGTATCTGACCTGAGGTCATTTTGGTTCATTCCTACAAT
This sequence comes from Ascarosepion bandense, assembly GCA_037127315.1. Taxonomy (NCBI): domain Eukaryota; kingdom Metazoa; phylum Mollusca; class Cephalopoda; order Sepiida; family Sepiidae; genus Ascarosepion; species Ascarosepion bandense. The sequence continues at coordinate 141,827 of JBBBDQ010000300.1, read as the reverse complement.
ACTCTCCTACCAGATAACGGAGTGTTTTTTTTTTTGTTTTTTTTTAATAATAGTAAAAGTATTCATTATCTTTTTTTTTTTTTTTTTTGACTCTCCTACCAGAGTTTGTTATTTTTATTTTATGTTTAACCGTTTTTCCGAATTTGTTTCCTCGATATAAGAGGGGAGTATTCAAATCCCGTCTTTATTCGAAGGAATGTTCTGGTTTGCGGTTTTTCTTTTATTTGTTTGGATTTTTTTTTTTTTGTTTTCGTTTGAAATGAAAATATGTTTTCTTTTCTTTTATTTAACCGTTTTACCGAATTTGTTTCCTCGATATAAGAGGGGAGTATTTAAATCCCGTCTTTATTCGAAGGAATGTTTTGGCTTTCGGTTTTTGTTGAAAGGGATTGGTAGTAATTTTTTTTTTTTTTTTTTTTTTGGTTCGTTGGTATTTTGAATTTTTGTTGCAGGGAAATATTCATATTTCGCTGAAAGTTCAAATTCTTTTTGTTGTTGTTGTGAGAATAGCCCTGGGTAGTTCTGATCCGTTGAAGTTTCTTCAGTGTTTGTTTGCTATTTTGAGTTTGTATTACAGAGAAATTTTCAAATTTCACTGAAAGTCCAAACAAAATTTTTCTGGGTGTGTATATATATATATATAGGTGTTGAACTCACGCCGGTTAGCCACTAATTTTATGGTGGGTTTTTTTGTTCTTTTAAATTCACACGTGACTATCCGACTGTTTTTTTTTTTTTTTTCTCTTTTTTTTGTTTTTTTTTTTTGTTTTTCCAATTTTTTTTTTTTTGTTCTTTTTGTTCATTTTTGTTCTTTGTTCTTATCGTTCATTTTGTTCTTTAGTTCCTTTTTTCCTTTTCTTTTTCTTCATCATTAATTGTTTGCGCTGGGTGCCTGTTTACTCTTCGACAATGTGTTTGAAGCACGTGGAGTTTTTAGTTGTTTGTCTGTTAGGTTTTTCTTTTTTGGTGCCGAAATGCTGAGAAGAATGTTCATTTTGAACTTTCCGTAAAATATTTTTGTTGAAAGAGTAATTTGGCTTACTGTGGCAGTTGTTCATTTTGATGCTGGCGGACGTTAAGTTTTTTGTTTTTTTTTTTTTTAGCGTTGAGAGTAATATTTTATTTTCTTATTTTTACATACTAGACTGTTAAGTGTCTGCTGGCAACAGAACACATGTTGCCTGCTTGGAAGCCAGAGAGGAACTGATGATCCTTTAGGTCAGGCACGGGTCAAGGAGATAGAGAGAGTAGGGGAAAGATTTGGGTATCTTAGTTCTTGGGAGCTACTTAGAGACAGAGAGGGTAAAAGAAACAATGTATTCTCTGCATTGTAGTAGTATCTGACCTGAGGTCATTTTGGTTCATTCCTACAAGCCATTTGACTTACTTACCTTTTAAATCCGCATTCTATATTCTGGTTTATTCCTTGGTTCGAAAACAAACCAAGCCAATCACCAGAAGTGAAAATTCATGATTATCTTAGGTTCAGATATGAGTCAGTGTGTCTTCAAAAAAAAAAAAAAACGCAGATTTTTTAATCTATTTTTGAAAGTTAACATGTACGGAGCATCGGCTATGTTTGTGAAATGGTTTTTTTTGTGATCATAACCGAGTCCACAACATTTGAAAGAATTAAGTTTGAATATACATTAAACGAAGGATAAAAGAGCCTTGTTTGTGTTATTAAATGCAAGATTTATTTAACAAAGATTAACATCAATTCAATGTTATTTTGAAGTAAGGTGAGGATAATAACGAGATAACACACGTGTATATTTTAACGACACAAGATAATGACTTTATTTACATATTTGAAGTTGCAAGTAGCTTGGTTCAGGACAAGTAATCAAACATTAAAATTCGTAAATTCGATGAGTAGCCAAAATGTGAATATGTTCATATTAAATCATCTGACACGATTTCCAAAATTCTTAAAACAAATTGTGAGAGTTCGTTTTTCATATTAAAAGTTACACGGTTGTTTTCAACATAAATAAAAATATATATTTTAAGGTATTTAGCTTATCAGTTGAATAGCGTTCATTGAAATTTCCCAGTTTTCAATAGAGGCTAATAATGTATCAGTGTGTATTTTGACACCGGTGTTATACAGACCCGTGGGACTCTGTCTTTTTCTCTCTCTTCTCACGTTTTTCTGGACTCATTCAACTTTCTCTGTCTATATATATCCGAAAGAGATTTGACATCAGCTCGCTACTTTTTCTCTGTACGTAAGTCGCTCCTTTTTTCTATTTGTCAAATAAGTTTTCACATAGGCTCGTTAAAGTTTGCCTTGTTTTATTTTGTTTTGTTTTTGTTTTTTGTTTTTTTGGGTGGGGTTGTCTTTTTTTCTTTTTGAGCTCGGAGCCAATCTCTTTTTCTATTGGTCAAAATACAGTTTTCACACTGGCTTGCGAATTTTAAAACACTGAAGAAAAGAGAGTCAATTTCATTCAGCATTCACCACAGTTTAAAAAGTAATGTTCATTTGAAAGTTACTCATAAAGCATTCCTTAATCAGACAAAATGGATTTATGAAGAAAAACGCGCCCATTTTTTTCTGAGTTTACAATTGTAGTAGGGAAAATAATATCTGTTTCTCTTTTTTGTTGCCGATAACTAAATGAAGAAAGAGGAGAAACATTTAATGCAGTGTGATAGTGTAGAATCACTTCTACATGCATGTACATACTTATACACATATCTCTATGTACGCACGTACACACACATATACGCACATACTCTTACATTAGTACCTCACGTAAAAACTCTTTTTCCCGCGCTTCATTCAGAAATATATAAGCTGATGTTCACACGTGTGTAGACCAGTTGGAATCTGTCTTTCGGAGCTAACAGTCCGATTGTCGTTAGTTCCTTTCCAACTCACATACTGCGCTAATTGCGTTTAGCAATTAGTTACACCAAATCTCTCTCTCTCTCTCTCTCTCTCTCTCTCATTCTCTCTCTCTCTTACAAGCATACTTCACTACATATAATTATATTTAACTACTAATTAGTGCAAACATCATATTTCCTTTTTTCAGGAACTCTTCCAGTATGAACATTGATGCATTTTCTTCAACATCCAAGAGAGAACTTTCTCCACTAAATCTTTCATGCACAAATTAATCAATCCTGTAATTTTGTTTAATACATTGTTATTATTCTTGTTTTCTGAGTTATTTTTATTATTAATGTAGTGGATTGGACAACCAGTCTACTTTATAATGGTGACTCCACTTTCGAATTACAACCACGTTGTCCAGTCCTCAATAATAGAGAGAGTGAATGAGTTAGAAAATGCGTGTCGTCTGGAATTGACGTCTAGTCAGACAACTTGTGACTCTCTGTAATGCTCTTTCTTTCTTGTTGTCAGAAACACGAGGAAGAAGGAGAATCAATGAATAGAGCGCGAAAGAGAAGTTGAGAGTGTAAGAAAATGAAGGTCGCCCGGACTTGGCGTCCATTGGACAACTTTTGGCTCTCTGGAGATAAAGAAAAAAAATCACACATTTATATAGATTTTTGGAGAATAGAATCGGGTCAACTTTTAAGACTTTTTCTTACCCCTGATTGGTTAATAAATAAGAGATTGTATCAATTTTGTTGTCAAACTCCTCTGCACAAGGTAAAATTCAGTGAGCCAATTGTTTTAAGGAAAAAGCTTTTCTATTGGTGAATGAATAAATGCATATGCATTTTTTATTGGCTCATGAAAAAGTATAGGTGTGTATAATTTCGGACATTCTATGCCATCAAATATTACGAAACCCGATAAACACGTTAAACTAAAATATCTCACTGATTTTGCAAATTACTTATGATGATTTCCTGTCTAAAATCGAGTTCTTATTCAAGATTTCAAAAGCACAAAAATAAGATGCCAAGACTAAAAGGAAAAGAAACACAAAACTAGTTAACTCTACACATTTTCGATATCTAACATTTAAACTGAATTTTTAAATATAAAACAGTTTTTTTCTAAGCTTTAATTTTAATTTAATTAAAAGCTAAATGATTGAATTTACTATTTTCAGTAAGCAAACTTCACTGGAGGGTTTCAAACAAAAATTGTTTTGATTAGAGTCTAAAGTTTTGAGATTTTCAATTTTTTCAGTTTTTCGAGCCTTTTTCAGCGATCGACACAGTTGTAAACAAAACTTTCTTCTAAGTTTTAAATCCTTGCAAAAATAAAATATACATCTCTGACACGTTATTTTTGAAAAATTAGCGAATTTAAAGTTCAATTCCTCTGATTTTAAACATAAATTACTTGATTATGGCATCAAATTAAAATAAAAGTATTTCTGAATCACAGACGTCTTAACTTACTGACCTTTGAAGTAAATGATGACAGCCTGTTATCAATCGTTTAAAAAGTCTGGCTAAGTATGGTTGACCAGAATTGACACAAATTATTAAACCTAAGTGTACGTTTCGTAAGAGGAACAACCCTTGAAACACTTAATATGACATTTATGGTCTACCATAAAAACAGACATCTGCGCACACATACACACACACACAAACACACACACTCTCTCTCTCTCTCACACACAAACACACACACACACACACACACAAAATGTTTTAATTATTTTAAAAATCTTGGTGCGTGAAATTTGTATTAACATTTTTCGATTTTCGATTATTAAATATAGTCTTCACATATTAATAGCCTAATTGAGACTAAGACTGAAAGAAATTTTAAAAAGTCTTTTGAGAATTTATAAATTATCATAATTAAAAATAATAAATGTGGAGGATTTTTGGGTCCTTTACGATTTATGTTACGATTCGTTCAACATACGATTCAAGAAAAATAAAGACAACAACTCCAATTTGTAACCAATAAATAAATATGTATATTCAAATAAATACAGCATTAAACAAACAAAGCATGTAACAGTATACATAGAGTAAGAGGGAAAAGTTGTTCCTCTTTAACTGTTTGTTGACCAAAGTCAATTAAATGAAGAAAGTTTTTTCTGGTGCTGAAAAGGTTTGTTATAATTGTTAGAAAGATTTCCATGTAAGAATAAATAACATGAAGAATAAAATTATTTTGAATGTAAGTAACACAAATTTTGGTCAAGAGTTCAAAAGTTCAAAAGTTCTTGGCGAAAATGTTCGCACAAAAAACAAAGTTCTGTGTATGTGTGTGCGTTAAGGAAGGTTTGAGTAGAGAGACTTACGTGGAGTCCGTTTAGCAGCCTGGTCGTCTACTGACTAGCTTGCTGAAAGTAGCCGTATTTAACGAAGAACGGTGGCTCAAAAACAAAACGCGGGAAAAACTGGTTTTTACATAAAAAAAATATGTGATTGGCTAAAAATTAACTAATCACCACACACATACGAAAGAGCTGCTTTAGAGCCGAAAGATTCAAAGGCGTTTGTGATTGCTAAATTGTCCTATACAAGAACAGTAGTGATTTATTACCCAATCACAGACGAGTAAATGACATGGACCGAATGTGGGTAAGAAAAACATAGCAACCGCTATAATAAAATGAAAACAATTCTACAAAAACTTCATTATTCATTGAAAAATATTTTTTTCTTCAGATGATGATATCCTTACTATTGTAGGGTTTGATACATTCACACTCACACACACACACATGGTCATTCAGCGTTCACGTAATAACCTTAGTTTTTCCGCGCTCCGGCATGCCAATAAAAATCGGGGAGCGTTACGTGTTACGTTAGTTAGGTTTTTGTCCCGGGCAAGAGCAGACATGTTTCCCTAACTCACACAAACACACGCGCACTAATTGCGGGTAGCAATTAGTGGCGCAAAATTTTTATTTCTCACCAGCATGCACACACAACTCAAAAAAAAAAAACTCCAATTGGAAACAGACATTAACACTATGCACATTAACTTTCATTCAAACTGAACTTTACATAAAATAACTTTCTACCGAACATTTTACGACGTTTCTGTCCAGACAAAGGGAAAGAACTTTTCTTTCCTTACTTTTATGCATGCTCTCAACCCTATGTAACCTTTGTTAATATATTGTTTTTCTGGTTACTTTCGCCTTTTCGTCTTTCTTATTTCCTGCTTTATTCCATGACCCCAGTTACGTCGAGTCGACTCGTAAATATAAATCAGTAAAGGGATGTCATCGCCTTAAGTCACTAAGTCAAGGTACCTCCACTCGGATCGATAACAAAGGCAGATAGTATGAATAAAAAAGGTTCCAAACTTAATAAAACAAACTTTTTTCCTCAAAATGTTTATATTATTATTAAGAGGAAAGTTCAAAGTAGTTTTTAATTATTTAAAAAAAAATTTTAATCCATTCTAACATTTTCGAAATTTTGGCATTTATTAGAAGGAAAGAACAAACTATTTTTTAACAAAAATTTTAAAATCCTTTCTAACACGTTCGAAATTTTGTTTAAATCTTGTTTTTTATTTTTTATTTTTTATTTTTTTCGTTAGTGAGTTACCAGACATTTATTTATTAGTTTGTAGGTGATTTTGTATTTGCTGGGTTGTATGTGCTTCCGTATTTTACGGGTCTGGCTCTCTAGATTATTTCCCCCACAAATACAACACTCTGTTTTACAACCGCGCAAAGTGAAAGGAATAATTCACAACGGACATTAAACAACAAACAATTTATTATGTGAAAAATAAAATGGTACGTGGAAACAAATAAAATACATGATGCGAAAATTGCCTTTTGGAAAGTAAAACTTGGCAAGAAGTTAAATTTGTTCAAAGATGTGTATAAGTTTACATTAGCAGAGTCCGTAAATAAGTCTTTCCTACTTACATTTAGTTCATTTCAGGTGGCGACAGCGTGTCGCGTTGCTGAATGAAAGTTCGTCGGTTTTTTCTTTTCAAGGTCCTCGGAGCTAGGTCATGAACTTTGGCGTGGAAGAAATGACTTGGCCGGACAAAGTATCGGTGGCATGCGTACTTAATGGCTAGCTTGGTGACTGACTTTTTTTTTCTAACTGTGTGTATTATATACATTAATAGGGGATCAAAGAATCTTTCTAACATTAGCGTGTGAAAACATTTATTGACCAATCAGATTTATTATTTTACTATTTTGTTTTGGGGCCTAAATATTTTTGTGTTAATTTACTTCCGCTCCTATTTTTCTAGAATGTTCTTATTCAAGTTTTTAGCTGATTGGTTGAGAAATATAAAAATGTAATCTAAATTCTACTGCCGTTTTGATCCAATTTTTCTAGAATGTTTTATTGTGATTTCATGTTGCTTATTTAAATAGAAAAAAAAATGTATCCCATAAGTTACAGCAAACATTACTCAACTCACTTTTTTTGCCGGTGAAAAACACATTAGCAACAATCAAATAATTTTTATTAAACCTTCAGCAGGACACATTAATAACATAAACATTTCTGACGATAAAACTTTATTTTTATTAGGTACATACAAAAACCAGGTGCTGTAAAGGACCAAGAATAGTCCACCGCCAAGTTTGGGGGTTGGGTGCAGGGCTAACAACCCTGCCCCGTAAAAAAAATCAATTTGTTACAGAAACTTGAAACAGCAACAAAAAGTTGCTGCCCTATGCACCCCTGGATGTGATGGATGATGACCTATAAAAACTCCAGACAGATAAAAAAAAAAAAAAAAAAAAAAAAAAAAACGCAACAAAAATCAGTAAAAAAAAAAAAATTTGTAAAAACCCTGAGATTAGATCCCCAATCGTTATATCAAAAACACATGCAAATAAACGAAAATAAAAATTCGCAAAAAAGGTGAAATGTTGAAATATTTTCAGTCAGGTAATTTTTTATATTTTTATTTATCAATTGCCGAAAACTATCAAAACAAGGAGACTGCACCGGGGGTTGTGGAAGTGAACAGTAAACTACAAGTTTGCGATTATCACATATGCGAAGTAACCCCACGGCTAAGCTCGCTTGCCAGTGAAGTTGGCTATATGAATGCAGTTAATGTATTAGTAGATATTATTTTACTTTTTTGGTTAGAGTTTTAATTTTTTTTTAATATCTGCAAATATATTTTTAGATTTAAATAAAAACAAAATTACGGTAATTTTTCATATTTTAATTGTCTTTATAAATGTGCTTTTTTAAAACGAAAAAACAAAACATTTATTTCCATTTGAAATGATAAACGTGAATGACCGCTTTGAAAATGGAAAAGTTGACGTAAAAATAGAATCTAGATTGCAAAACAAAACGAAATACAAAATTACATTCGTACAAATATACGAATGCAATTTTTGTATATTTTCGGGAAGTTTATGTTTTTAAAAAATGCTTAAATCACAATTTCTGTCTCTTAAATAATCATTTTCTAATAAAATAAATAGATAAATATGACGTGGAGAAAAGTAAGAAAGAGTCAATATTCAAGGGAGGAAAATAGAAAATTTGGATCAGATATTTCGTTTCGTATAAAATAGATTTTGCTTTTTTCATTTACACGCTATTGACGTAAAGTAGGACGCACGTCTAAACTGAATGCTCTAACATGTATGCCTACATATTTATGCACGTACGCACGGACAAACTTCAAACACACAAAAGTCGTCGGCATTGGGGCTAGGAATATTCTTTAAACATTTTTTATCACTATAAGAATTCCTTATCACGAATATATGTAGAATAAATAAAGAACGAGTCGGAAAAAGTGTCTCTTTTTTTTAGTTTTAACAAGCTTCTTTTTAAGAGATTTTTTTTGTTTAAAGTGAAACATGTTAGAGATTAATCATAAAGAGTAAAGACACTTGTTCTTTACTAATTCTATTCATCTTGTCAGATTCCGATCCAAAAATTCAATTCATATATATATATATATATATATATATAACATGATTATTAATTCTTTTTTGAAGAAGTAAACAATTCAATAACAGTTAACAAAAAAAATTTAGTTTTTAATTTTAAAATTTCAGTGTCCCGCTCCTTCATGCGCATCTGTATTTACACAAACGTAAACATCACTTTTTTTATTCTGAAGAAGTCCTAAAAGAAGAAACGTGTCACTCGAAATATTTTTGTCAAATAGATTTCCATCGAAAATTATTAGAAAAGTCCATGTTTACTATGTAAATTGATTGCAAATTCCCCGCAATTCGCTACAGAAGCCAAAGTAATCATTCTCAAAATGCCAATAAAAATAATTATTAGTCGAGGGGAGAGATAAAACTAAATTTAAATCCCTTTCCAGCACGTTATGAGTCAGTGTAACAAGGCAAGGTTTTTTATACGTCTAACTGGCTTAGGTAGGGCTAGGTATGGTATTTTTTAATAGATTGAAAAAAATTACACACACTCACACACACTTATATATATATATATATATATATATATATATATATATATATTTAATTGTATCACCCCGAGCAAGGCGGTAATGCCACTGATGTGTAGGGGGCTACGTAATAGTGAAAAGATTGGAAAAGATAAAGCCGGAAACCACATCCTAAACAGGGAACAAGGGATGAGCCTCTTAACCTGTTCAATAGATGTGGGTGGAGTGTGAACCGGGCGATGTGACAAATATGGATTTACCCAATACTTATATATGCACCATAAACAGAACTCAACTGCATTACAGATCATGCCTACTAGAGAAAGGGTATCAAGATGGTTATTGAAGTGAATTTCATGTGCTATATTCAACTTAGTAAAGAGCTTGTACAAGTGTTAAGATATTTCTCGTCACTATAGGACAAGATTTACCGTGACTCAATACACCCCATAAAGCTAGGCCAACTAGCAATTTTACAAGCTAGATCATTATATGTAGGGATTTCTGATATATATATTTTTTAAGAGCTATTAATTTTTTGATACTAAAGATTACAGTGCCTAAAATTTATGGCATTGCCAAAATGTTAATGAGGAAAGAATTTGCCATTTTATAAAATTTTTTAAATCCTCTTTACCATGTTTGGAAAAAAAAAAATTTTTTTTTTTTTTTTAGCAAATGAGTAGGGAATGACTGATCTGTTTTATTTAAAAACAAAAAAAAACTTTCTCAAAATGTTTTAAAATTCTAACACATTTGATTAAAAATTGTCAGCAAGTAATGAGTTTTTACTAGTGCACTGTCTTCTACAAATACTTTCATGGCTTCTGCTCCGATAAACTTAGCTCACTGGTACCCCACCCAATTTACTTGAGCTACAAGATTAGCAATTAGGTTCCACCCTTTTGTGAAACCAATAAATTGTAAATGCAAATTCTACTCCAGCAGCTTTTCTTGCATCTCCCACCTGTGAAATTTCCTTCTGTTTACTTGCTTTCCCAACAGCTACAATCTTCAAGAATTCAAATGTAAAGTCAATAGTCATATCCTATCTCATTAACTTGCATCCTTCCTCTCATTCTTCTACCCTCTTCCAGACACCCACTGTAACCTGAAACATTCTCATCTATAGTTCAAATAGTGCTTAATTTATTTTTAAATTAAACACTCAGTATAATCAGACTTTTTCTAAGAAACCTGGTACATTACATGTATGATAGCATCAGATTATTCTATAGCTTCAAATTAAGAAAACAGCACAAGTACAAAGCAAAACTACAACCATTACAAATTGATTGCACAATAATGAAGATCAAGTTTGAAGTTAATTGTTCCTAGTTTTACATGGCTATACTTTTGTAAAGAAAGAAAAAAAAAACAGCCTATAGAATTCCATTTAAATCTTATAGATGAAAAATAAATGGAAAAAGACAGTACGTTTGTATGGAAGGTATATTTACGATATAATTTTATCGGTAAAAATCTAAACACGTCAGAATTTAGTTTATAACGCGCTTCGGTCGATCTTAAGTCAAATCCTGGTCAACTGTAACCAGATAATATATCCCTTCCACACGCCGCCTATACTCGATAATATAACCACTCTAGCGGTTAACCATCTCCTAAGACAACGACTTAACAGGACCAATTCTGCCCTGGTCAGTGCTGACATTGGACAATTTCGTTGATCGTTGGCCGCTTCGATCCACACAACACTCTGCCCACGTTGTGTTTTTGATCCTAGAGTAGTAAAGATCGAATATTGCCAGCATTGGCTCGATCCACGTCGAAGCTATATTATGAAGAGAAAAAAATGTTTTTCTTACGGAAATAAAAACCGAAAATCGATCAGATTAATCTTAAATTGGTAACAAAATCAACATTTCCTGTTTAAATTACTACAGTGGCACTTTTCTTTTTTCTACATTTTGAAACGGCATTCAAAGTCTGGAATATCTTTCGGCAACAACAGATCACGTGAGTTTTTGTAGCACTTCATCCGTGATTCACCGCTCGTCTCTCGTCTGTCATCACAATCTGGCGTGGGACTGTATAGGGTACAAATCCTATATCATCCAACAATTAACTAAAACAGCAAAAGTAAAATTGCACACCCGCAAAAATGGATAAGAATGACCGAGAATATTTTGAAAAAAAAAAAACAGACCAAGGAAAAAATTCACAATCAAGTGTGAAATTTAATTTTGACAAATAGGAAAATGATTGATCCCATACTGAAAGAAAAAGACGAAGCCAAATTTCGTGATCCGATCTTAAATTAACTTTGTAACCAATGGAAGGAAGCGATTTGAGAAACTGAAAGAAAAGTTAACAAGTCTATGTTGAAATTGTCTTTGGCTATAAAAATAGAAAAAAGTCGAAGTAGTCAGACAGATGGGAGCAGAAGTTAGTGACGAGACCGCAAGATGTGACTAAAGAAAAAATAATTTGCCGACTCGGACGTAAAGTCGCGTCACACACTCGTTCTCCTTCACTTGTGCCAATTTTCTTTACCTCTTCTTCTCCAACCGCAATATTCTCGCAATAAATAAAGAAGACAACAACAAGATACTTCAACTGACTCCGATAAGTACAATTTCCTGTATTGTTTCACTTTCTCGCTGGTCATAAAAAAGGAAGGAACACAGAATTTATTCGTAACCTTTTAATCTTTCTACATATCAACTATCAACTATAAGCTCTGGATTCATTTAAATCCTTACTACTATTTCTCTGGAACATATAACTACGTACATTTTTCTCTTTGAACAATTTACTTCTCACAAATTTGTTATTCTGTTTAGTTAATAAAATTTTACTTTATCATACAAGACGAAATATTTTATTCTTCCACATTCCAATATCCAACCTTCAACCTTCTGATAATTTACATTAAGTGGTCTTGTAACCGGTATAACCGAACCCTACAACCGGCTTGTTTTGGGAGGTTTGGTAATACCCCAGGCGAATGAAGCATTCCAGAAGTTGAGTAAATTATTAAGAAACAGGACAATTTCGCTAGAAACAAGGAAGAGAGTACTGGATTGCTATGTGTTGCTCATTCTTCAATATGGCAGTGAATGCTGGACAATATCATCAAAGATGAAGGAAAAACTTGAAGCAACTGAAATGTGGTTCTACAGAAGGATGCTGCTAATATCAGGGATCGAGCACGTGAGCAATGATGAGGTCTTAGAAGTGATGGAAACAAAAAAGAAATTAATACTGATCATCAGGAAGAGACAGCTGAAGTTATTGGGACATGCAATGAGGAAAGAGGGCTTAGAGAACCTGATACTAACAGGCCAGATAGAGGGAAAAGAGACAGGGGAAAGCAGTAGATAACATATCCAGGTAGATGATGGAACGAGGGCTGCATGGTGTAACAGGAGAAGGTGTGCAATGAGCCACCAGGGATAGGGAAACGTGGAAAGCCATGATCGCCTACGTCCTGAAGGGACAAGGCACATAGAAGAAGAAGAATCTTCAAGGATTTTGGTTGTGCTATGTTAAAAACTAGACATATTTTTAATTCTCGAATATAACACGTCGTTTGAATAGATGAAGAGGTTCATCCCTTGTTTCCTGTTTAGGATGTGGTTTCCGGCTTTCTCTTTTCCAATCTTTTCACTCTTTTTTTTTTTTTTTTTTTTTTCAATTGGAGTAGATAGACTAAACTATCGCCCGGTTCATACTCCACCCACGTCTATTGAAGAGGTGAAGATGCTCATCCCTTGTTCCCTGTTTAGGATGTGGTTTCCGGCTTTGTCTTTTCCAATCTTTTCACTCTTACGTACCCCCCTGCACATTAGTGGCGTTACCGCCTTGCTCGTGGTGATATGATTTTAAAAAATGCAGCCAGAAAATGTCTTTAAAAATGATGAAAGTGTCTTATAAAACTGCAACTGCTGATAATTTTTTATTGAAGGTAGTTGCTTTGTTTGGTCTCAGTTTCACATAATTTCTTTGTAAAGAACGGCGTTAGTTTCTAATCCAGCTTAAAATGTCGCAAAACAACACCAACAAAAGATGCAGAGGTTCAGCACCAGAAACTTGATGAGATAATTCCACAGAATTGGTTAAGACGTCTTTTTTCTCTCTCAAAAGATAAATGAACATAATCCGTCAGTTTTTTTTAATAATCATATCGCCCCGAGCAAGGCATTTTACTGCCACTTTTTTGCAGGGCTGGGGTTACACGTTTTTTTTTTAATCATATCACCCCGAGTAAAGAGTATGATCTCGGTTTTAGTCACTTTTCTACCACCGTAATGTAGCTTCCCTGTTCTTTTCTTTACTTTTTTTTTTCTTAAATTTTCTATAAATACTTTCAGTGTAATTTTTTATGAATTTTCTCGATGGTACCTAGATTTTAAGAATTTAAGCGCAGTACTCGATTGGTGGGAAGGTCTCATCATTTTACAATTGAAATGGCTAGATATAACCTTTCCTAAAAAATATTTTCATGGTAATTGTTCTGATGAAATTTCCGCTATGATACCTAGACTTTATGAATTTAAACACAGTACTAAATTGGCGACAAGGTCTCATCCTTTTAAAGTTGAAATGACTATATGTAACCTTCCCTAAGAATACTTCCATCGTAATTGTTCTCAATAACTTTTCTCATTGTTACGTAGATTTTACGAATTTATGCGCTGTACTAGAGTGGCAGCAAGGTCTCGTCAGTTTAGAGTTAAAATGAATAGATAAAACTGTAAGTTCTATGCTAACGGTTCCTTCTCTTGAACTTCTCGTTTGTCTCTTCCAACTTTTTGCTACCTGCTTTGATCTTAAAAAATTTAAATGCTATGTCAATCGTTATCTTCTGTCTTATTAATTGTTATCTTTTATTGTCCTCTCTCCTTAACAGTATTTTTATGATTTTTTATAATTTGCCTCTAACAATATTGTTTCTTAGTGTCTTTATTGCTTTACTTGGAACGAAATGATTACAAAAATAATAGTCAAGCTTAGTTGCTACTAAACACGATTTTTTATAATCGACATGTAATCTGTCATGGATCTGCATTGTGGTGCAGTGAATATTGGCTCGGAACGAGAAATCGGGGAGCCGAGTTCGAATTCCAGTTGAATTCCTTGGGTGATCATGTTTCGAAAGAGACATGACTGACTGGGAAGAAAATTATCCTGCAGTAGGTTGCCATTGCTTTCTGCGGTAGACTGGTTGCCGACCAAGGCTATAGAACCCAATCTGTCCTGCTATTTAACCCATAACTGGAAGGAAGAGACTGATTAATACCTTTCCCAAGGGTATTTGCGCGTAAGTGAAAACAATGGATTCAACTGGAATTCGAACTCGGTTCCGAGCCGATATCCACAGGTTATAGGGTGTGTCAGAAAGTGGGTAAGAGAAGGATGAGAATACTGGTGTAATGAGAGTGACGGAGAAAAGAGCATGTGGGAAAGGATGCGAGTCAGAGAGATGGGAGATGATTATTGACCTTACATTTAAATTCTTGGAGATTGTAGCTGTCTGGGAATCAAGTATACGGAAGGGAATTCAACAAGCGGGAAGTGCGAGAAAATAAGCTACTGGGGTAGAATTTGCGTTTACAATTTATTGGTTTCACTGTAAAAAGGTGGGACCTAGTTGCTAGTCTAGTAGCTTGAGTAAATTCATGCATAGGGGGCACCAGTGAGCTAAGTTCATCGGAGCAAAAGCCATGAAAATATATGTAGAGACATAGGGAAGTCACATTACGCCGGTGAGAAAGTGACTGCATCTGAGCTGCTAAGTAGTGATAGATCACATTACAGATTTTCCGTTGGATTTTGTCAAGAACCCCGAGGGGAATAGCAGGGGCACTCGACCAGATGTGGCAGCAGTATTCAATACACGAGCGGATGGTAGATTTATCTATGTGCAGGTTGGATTCAGGCTGGAAAACTTCGTCTCCTTACGCAGTGAACCGACTTTCTTAGCAGCGGATTTAGCTGAAGATTCGATATAGTCATTCCACATGAGGTCTGCTGAGAGAGTTAACCCGAGGAGGAGCAGTGTTTTGCTTTCAAGAAGACTATCTTGATCCATGCTAAGGTGGGAGGACGGGGGTAGATGCGATTGTTTGTGATGGTTAACAGATAGCAGCTTTGTTCTGGAAACATTAAAATTCACCAGCCACTTCTTACCCCAGTCCACCACAGATTGGAGGTCTTTTTCAAGCTCAGCAGCGAGGTTCGCTTTGACAGCCTAAGCAGAGTTTTGATCGAGGCGAGAGTAAACATCAGGGTAGATGTCTACTTGGAATCCGATTACATCTGGAAAATCGTTAATGAAATCAAAAAAGGCGTAGGACCTAGAATAGAGCCTTGAGGGACACCCGCGTTCCTATGATAGTATCGGAAGGCATGTCCGTTCAGTACTACCTTCATTGTGAGATTTGAAAGTAATGACTAGATTAGGTCAAACAATCGTCCAGTTATACCATAGGCCCGTAGCTTGCATAGAAGGTTAACACTCCAGACTCTGCCAAACGCTTTGGAGATATCTAGGACAACAGTTCGAGCTTCGCCGTTCTTATCGAGAGCCTAATATATATACTCGGTGATGGTGGTTAGCATATCAGCAGTAGACCTGCTGAAGCGGAAACCATACTGTTTGTTAGAGAAAAGACTGTGGGCTGTGAGATGTTGAACCACCTCGGCGTTGATAATGGCTTCGAACATTTTGCGCCCAAAATCGGTAGGAGGTTGATAGGGAGATAATTAAAGGGGTCCGAGGGTTCTCCAGTATTCTTAAATATAGGAACTACAGAGGAGGACTTCCAGCAGGCAAGAAATCAAGAAGCAGATCGGCAGTACATTTGTAATTTGGAGAGAACAGAGGAAAGTTCAGGAGCACATTTCTTCAGGACAGTTATTGGGATTCCGTCACCTCCGCTCGCTTGATGGGAGTCAAGATTTGAAATTATGTTAGGGACCAGAGAGAGGGTAATTCGGACGTTATTCAGTTGGTGGGATGTCGGGTACAAATACTCCAGGCGAATTCAGTGTCGAGTTGGTAGAGAAACGGTGAGGACCTCAAATTCATTGATTAGACTGGGGATTGAGGGCTTACTGCTATTTAGTACATTTATACAGAGGCACCAATAGTCTTTGGAGCCAAACTTACGGAATGCTATGCGCTGCTTCATTCTGGCAGCAAACAGCAGCTAAGCTTCATTAAGTATCCTCTTGCACTCATTACGAGCAGAGCAAAAAGGCGGCTGTGTGGATTCTGTAAAGCCGGAAGAAGTGATTCCGGTGGGCGATGACGGCCGATCAAGCAGGGGAGAAGCAGGGGAGAACCAGAGGGATGAAAGGAATTTATATAGACTAAACTATCGCCCGGTTCACACTCCACCCACGTCTATTGAACAGGTGAAGAGGCTCATCCCTTGTTCCGTTTAGGATGTGGTTTCCGGCTTTCTCTTTTCCAATCTTTTTACTCTTAAGTAGCCCCCTGCGCATCAGTGGCATTACCGCCTTGCTCGGGGTTATATGATTTTTAAAAAAGTCTCAACTTCCTGGCTGGAATGAAAGCATCGATGCCAGCCTTAACCCAAGAGGAGATATCGGACGCACAGTCTTCCACCGGGAAGACTAAAAACTTTGTTTCAAGAGACGTCATATAGGAAATCGCGGAACGAGTCCCACTCTGCTCTTCGGTAACAGTAAGATATTCTGCTGGTCTGAGGTTCTTGGGTGGAGTTGGAGTGGAAGGAGATGTTAACGGAAACCACCGCATCGTCAGAGTTTCCAAGAGGGCAGAGGTGCTTGACATTGCAAGAGTCAGGAATGAAAGTGAAACAGAGATTTAGCAGTGAGCCAGGACCATTAAGGTTATTAGAGAAACGCGTAAGGGACTGAGTGATTGAAAAAGTCATGGTGTGGATACCAGCAAGATCGGTGACAGAGTTTTCCAGTCACTTGGCGTGGTGGGCGTTAAAGTCTCAAAACACAAATATATGGGTGAACGGATGAGAAGAAATGGCCTTATCAATATTACTGGAGATGCTGTCAAGTACGGAACAGTCAGGAGATAACAGGGAGCGGTAGAGAAAGAAAAGATAGCTAACCGAGCTTAGTAGGGCGAGACGGAAACACATGCAAGAATGATCTAGAGATTCAAGAGAGATCACCATAGCTAGAGGGAGATGTTCACTGACATAAACACCAAGCTCATGCATATGGACATTGGAGTCCTTCCTGAAGAGGAGAAGGTAACCAAAGACCTAGAACTCAGAAGAGGGGATAGAAGGGTCAAGATTTCACAGAGGGCTAAGATGTCAGGTGAATTTACTTGGAGGAAGAATTCAACGCCGTAAAAGTTAGTACGTATACCTCGTATGTTCGCGAAGGAGATGTTGACGGGTTTGCGTGTTTTTTGATTAGCTGGTTTAGTTTTGCTATTTTAATAGCATGTAGTCATGATTAGTGAGTTTTATTAAGAGAGGGGCCTAGAGTAGAATCAGTCGGTTGCTGTATGCAGCATGTGTAGGAGGGAAACTGGCACAGACTGCAGCAATATGGGGCCTCAGGGTTGCCCACCGGAGGTTCTTGCATGGACACCCATCCATGCGCGACATGGCACTACAAGAAACCCCAATATTATTCAACTGTTGATCAGAGCATCCTCTCAAGATGCTACGCAAGTGTTTGGGCTCCTAATTACCAGTCGGAAGCAACAACCAAGAAACTGCCAACCCGGTACTCTCAGAATGAAGAGACATTATTACTATCTATAAATACTGCAAAATGCTTGCGACAGCACTACAACTAGGACCGGAGGAAAGGAAAGAAACCAGGAACCCATTCCTAAACAAGAAACAAGACATGCACTTGTACTCCTGTTCAAAAGAAGAGGGAGGAACCGGGTTTAAACCGGGTGATAGTAGGGTCTATCTCCTCCAGTTGTTTTAAAACTAAAAGTATAACTATTCAATCAAATTGCGACTCTTTTCAATTTAGCAAATTTTTTATTAGAAATTTCTATTAATGTTTTTCTCCTTTTTTATAAACTGACTAGCTTCAATTTTGACACTTTTTTAAAAATAAGGAACTGTGTTAAACTAATTTTATTAATTATATAAATAATTTTTATAATATATAATTTTTTTTAATCATATCACCACGAGCAAGGCGGTAATGCCACTGATGTGCAGGGGGCTACGTAAGAGTGAAAAGATCTGAAAAGAGAAAGCCGGAAACTACATCCTAAACAGGGAACAAGAGATGAGTCTCTACACCTATTCAATAGATGTGGGTGGGGTGTGAACCGGGCGATAGTTTAGTCTATCTACTCCAATTGAAAAAAAAACGAAAAGTGAAAAAGAGAAAGCCGGAAACCACATCCTAAACAGGGGACAAGAGATGAGCTTCTACACCTGTTCAATTACAACTACACGTGTGTGTGTGTGTGTGTGTGTGTGTGTGTGTGTGTGTGTGTGTGTGTGTGTGTTTACTCATGTTATTTATTTTTTATTTGCCTGCACAATTTTTCTTCATTTTTCTTCATCATTCTTGTTTAATGTATTTGATTTACTCGCCTTTAATGTATTTGATTTACTCGCCTTTAATGTATTTGATTTACTCGCCTTTAATGTATTTGATTTACTTGCCTTTAAAATCCAAATTATGAATCAGAAAAAGACATAAAAAACATTATTTATTTTAAAATTTAACACGTTAAAAAAGCTCACTGATTTTGCAATTTATTGATTTCTTGGATAAAATCAGCATTTCAAGTTTTAACACTACAAGTCAAAAATATAAGATGCCAAGAATAAAAGATTAAAAAAAATAAATACAAAAACCAGACAGAAAAAAAATAAAAATAAAAATAATTAACACAACCAAAAAACAAAAATCAGTATAAAAAATATGATAGAAAACCTGAGATTAGATCCCGAATCGTTACATCAGAAGCACGTTCAAATAAACGAAATTAAACATTTGCGAAAATGTGAAATGCTGAATATTTTCACTCCGGTAAATTTTGAAATTTGATCATCCATTACTAAAAAAAAAAAAAAAGAAAACAAGGAGGCGGCACCAGGGGTCGAAGGGGGGGGGGGGGCACCACAAACGAATCTGTGATTGACTAATAAAGCGAAGTAACCCCACGGCTAAGCTCACTTGCTGGAAGACGTTTCGGATTTTAATTATATGAATGTATTTTGACGTATTAATAATTATTTTACTTTTTTTTTTAAAGTTGTAATTTTTTTTATTTTGTTTTTAATATCCTCAAATATTTTTTAAATTGAAATAAAAACAAAATTTATGATTTTTTTGTATACATTATAAATAAATGTGATTTTTTATAACGAAAAAGAAAGTTTTCCATTGAAATGTGAAGATAAAAAATAGAAATCACAATTTCCTTCGCTTAAATAATTTTTTTCGAAAAAAAATAAATAAATAGGAAGTGGAGAAAAGTAAGAAAGTGTAAAGGGTGAAAGGTTTAAACGTAAGAAAATTCGGATCAGATATTTCGTTCCGTATAAAATAGATTTTTTATTTACACAATACTGACGTCCAAATTATATGCTCGAACACGTATGCCTACATATTTACGCACACACGCACAAACTTAACACACAAAATTCATCGGCACTGGGTCTAGAAATATTTTTTCATTATTTTTTATATCACTTTTTTTTAATATTATGAGAACTCCCGATATATATACATTATATATATATATATATATATATATATATATATATATATATATATATATATATATATATATATGTATGTATTGTATAATTAAAAAAACATGAACTTTTCAGGTAAAATTATATAAAACACTCAGCAGTACTCACAAAAAACATATTTGAAAAAATTGAATTAAATTTAAATTAAAAATTTCAGTGTTCCTCTCTTTTACAACGTAAACATCACTTTTTTCGTCCGATGAATGAAATCCTAAAGAACGAAACGTGTCGCTCGAAATATTTTCCCCACTTTGTCATAAGGTTCTTTCGAAAATTCTTATATTTTTAAAAGTCTAGTTTACTATGTAAATTTGTAATCCCTCAAGTCAAACAAAAAAAACAAAAAAAAAAAAACAAATGTTCTTAAAATGTCAATAAAACAAAACAAATTTTGAAATTCGTATTCTCGTCGTGTTTGGGAGATTTAAATCGATGTTAAAAAGAGGGGTCCTGGTTACAAATTTTAAATTTTCGTATTTACTTTTTGTACATTTTATTTTATTTTTTTATTTTTTATTTCTTTTTTAAGACATCACGTTTCGTTGTATGACCAACAAATTAAATTGTTTGGGCTTCTTTCGGGGGGGAACAATTCACAAAAAATTTACATAGGCCAACCCTTACCCCCCCCCCCATTATTAACTTTTATAATATTTTTGAAAAAATAATGATCGTGATCTGCAGTGCTTTGAATCTTTGGATGGACAGAAAAATAAAATTTGTGAAAAAAACAAAAACATTATTTCTGGTAGAACCTCACCAGGAGTTTTTCCCCTTGTTAGGCAATAGTTGTTCAATAAAAATGAAGAAATTCTCGGAATTATATGGAACGCAATAATAAATCAAAATAATACAACTTATGAGAATTTTATACTTTTATTTTATGTTACATAATTTTTTTCTGGTGAAATTTTGTTTCAAAAAACAGATTAGATTATAAACTTATGGAAACGAAATTACCTTAAAGACTAATAAATACATAAACAACTCTATTTCATTTTGCGTAAATAAAATTTCGTTTTCTTTTGCCAAGTTTCATTTTATATTAACTTTTCTATCTTTTAAAAGCAGGTGCTTGTATTTTAATGAAAGAAACAGTTGAATGGAATAAAATCTTTTCTTTTAAGGATTTTACATTCATTAATAATTTACTGTTCTTTTTTATTGAATTTACAAAAGTTTACAAAAAAAGCAATCACCATTAAAAACGTAAAAATGATAAACAAAGTTACAAAAGCGCCGATTATAAACGTGTTTTTACTCGTGTTTTATAATACAAAAAATGTGATACGCTGCCTTGGCAAGTGAGATTGGCTGTGGGGTTCTTTCACTTCATACTAATTCTGGACTATGTTGGTTTCCGTTCATTCCTACAGACCCCTAATGTCGTCTCCTTATCTTTTATTTTCGGCAAATACTCAAGATAAATATTATGTTACCTTTCGTATTCAATACGACTCCTCTTTCATGAATGTATGCTTCTGAATGTAGGTTAACAATGCCAGATCGAATCTCGTGTTTCGCAATATAAATAATTTTGTTGATTTTTGGGTTGGACAATTTATTTTATTATTTGTTTATACATCACTTATTTCCGAGTAGTTCTTATTTACATTTTTCATAGTGTTTTACAAAGTCCGAAATTCTCCTGAGGTAGAAGGTTACTAAAAAAGAGGTTGTTGTAAGTTTAAGAGTCAAGAAATGCAGTTTATGAGGATATATGCGAAAGATTGTTGGGGCCCCGTACGCAAGGTTAATTTAGGTTTGAATTTCACATGGCACAAGGCCATTTGCAAAGGAACTTTATAACTAAATTCCTGCATACCAACAATTATTTTTTATCCGGTTGAATAAATCAGTCATTAAATTAGCAAATGGAAAATTGATTGTAATTATATAAAGTGTATTAAAAATAACAAGAAATACATACTTTGTACAGACGTTGAAAGTGTCTGATTATAATGTCTTTCGTTTTCTGCATAAGATTGTGTTAAATCTTTTGAGGTAAGTCGTAATGTTCTTTGTTGCTGGAAGATTTATCAGTGTCATATGTAATTTCTGTGAGAAATAATATTGATAGAAGATTGGTGAAAATGTCTGAGTCCGTGCATACGTTCATCTTTGCAAAGTTCAGAAGAATGATTTAGTAAGAGAAGGTGAGTTGGTTTTACATGTTGTGCGTGTTAAGATTCTTGTGCCAACTGTAATAATTTGTACAAGTGTTATTTAAAAAAATAAAAGGCATCTTCTTACATCTTGCAATTAGTGCGGGTGTGTGAGAGAACTGCTTGATGTTGAAGAACGCGAACCACGCAATAGCATACTGTTACTGCGGACAGCTGTGAACTGCCTTGCTTTGTGTTCTGTGTTTCTACTGCAACTGTCTGGGTGTACCACGTTTCTGCTATATATACATCCCGTAAAAAGGCGGGAAAGCAATATTATCATGTGATTGTCGCGTGTATATATATACAAATAGTAAATGTAGTTGTGTGGAAATACACGTGATCATAAGATGACTAAGAGATTAAGATTGTTATGATTGAGAAAGCATCCTCTCAGGAGATAGTTTCACAAAGTTGTGTTTCATAGGAAGAAGCAATTCGAGTGGAGCGTCCTTCTTATTAATGGTATAAGGTGGGTATGATGATGATTCGACTCATTGTATGTTACATGGTGGGTTCTAGCTGTGAAGGTCTGAACTGGTGAATCTAAGGAATGAAGCTCATCAGAACATTTTCCATGGAAATAGCGATGGGGTAGCGAGAGGTTTATGACGTGTCGTCTGCGGGGAAAAAGTTGTCGGACAGAAAATAATTAGTCATCGACAAGTACGTGTAATCGCTTTTGAACGTTATGAAGACCGGTCAGCTCCAACCCTGGTATGGTCAAAAAACGCTGAACAACACTTTCGTCGCTTTTGGCTGAAAAAACAATATCATTCAATCGCAAATTTTTTGAGCTTGAAATATTCAATAACTTGTTATCTTTCAAAATATATATATATATATATATATATATATATATATATATATATATATATATATCCAGGATGAGCCCAAAATTACAAAGTAGAGATACAAAGATGAAACAAGTACAAAAATTTAATATCTGGAAAGAGTTCTCGCAAAAGACGGAAAATATGACACAGAAATCCGAAGGCGCATTGAGGTGCAAAGATGCCTTCCAAAAGCTAAGAAAAGTATTAAGAAACAGAGAAAAGAGGACTGAACTTGTAGGGTGCGTGTTCTTTGCGGAGTCACCATTTTGTAAGGGCGTCAGTTATGTCAGGTACAAAACCACTTTAAAACATAGCTGACAATCCCTGCATTAAAAAAAAAGATATGATTAGGTTGAAAATTGGAAGCTGGTTGTTAAATAAGTGAAATTTTATTAACTGAACAGAAGAACAAATTTGTAAGAAGTAAAACGTTCAAATAGAAAATGTACCTAGTTAAATGTTCCAGAAGAATAGTAGTAAGTAACAGAATGTGTGCATATAAAAAGATTAACAGGTTACTAATAAAGTCTATGTTCTTTTTTTATGGCCGAAGTGAAGAGGAAGGTAAAGCAATAAAGGAAAATTAAACTTATCGGACGTTAGTTTTTAGCTGAAGATGTCTTATTGTTGTTGTTGTTGTTTCTTTGACGGCATGTGAGTTAAGACGAAGAAAGAAAAATGGAAAGAAGAGGAAGAAAGAATGTATGTCGACGAGACATGACAGTTTTGGCGTCTTGAAATTTCTTCATAACATTTTGACGAGGTCCTTACCAGATCCCTGTTCCCATCGGACTCTTTGGTCGGTCAAGAGACGTGAATAAGTGCTTATATCAGGTCACGTGATCGAATACAATCGCATTCCCATTTTTTAGGTGTTAAGAATATTTGACCGGGGTCATAGTTTACTTTGCTATTTCCTATCCGATCAGAATTCAGAAACTTAATTTTCACTCCTACTTGTGAAATTTGCCTTGGTCTGGTTTTTCCAAAATGTTTTCAATCATTCTGATTCGATTTTGCGGGTGTGCAATTTTACTTTTGCGTTTCAGTTAATTGTTAAATGATATAGGATTTGTATCTTATAAACTGTTACATGATATCCCCCCCCCAGCTATATGACAACAAATGTTGAACAATCTCCTCGAAGATGACGAAGATACTTGAAACAACAGAAATGTCGTCCTACGGATTCTATATGACTTTGACTTATCTATGAAATAGTAGCTTATTTCTCGTCGATAAAGAGAAATAAGCAACTATCTCTCAAGTAGGCCGGTGTTCAAGCCTAGGATACAGAATACTGTCACAGAAAAAATGATAGATCATAGATACACTACAGTTACATGAAATGACAGAAAAAAGACGAATACAATAGAAAATAACTACACACTATCTTCTAAATAAAGAAACTAATAAATAACAAGCCTACAAAAATAAACTAAGAAAAATAACTAGACATTGGAGTACACAGCAACAGGCTTACGGCCTATCACATTAAACACACCGGTTCTCGCTCGATCACCGAAGTTAAGCAACGTTAAACCTCGTCAGTAATTAGATGAGTGACCCCTTCCTGGGAATGCCAGGTGCTGTAAGCGTATAGTGACGGATGTGCGTTGTGGTGCAGTGGATATCCTTTCGGAAAGAGAAATCGGTGAGCCGAGTTCGAATTCCAGTTGAATACCCTGCATTCACTTAAGCACTGGTACCCTTGGGAATGGTATTAACCTGTCTCTTCCCCCCAGTTATGGGTTAAATAACAAGGGTGAGACTTGGGGACCCTGCCCTTAAAAAACCAAATCTTAATTAATTTTGATACTCGAAAAGAAAAATGTATTACTAGAGACAAAACTTATATAAAAAAACAACAATAAATTGTTGAAAGAAAAAGGTATTACCAGCAATAAATAAATAAAGTTTAGTTGGCAATAAATGACCCGCCGAGGTTGATTTGCCATAAAAACAAAGCAACATTCTTCCAAGAAGAATTGTAGTGAAAAAAAAAAGTTCTAGTTTTAAAAATTCAAATATTAAACACTGACTCATTGTTAGAAATAAAAGAGTTTTCTCGAATTTACAAATTTTGCATAACACACACAAAACTCGTGAAATTTCACATCTCGATGCGAAATGTTTGTCGTCCTATTGAAAGGCCAGAATCACATCCTGGAGTGAATTCCTAAACGATATAAAAGACGGGATAAGACGACCATCTCCAGAGAGTTAAGATGACGAGCAATTAACATGTACCTTTGACAAACGTCAAGCGATCGTTATTTTTATTACCTCTCTAGCTTTCTTTCTCCCCTCTCACTTCTCATCTCCTTCTTCTTCATCGTTCACCCGTTTACTTGATAACCACACAGAACCCTTTAAGAATGAAACACTCCTACCCAACAAACGCTCAAACATACATAAACACATACGTTTTTGCCTACGTACACATAAACTCTTTCCAACAATTTACTACTACGAACTCTTGATACCCTTAACGTCTGAATACTGTTTCTTATTGAACGTTTAACTTCTACCAATTCATGTTATTCTTTTCCATTAATAAATTTCTATTTAAACATACAAAAAGTATACTTTTATTTTTCTACAAATCCACGCATTCCAATGTCCAACCTTCTGATGATAGTATGGTGATACCGACCGAGCAAAAGCGAGGGACCGGATGTTCGCACTTTAACGAACAAAAACCAAATGACCAAAAGTCGACGGTGCGCATCCAGGTTCGCGTAGATGTTCCGGCTGAAAACTAAAAATTAATTAAATATTAAATTTCCAGTTCGCGAGCCTACGCGAATTTTATTTATCAGCCAATGGGAAGCCCAGAATCAAATACGGATATGAATTCCCAAATGAACATCTGCGATCCAAAAAGTCGAAATAAAATGCGGATACAGAAAGCATCGCCAGACAGACTGACGCAGGCCGACACATATATGGACTAACTCGAGAGAGAGAGGATCGTAATCAATATCCCCTTGACCTAAGTCAAGCGGCTACTATGCTCGCCTCCCTTTACTTCTCTTTACCTTCTTCCCTGTCTCAAAACTACTTGCTGACCTAATGAGCGACAACATCAAAGACATTTCTTACTCATAGCGCTCTCCACATTCCTAAGCATTAATTCTCTTTCAGCATTTTATTGCCATGAACATTTTAACCTCCGTTGGACCTAAATTTCATGTATTACTTCAATTGTAAAAACATTAATTGATATGTGTTATATATAAAATGTTATCTTTAAACTCAATTTGCTTTTCTTGGTTTATAACCTTTCTTTATGACTTATTGTGGGCTATCTACAACAAGGCCAAATTCCGTTAACCTGCAACAGTATACAACTACCCTTCACTAGAACGGACTTCCCATTACAAACGGGAAAAGAATAGATAAGCAACCCACTATAATAGCGAATAATCCTAAGTTGTAGGGAGTTCGGTTATGTATGACATAAGGCCTAATAAATATACATTTACCATCTCCCTACTGCTACAGAATATGCAGCCAAAATTTCCCCCAAAACATTAAAAAATGTATACCCGTGTTAAAAAAAACTTGACGCTATAGTAACAGCAAAAACGGGAAGTGAAATCAAACAACTTAGCAAAACAAAAGTAATAAGATCACACAAATGGAAAAAAAAAAAATCCGCTGCACCTTTTTTTTGTGACAGACTCTGAAGAACCAGAAATCCTTCGACTAATCAGATGTAATATTTTTAAAATACTCACAGTAAACCAGAGCATAAACAAGTTCGAGCGAATAAAGAAAAAAACTCCATTAGAACAACGACCACACCTTAACGACAAAGCACTCCTGATATAGATATATCCAAAATGCTTCGACGACACTGTTGCGTGTCTTGAAGATTTTGAATACCACATAGTCATGGACCCAACAATCAAACTTATGGTCTATGCTCCAGGAAAGACTCTCCTAGAGCTTAAAGGGAGGAAGTTAAAGAGCTAGAAATAATCGAAATTGTTAATAAACTGCTGGACTTGGGTAAACTCCATTGTTCTCAGAGAAAAATCCAACAGATGACTAAGGATCTACCTAGACCCCGCCATAAATTGAAGACAAAACACGAGAGATTATTATCTAATATATAACTTGAACAGCAAAGGTGAAGCCAACAAAGTACAAGAGTGATTGAGAGATTGAACAGGTTAAGAGGCTCATCCCTTGTTCCCTGTTTAGGATGTGGTTTCCGGCTTTCTGTTTTCCAATCTTTTCACTATTACGTAGCCCCCTGCACATCAGTGGCGTTACTGCCTTGCTCGGGGTGATACGATTAAAAATATATATATATATATATATATATATCCGGTCGTAGACGATGACAAAAGGCAACGATAACAGTGACACCCAGCTTGGAAAGCAATTGACCCCTGGATGTGATCGATAGTTACATCCGGCCGTATAAAAGTCAAGAAACAACATCCCCAAAACAGCAAAAATTGTAAGACTAGAATTTTTGGCTGAAGACAGAGAACTCCCTCTGGTTTCCGACGCCTGCTGGCTCCGCGTGTGTTCAGCCTCTCCGGCTGACCACCTGCTTCGCACAAGCGTCACCGAAGAAGAATAAAAATATAAGATTATATTTCTATATATACGTGTTCCTCTTTGTTTGTCCAGATCCAGCGGTAGGATAAACACCGGAATTTTCAGGATCCAAATCTTTAGCAAGCTAGATGCTAAGAATGGATACCAGAATATCAAGCTCGATAAAGAATCTACTCTTCTTACCATGTTCAGCATCACATTTGGACGATATAAATTTCTGTGACTTCCATTTGGCCTCAGAGTCAATTAAGACTAGCAGTATAACACGGCGTTGCTCGGGTGTAATGAAAGCTTTAAAACTAATCCATGGTCCTAGAGCCCAGACTCAGCCTAAAGAATATTTGTGTGAAGTTTGGTGAGAATCGGATAAAATTGTGGATTTGTATAAAGGACATACAGACAGATAAACAGACACACACACAAACATCTTGCCTTTTATATATAAATATATATATATTATCGATTTTCTGCACTATTGTAAGAATTGCAACCTTGAAACTCTGAATATCGTTTCTTATGTCTTTGTCCATGAGTATCTCAAACTTGATTAAAATCGGACCACTCCTTCTATAACCCGATTTTTTCGTTTATCGATATTTATCGGAAGTACCTCGACACAAAACCTAGCTAAGAACACTCGCATACGCTTATAGTACAACTGTGTAAATTTTCAAGAAAATCGGTTCAGCCGTTTCAGAGTCTATAGGTAACGGACACACACACACACACACACACACACACACACACCGTTCCACTTATAAATAAGTGTAGATAGATATTTTTTCATCAAAAAATTGCCGCATCATATAAAACCTTGAAAGCTGTTATGGAACCCAATTGACAAGATCAACAATATAGAGAAAAAACCTCCTACCACCCACGAGGTCTAGATAAAAGGGGTAAAAAGGAGGAAAGAGAAGGAAGAGGGAAAAGAACTTCTCGAGAAAGAGGGATGTTACACATAATAAAAAATGGAAGTAAGCGAAGGCCCCAATACGCATGCGATGAAAAGAGTACCAACAGCATTACTGTTTTCACATGATGAAGAAGACACACACCTGCCAACTGTATTTAAGAAAATAAACATCATTTTTAAATCTTAAATATCAACTTAGTTATTATTCAATAACTACGAAACAACAATTTGGATGATGGCGCAACACAAACTTCCTTTCTTTTCTTCCATATAATAACAAACACAGAGCCGGTGCGTACAATCTTCGAATCACCCCGTGAGTCAGACCTTATTGACGCCCGGGCAGTATTAACTATCTATATACATGACAAATTAAAACTAAGCACGACTATTAAAAGATGAAAGATTTTCACGAATGTTGACGTCATTCTGGAGTCCTCTTTTTTTTCGTCCAAATCCGTGAATTCTTTTTACTCATGCGAAACCTAAAAAAAAAAAAAAAATGATATGCCCCCAAAAGGGATATATATTATTCGAAGTAGCTCAGTGGTTTTAGCTAATGTAACCGAGTAGGACAATCTAGCAAATAGCCGTAATGGACTGATACTCGTCGTAGTCGTATGCAGTATGCTTAAGCGTAGGCTTATGAAATAGGCGTAGTCAATAGGCGTAGTCCTAGTCATCCCCGCTTTAATCTGTATTTATGGCTGACACCAGCGAATCATATTACTGTGAGGGGGAACCAAGGAGTATGTATATTCCTTACATAAAAAAAAATCTATCTAAAACCCACTATTTTATATCCATAATGTTGAATGTGATAAGATTCAGTCAGTTAAGTGCCATACGTGATACACGCTTTGGGCGATCATGTCTCTTTCGAGACATGACTGAATGGGCAGAAGGTTATCCCGCAATAGGTTGCTATTGCTTTCTGCGGTAGACTGGTTACCAGCCAAGGCCATAGAACCCAATCTGTCTTATTATTGAACCCATAACTGGAGGGAAGAGACGGATTAATACCTTTCTCACGGGTATTTATGCGTAAGTGAATGCAAGGGACTCAAATGGAATTTGAACTCGGCACCCTGATTTGTCATTCCGAGTCGATATCCACTGCACCACAACGGACATCTTTGATAAGATTATTCGGTAAATTTTTGTTTCCTTCCCCGAAGTCATTTATCCCTTCAAATCTTTCCAAAACATCCTTAATTCCGTGCAAATGTACATACTGAACTCAAATCGGTAATTGTTTATTGAAGAAACCTACCTTTTTTTCATGGTATCGACCGGACTTTATCTAGTTCGATATTTTTCTGGTTGTAAAATTGAAAACAGGTAGGTTCCACAAAACATTGTTGATTTACTTAAGATGCAACGTTATATTATGACACGTCTCTAATTCGTACTTAGATACGTTATATTTATTTTCAGTTTTTCTAGTTGACTTGTTCACCTATATTGCATATGATCCATTATTGTACATAGGCTGGAATAATCTATTATGACAGGTCTCTAATTTTTATTTAGATACGTTGTATTTATTTTCAGTTTTTCTAGTTGAATTGTTCACCTATATTGCATATGATCTGTTATTGTACATAGGCTGGAATAATCTATTATGACAGGTCTCTAATTTTTATTTAGATACGTTGTGTTTATTTTCAGTTTTTCTAATTGAATTGTTCACCTATATTGCATATGATCCATTATTATACATAGGCTGGAATAATCTATTATGACAGGTCTCTAATTTGTATTTAGATACGTTGTATTTATTTTCAGTTTTACTAGTTGAATTGTTCACCTATATTGCATATGATCTATTATTGCACATTATTATGTAACGATAAAGTTTGTATTTTATATGAATAGTAGCTGTAGAGCCCGGCGTTGCTCGGGGATTTTTAGTGTTAATGTTGAAATGATAAGGTCAACTGCTTATTCAAAAAGCTTCAATATGAGATAGGCGTGACGCGTAAGTTTAAAAAAATGTGAAGAAAGTATTGGGTTTTACAGTATTTGTAAAACGGGATTTATGCTTGATTAATTTTGCAAAAAAACAGGAATGATGTTTGTACAATTAGAAAGACGAGGGTAAGCGATACGGGTGCTTGTAATGTGATGCGATGACGTTGTGACGCAAAAGTGGATGCATTACCCCCACCTGCAACGTCGGAGAGGTTAGCACCTTGAAGAAAACGTGAAATTGTTATGGGTTATGAGAAAAAAAAAAAGATCGCAAAAAGCAACATTTTCCATCAGTTTTGCCACACCCTCTGTGTCAATTGAAATTTTTGTTCGCATATCAAAGCATCAGACCTTGATCTACTAGTGACTCGATTTTGGTTGAGTTTGAGTGAAGCGTGTTGGAGAAAATAAATCCGCTGCTATGAAAGTCGGTTCTCTGTGCAGTGCCCGGAAGTTTTTTTCCGTCTGAATCTATCCTGCAGATATATAAATCTACCATCCGCCCGTGCATTGAATACTGCTGCCACATCTGGTCGGGTGCCACTGCTGT
This sequence comes from Ascarosepion bandense, assembly GCA_037127315.1. Classification (NCBI taxonomy): domain Eukaryota; kingdom Metazoa; phylum Mollusca; class Cephalopoda; order Sepiida; family Sepiidae; genus Ascarosepion; species Ascarosepion bandense. The sequence goes on along the minus strand of JBBBDQ010000300.1, from coordinate 110,810 downwards.
TCTCCTCGGGGATCTTGACAAAATACAACGGAGAGTCTGCAATGTGATCAATACCGACTTGGTAGACCGGCTGCAGTCACTCTCTCACCGGCGTGACGTGGCTTCGCTGTGCCTCTTCTATAAATACTTTCACGGCTTCTACTCCGATGAACTTAGATCACTGGTGCCCCCTAGGTACGAATTTGCACGAGATACTAGATTAGCAACTAGGTCCAACTCTTTTACAGTGAAACTGAAAAAATGTAACCGCAATTTCTACTCCAGAAGTTTCATTTCTCGCACTTCCCGCCTGTGGAATTCCCTTCCACATGTTTGCTTCCTCGAGAGCTACAATCTCCAGGAGTTTAAATGTTAGATCAATAGACACCTCCTAGCACACTAACTCGCATCCATTCTCTCAAACACTCTTCCCATCAACCCAACCCTCATCCTCGGTATCCCTACCCATCTCTCACCCTCGTTCTGACATTTCCTATATCTAACCACTCTTTCTCATCGCCTTCCCCTACGTAAGCCCTTGCGCAATCGTGGCAGTGGAATGCCTTGCTTGGGGTGAAATGATTTTAAAAAATGCATAAAAGTGCCCAAAAGACCACCTGAAATTATATAGTTTGTCGTTAATTTTTGACGAACACTGTACATTGATTCAAATAATTTTGTGTACAAGTTACCCGATTTTGGTTGAATTCGCATGAGGCGTCTCGGAGGAGAAGAGTTCGTAAATTCTAAGCGTTTCGGTGATTTCTGCCGTACCCTTTAAATTGAATCGAAAGACTTTTGAGTACATCAAAGACTGATGTCATGATCGACAAGTGACTCAATTTGGGTTGAAATCGGACCAAGGGTTTTGAGGGAGTAAGGTTCATTAGAACACACACACACACACACACACACACACACACACACATATATATATATATATATTGATTAACTTATGAAAATTGGGATGTAGTAGAGTTGGAGACCCCGTATGATAGAATGGGGGTGGGGACCGTATCATATATTCTGTGTGAGCCCACAAAACCCTTGCACCGGACCTATATATATATATATACTGCTAATAGCCTGTTACACCTAGCTACCAGGGTTTCAAACGTGAGGTATCATCAGGTTTTTGGGAAAAGCAAGAATTGAAGAGTGAAACTTTCTTAATTCAAATTTCCTGTGTTAAACTGTGAGGTATTTTTCGTTTTTTTTTTTTTATATATATCTGTATTTTTCGTTTTTTTTTTTTTGTTTGTTTTTTTTCCTTTTTGGCATTCATGCTTCATTTGGGGAAAAAAAAGTTTGAAATTTTTATTTATTTATTTATTCTGTTATGCGAAGCTATCCTGGCCAAGGTATCAGCAGCCATTTGTTACCCCTCCCCGCTATGGTCTGTTCTTTGAATCGAAATTCACCAAGCAGCTTAACTTGATGTTGATTTTTGGGAAAAGCAAGAATTGAAGAGTGAAATTTTCTTAATTCAAATTTCCTGTGTTAAACTGTGAGGTATTTTTCGTTTTTTTCCCCCCTTTTTGGCATTCATGCTTCATTTTGACTTTAACTAAGTTAAAACTTAGTTAACTCTCCACTTTTGGAAGTTTGTTTTTTGTGCATTTTTTTTAAATAGGAGTAGATAGGTCACACTATCGCCCGGTCAATACTCCTCCCACGTCTATTGAACTGGAGTAGAGGCTCGCCCCTTGTTTCCTGTTTAGGATGTGGTTTCCGGTTTTCTCTTCTCTTCTCTCTCTTCAGACCTTGGTATTGGTACTTCTGTGAGTTTCCTGCGATCTGGCCGGTTGGTGGCAACGGCTCATCACTGTGAGGGTACCGGGTTGGCAGTTTCCTGGTTGCTGCTTCCGACTGGTAGTTAGGAGCCCTAACTCTTGCGTAGCGTCAAGAGCGGCTGCTCTGATGAACAGTTGTATAATATCGGGGTTCTTGTAGTGCCATGTCGCGCATGGATAGGTGTCCCTGCAAGCGCTTTCGGTGGACAACCCCGAGGCCACACCTTGTTGCAGCCCCTAGCCAGTTTCCCTCCCAGCACAGATCGTGGGTAATGACCGCCTGTATCCTCTACCCTAGGTCCCTTTCTACAAACAGAATCATGACTAAACAAATCAGAAATGACCCTAAACCAGTTAAATCCAAACCACCTAAACCCATTAACCTCTCCTTCACTAATATCCGAGGCATTCGTACTAACTTTCCTAGTGTAGAAGCGTTCCTGCATGAAAAGTCCCCTGAAAACCTTGCGCTCTGCGAAACTAACCTCAACTCAGCTATTCCCTCCTCTGACCTCTTCATCCCTGGTTATCTTCCCCTTTTAAGGAAGGATTCCACTGTCCACATGCATGGGCTGGGTGTTTATGTCAGCGAACACCTCCCCATAGCTTTGGTGACTTCACTCGAATCTACTGACCACCAATACATATGTCTCCGCCTGTCTCTCCTCAGTTCAGTTAGCTACCTATTCTTTCTTTACCGTTCTCCCTCCTCTCCTTACTGCTCCCTACTAGATAGCATTGCTGACGACGTAGATAAGGCTATTTCCTATCACCCATTCGCCCACATATTTGTATTTGGAGACCTCAATGCCCATCACACTGAGTGGCTTGAAAACGCCGTTACTGATCCGGCGGGCATTCACGCCATGAACTTTGCTATTTCCCAATCCCTTACGCAAGTGGAGGACTTCCCCACTCGCTTCCCAAGCACTCCCTCGGGTCATTCCTCACTGCTAGATATATATTTCACCACTGCGCCTGACGCCTGTCAAGTCTCGCAGATTTGCCCTCTCGGTAACTCCGACCACGCTGTAGTCTCTCTCAGTATTTCTTTCCAATCTCACCACCCCCAGGAGCCCCCTACTTATAGAACCTCCTACCTCTACCAAAAAGCTGACTGGGATGCCTTTCGCGATTTCCTCTGCGACGTCCCTTGGGGAAAAGTGTTTGACCTATCAGTTGATGACTGTGCCTCTGAGGTCACGTCATGGGTGAAAGCTGGCATTGATGCCTTCATACCCACCAGGAGGTATTGCTTAAAACCTCATTCCTTTCCGTGGTTTTCTCCGGCTTGCTCAGCCGCCATTGCCCACAGGAACCATTACTTCCGTCTATTCCGGAGACAGCCAACTGATCACAATAGGCGCCTGTTCACATCTGCTCGCAATGAGTGCAAGAGAACCCTAAATGACGCCAAACAGTTGTTTGCTGAGAGAATGCGACAGCACATTGCTGACCGCAAGTTCGGCTCCAAGGACTATTGGAGGATTTGTAAACGAGTGCTCAACAATAGAAAATCCTCAATACCTCCTTTAATCCATGGATTTGAGGTTCTCACGTCATCTGCGGACAAAGCTGAGTGCTTTGCCCACAGATTCTCATCCAACTCCACATTCGACTCGTCCGGAGTACACCCACCCGACTTCCCTATTAGAACTGAGGCCAAACTGCACGACGTATATATTACCCCGACAGTAGTATCCAGAGTAATTTCAAAACTCGACCCCCATAAGGCGTGTGGAGACGATGGAATCCCGGTGATAGTCCTTAAGAGGTGTGCTCCTGAACTTTCCCCAGTCCTCTCTAAACTATTTAACTACTGCCTTTCTGCTTCCTGCTTTCCTGCATGCTGGAAATTCTCTTCAGTCGTTCCTGTATTTAAGAATTGTGGTGAACCCTCGGACCCATCCAACTATCGCCCTATCAGTCTTCTACCGATATTCGGGAAAGTATTCGAGGCTATAATCAATGCTGAAATAGTTCATCATCTCACCGCCCACAAACTGTTCTCCGACAGGCAATATGTATTCCGCTTTGACAAAAGTCCACGGCCGACCTGCTAACAACCGTAACGGAGTACATGCTACAGGCCCTTGATAAGTCTGACGAGGCTCGCGCGGTTGCTCTGGACATCACCAAGTCCTTCGACAGGGTTTGGCACTCTGGCCTCCTATGCGGTTATGGTATTACCGGTCGCCTGCTTGACCTAATCCAATCTTTCTTAAATAACCGCAAAATGAAGGTCGTTCTGAATGGGCGTGCCTCTTCGTCCTACAGCACGAATGCTGGTGTCCCACAGGGCTCTATGCTGGGCCCGACGATCTCCCTTATTTTCATCAACGACCTCCCAGATGAGATCAAGTCCCAAGTAGGATGACACTACAATATACTCCCGCTCCAGTAAGAAACCTGTCGTGGCGGACAGACATAATCTCGCTGCTGACCTTGAGCGGGATCTACACTCTGTGGTGAACTGGGGCAAGAAGTGGCTTGTCAACTTCAATTCATCTAAGACCAAGCTGTTGTCTGTCAACCATTACAGGCAACCTCTTCTGCCTCCCATAAGCATGGACCAAGTGATTCTCCCTGAGAGTAATACACAACGCCTCCTCGGACTTACCCTGTCCTCAGACCTCAAATGGAACCACTATATTGAATCCATAGCAAAATCTACTGCTAAGAATATTGGGTCACTATGTCGATCCAGGATGTTCTTTCCACCTGAATCCATCCTGCATATATATAAGTCAACCATCCGTCCGTGCTGCCATTTATGGTCAGGTGCCCCTGCCGTTCTCCTCAGTGTTCTTGACAAGCTCCAAAGGAGAGTCTGTAATGTGATAGGTACTGATCTGGCGGCTCGACTGCAGCCACTTCCCCATCGTCGAAATGTGGCCTCCATCTGTCTCTTCTATGAATACCTTCATGGCTTCTGTTCGGATGAGCTTAAGTCACTGATGCCTCCTCAACAGGTGTTTACTCGTGCAACCAGACTGGCAACTGGGTCCCACCCATTCACAGTCAGGTTAGCCAAATGCAGACGACAATTCTACTCCTGCAGCTTCCTCTCTCGCACTTCCCGCCTGTTGAACTCGCTCCCATATTCTTGCTTTCCTGACGGCTACAACCTCCAGAAATTTAAATGCAATCTCAATACTCATCTATTAACCACTGGACTCTAGCTCTCTCCCCAACCCCGTATATCCTTCCCTTTCTCTCCACCTATGTATCTATCATCGCACCTGCTTTCTCAGATTTTTATTGATCCTTTCTAACTAGTTTGTACTCCTCACACTTTTCTAATTAATCTTTTTACATTTATGTAACCCCCTGCACATCAGTGGCGTTTCCGCCTTGCTCGGGGTGAAATGATTAAAAAAAAAAAAAAAAAGACCCTGTGCCTGAAGATACCTCACGGTTGAAACCCAGGTAACTAGTTGTGACAGCTTATTTGCCAAGTGTATTTTGCTCTAATTTTTTCTTGCTAAATTTTGTATTGAGCACTTTTTATTGCATCATATCTTGGGAGCGGTTTTCTCTGTGTTGTTATATATATATATATATATATATATATATATGTGTGTGTGTGTGTGTGTGTGTGTGTGTGTGTGTGTGTGTGAGTATTTGAATGATAATATACATTTTTATTACTGTATGCTATATATATATATGGGTTAAAGTGATCCATATCAGAGATTGGGCGTATGCAAATATAAAAATGAACAATGAAGTCAACACCCAGTGGCGACAGACTGGTCCATGTTTTTAATCAATCGTCAGGCCTGACAATTGCGTGTAAACATAAAACAAACTGTCAGCGCTAGTTGTTGACTTTAATGCCCGCTTTTAAATACATGCACGCACATGCATATATATATATATATATATATATATAATTTTTTTTTGTAATTTGCTTGAAGCATTGTGTATATAAGGTATATGGGTAAGCATTAGAAGGCTATCACAATGCGTTTAGTATAATAAATGAAGGTAAAGAAGGTTAAACCAAGCTCTCCTATTATGCTGAAGATAAGAATCTGATCCCGAAATATTAATGAATAATAAATAAATATTACCCAACACCTTCTTTATTTTCCTTTATTATACTAAACGTATTGTGATAGCCTTCTAATGCCTACCCTTACACTATATATATATATATATATATATATATATATATATATATATATATATCAGTCAGTTAAGTGCCATAGGTGATACACTCTTGGGCGATCATGTCCCGACTGATGGGGCAGAAGATTTTCCCGCAGTAGGTTGCCATTAGTTCCTGCGATAGAATGATTGCCAAGCAAGGCTTTAGAACCCAATCTATCTAGCTATTTAACCAATTGCTGGAGGGAGAAGCAAGGGATTCACTTCCGACGGATCCCCTCCCCCGAATCTGAAAGCCAAAACAAATATTTGTTCGGGCTTTCAGTGGGAGTGATCAATTTACAATGAATTCTTGCAGCAAACTGTACCCTCTTATTGACCTCTATAATTTTTTTTTTCTTTTGGTATTTGTAATCTGAAGTGCCTAACTATATCAATATACAAATAAAAACAATGTGATATCATAGAACCGCATTGCAAATTTGCGAAATGCGTTTGTTATTTTTGGTAACTATTGCCGTTGCCTAGCGGAGTTTTATGTCAACACAAAATAAAATCGTTGGTGATGGTGGATGTTATTGGGTTACCGTCTTAATAACCTCTCTGAAGATGGCTCATGTGAGCCGAAAGCTTAGAACCAAATAAATAAAAATTATCCAAATGTTGAAGAATTTTTGTCTTTATTTTCAACTGAAATTAAAGCCGAAATACGACGTTTAGAATTCAACATTTTCCAGGCAAACAATAAATTTACAGATTTTGGAAATACAGCATTTTCGAAAATTCGGCACACCTTCCAGTCGTCTATGCCACTCCTTTTGCCTACTTGGGGGAATAGACACTTGAATACGCGCGGGTTTTCCTTGACACAGACAATTTAATCTGTCGGGCACGTTTAAATTCCAACCGTGGTCGTTGCATCCACTTAACACAAATTACCTCGAGAAAAAGATATAAACCTATTTTCATCAACAAATCACAACCAAATCTGGCGCATACAATCCTCGACCACCCCGTCTGGTTGGGGGTCAGATTGTGTGTTCCAGGCAGAGTTTTATGACTCTCGCTATCTTATCAACTTTTTTTCTAGCTTTATTTATATACATTACAAATTAAAACTAAGCACAACTGACAACTAAAGGATGAAATATTTTTGCGGATATTAACGTCATTCTGGGGATTTTTCTTTTCTCATGTAAATCAGTGAATTATTTCTTGCTCAGCTAAGTCTAAAAAAAAAAAAGTAAATACAAAAAAATCACTGTATAAAATTCACTAATTTTTATCCATAATTTTGAATGTGCTAAAATTATTCAGCATTGTAACAAAGAAAGGCTCAAAATTGCCGCAAAACATTTATTTATTGTATTTATTTTCAACCAGCAGTATAGTCCGGCGTTGCTCGGGTGTAATGAAAGCTTTAAAACTAATCCATGGTCCTGGAGCTCAGACTCTTTGAACGTTGGCACAAAAGACTAAAAAGTATTAGTTGTTTCCAGTTAAAGCAAAACTGTAGACTGAAAGAAAAATGAATGGATGTAAGTCAAATTTTGATTTCCTAGTATGGATATTGTAGAGGGGGCTAAGAAGTCCCTCAAACAAATAATAAAAAGAAAAATGCACTACAAATAAAGTAAAATAAACGTTTGTTTATTTTCGTAAAAAAAAAAATAAAAGAATTATTTTTTTGTACAAAATATGAGATTGTCCGTACAGCTGTAAAAAAAAAGAGAAAGAAAGGAACTGGGAATGTGAGAGGGAAAGGTAGGTCGATGTGTAGCGAGCGAGATGAGAGAAAGAGAGGGTGAAAGAAGGTTCACTGATACGGATTCTGCCTGTTGTGTGAACTGCTGGATTCTCTCTGTGTGTATGCTCGAATCTGTCCGTGTGCCCTTTGATGTCAGCTTGTCGCTGGTCTCCTCTGGTTTGATGAGAGTTTCTCTCTTCCTTATATCTGAATGGTGAGGCTCCGGGGAGATTAAAAAATAGGTTTCTTATGTCGAGCCCTGATTGGTCAATAAATCATATTTTTGACCACGTGGTGTGCTTTCCACTACGTCCGAACTTTTGGGTGCGCCGTCCTTGTTTTTGACCCCACAGGGTATAGTAAGGGGTGAATTCCCGCGCAATTGTATTTTTTTGAGATACACGTGTGTGAATTAATTTTTATTGCGTGTGTGTGTGTGTGTGGAAAATTAAATAAGAAACAGCACAATATCAAATAAGTATTTTTCGTTATACACTAAATTTTGAAGGTTAAATAAGTCCTCTGAGTAAATGGGATCATGGCTGAGACTAAGAACTACAATTATACCTACTTAGAGCCAAACCCGAAACAAAAACTAAAATGAAAGGGCTAAAAAAATACAGACATACAGGCAGATAAACAGACACACACACAAACATTTTGCCTTATATATATGTATGCTATCGATTTTTTGCACTATTGTAAGAATTGCAACCTTGAAACTCTGAATATCGTTTCTTATGTCTTTGTCTATGAGTATCTCAAACTTGATTAAAATCGGACCACTCCTTCTATAACCCGATTTTTTCGATTATCGATTTTCGATCTTTATCGGGGATTCCTCGACACAAAACCTAGATAAGAACACTCGCAGACGCTTATAGTACAACTGTGCAAATTTTCAAGAAATCGGTTCAGCCGTTTCGGAGTCTACATGTAACGGACACACACACACACACACACACATAAAGTTCCATTTATTATATAAGTTTAGATTATTGTGTTTGAGTTGTTCACCTCTTGCAGTGGATATCGGCTCGGAGCGAGAAATCGTAATGTCCGGTTCGAATTAGAGTTGAATTCATTGCATTCACTTACGCGCAAATACTCTTGCGAAATCCGTCTCTTTTCTCCAGACTGGGTTCTATACCCAGTCTGGAGAAAAGTCTATAGCCTTGGTCGGTAATCAGTCTACAGCAGAAATTAATGGTAACCAACTGCTGGATAATCTTCTGTCCTGTCACTTTCGAGACATGATCGCCCAAGTGTGTATCACGTATGTCACTTAACTGGCTGACTGATTGCATATGTTCCATTATTGAAAATAATTAAGTTACAATAAATTTTGAATTTTATATGAATACTAACTTAGTAGTAGAATTGTGCGGGGACGCATTATAGATTTCTGGGAGGGGGCACAAGGCCCTTGCACCGGCCCTAATCACAACAATAACAGCTAAGATAATTTTGTTTTTCAGTTTGAGGTGGGCATCTACTCGAATGTAGATATAAATTCCTTTCCAAAGTCTGCATTACAAAGTAATGCAAACTGTTCCTAATGTCGTGGTTGATAGTTTTTAGGTAGGCTATATTTATGAGTAAAAGTGCTCAATATTAGGGATAGGGCGTGTGTAAATATAAAAGTGAACAGTAACATTGAGGTCAATACAATGGCCCGAAGATCACTCGATGTTAACGCCAGTTTACTACCTGATGAGACATTATCCTTTCAATGTCGAAACAAAATGTACACTTTGTAGCAGATTGTAATTTGTACATGTTCTAAGCTATAACTTATAATAAATATTCATAGCTCTATTTCTATATTGAGCACTGTTTTAAATTAATGTTTTGTACGTTGTTAATATTTTCTTCGTTTCTTATTCACTTGGATATATATATATATATATATATATATATATATATATATATATATATATATATACAGAAACACAGACAGAAACTATCTATCTATCTACCTACCCTGACGAACCGTAGGGTGATACCTAGGTAGGTTTGTTGGCTCTTACTTAGATTTTTCTGTCTTTGTTGCTCTACTTTCGTATTGAGCGCTTTAGTGTTAGGGTTTTCGTCTTGTTTTTTTTTTTTCTTTCCTACGAGTATTTTACTTTTTTCATGTACTTCGTTTGTTTCTTTTTTTACTTCTCCTGCTTTTCCCTCCGAGTTCGTTCTCGGTGGGTTATTCAAGACGAACTTAAGTATAGTATAACAAGTACTAGTATTAGTTTTATTATTTTTGTTACTATTACTATTGTTATTATTATTAACGTTAGTATATATATATATATATATATATATATATATATATATATATACATAACGATTTGTACCCACAGAAATTACTAATGGCTTTAAAAAGAACAGATATCATATTATTTAAACCCGAGGAACCTTTCGGCCAACTCTTATCAAGGGTTTTCGCTGGCTTTAATTTTAAGGGAATTAAAGAAAAGGACAAGGCAAAATAAATTAAATTACTTACAATGCTGGGAGATGATGGAACTCGTTTAAAAATAAATTTATTAAAAAAAAAACATAAAATGTAAGTGGGGTGTACACATGTAATTCCACAAGAGTGTTTAAAAGTGAAAAAATGTTACACTCACAGACTCACCAGCAATTGTAAGGAGCGTAAAAACCGCTCTTTCTGTCTGCACAGGCTCGACTGTTGAATTTTCAAGCAAATTGCTTCCAAAATACGGAAATGATGTGTAAACCGAGCGCTGTGCAAGACAGTAAACCAGCTGTCCTCATATGCCGAGGCACACACTTGATTGTCTAAAAGATGTCGGCCAATAGCGGAATCCAGAACAGATTGTGTTGTTCTTGTAGGTCTGAGAGAGCCACTGGAACGTATATTAGCGGGGACGTGTTGTGAAACCCGCGTCTCCAACCTCAGATCGGTACGTCCTATGTATGCCGCATCACAACAGCATTTAAATTTGTAAACAATGAAACATTTTCGAAAATAGGACACCCTATCTTTACTGAAGGAAACACCGGTCTAGTCTGAAAAACAACACGTAACTGGACCGCAAAATAACAGGACGAAACACATGCCAAAACTCTGTCGGCTACAGTTTGACATCTTCTACCAAGCCAGGGTATTTTCAGATACAAGGGACAGCGGCTAGGTCCTTCAACCTTAGGTTCTTTATAACGTTTGATCTTGCGATCAATTACCCGTTTCACCACATTAACCGGGTACCCGTTGCCTTCGAAAATCTCCTGCAAGCGAATTAATTCGCTTTCTAAACATTCAGGAGAACAAATATTCAAGGCACGGTGAACCAAGGTTTCTATCAGACCCAGTTTACGAGACTTAGGGACAAACGATTTCCAATTAGTATACAAACCTGTGAAAGTTGGTTTGCGAAAAACAGAAGTCACGAAAACAACGTCCCGCCGCTGAACAAGGACATCTAAAAATGGGAGATATCCATCCCTTTCAATCTCCATTTAATTTATTTTGCTTTGTCCTTTTCCTTAATTCCCTTAAAATTAAAGCCAACGAGAACCCTTGATAAGAGTTGGCCGAAATGTTCCTCGGGTTTAAATAATATATATATATATATATATATATATATATATATATATATATCTCCAGGTGAAGAGAACCAGCGAGTTCTCCGGCATGTACTTAAAAAACAACAACAACATATATCGTAGAGCATAATATAATTATAATTGTATTTGTTCTTTATTTAAAATTAATTTAATTTACATTGCGATACGGAAATGTTTTTACCTCGTCATCAGGCAATGCTAACTCATTGTTGTGAAAATGATTTACATTTGGAGGTAGGAAACAGTACGCTTGTTATTTAAAGAGTTAATATGGATAGAGTAAGACGGAAAATTATGTGTGCGTCTAATTTGACTAATCAGAATGAACTTCAACTTTTAAATTTGAAAATATAGGTTATATGTTTGGAGAATACAAGACTTTTTCTTTCAGTCTTAGCTATTGAGCTACCATCTAGACTGCTTTTGCCGGGGTGATGCATTCATTTTTGTTAACAAGATTATTGTCTTATCTTTCTTTGTATCCCAGATACAGATATATTTAAAACAGAAAGAAAACATTTTGTAGTTTTGATTTGACTTAAAGGAACCTTTGAGTATGCTTATTGTCATGGGTCCTTACCTGAAACTTCAAAATGAACTCTTCCTAACACTATATATACTACGCCTCTCAAGAGAGAGGGAGAGAGAGAGCGAGTCGAGTTGGTAGCAGTTCACTCCAAACCATACTGACAGTTATATTAACACCTTCTACATTTTGTATCGTTATTTCTTGTTAATATGTATTTGTTATTTCTACCCTTGTGGTCGTGTTGTTCTTTTCGGACCTTAATCTGGCCCATAACACTTATACTATTTTATTATTTTTATTTAAGTTCAGAGTCCCTTTTTTCTTTCAAAATTTTTAACAAACTCTTAATTTGTAAAAAATTTAATATCCATTTAGTCAATATATTATAATACAAATCAAATTATCTGATATATTCTAAGGTTAACATTTTGCAGTGATTACATATGACATTTATTTCATTACTTTTATTTAATAGATTTTTATTCTTAAGAAATTTAATGATGTATAGTTTTTCATATAGACACAAGGTGCATGGGTCGTTTAAAGACTTACATATTCTACTTTTTTTTTTAAATTTTCAATGTTATTGTGGAAATTTAATTTGTTTCATTTAGTTACCTAAAATATTTCGATAGGGATGTTCTATTTCTATACTTATTATTATTAAATAAAGAAGCTTATTGATAAAATGCTTTTTTTGTTTTGCTTCAACGAACTCTTAGTACTACCAATATAAATCTTTATATTACTAGAATTTCCGTAGAAGAAATAGTACATTGATAAACAATGGATTCTGTAAAGCACCTGTTTTCCAAAGAACACTATAGGGTTTCTACAATTACATTTATTACTGTCTAAATTATAGATTTCAATTTTGGGATGATTCTTATTTTTAGTTAGATTTAAATTTCTATTTAAAATATTAATATATTTTTTTATAATTTTTTTTTCAATTTATTCGAATGACTATAACTTAATTTTAGAGTATTTTTTATTGAAAACCTTGCTTAATGGATTATTGTTCGGAAAATGTTTCTTAATCAAAACGAGGAATTTTTGCTTAATTTACTGCTAAGCATTTGGTTGAAAGGGGATGTATACCAAATAATTTTTCTATTTCTATTTTTTTTTTTTCGGGAGTAGATTTTCTCTTTTACATATTTCATATTTAGACTTTTATATTCACATTCGAATATAGAAAACAATATGCTTGTTATTTAAAGAGTTAATATGGATAGGGAAAGCAGGAAACAACATGTGTGCATTTAATTTAACTAATCAGAATGAAGTTCAACTTTTAAATTTGAAAATATAAGTTATATGTTTGGGAATACAGGATTTCTTCTTTTAATCTTAACAGGAAAGTGTCAGTCTATTGAGCTACCGTCTTGACTGCTTTTTTCCTAAATAATACATTAATGTGTATATAAGTATATATTTGAGCAGCAACCTTTCTTTTGAGCATCTTTCACTGAATATAACCGACAAGAAAGATTCAATGAATCATTTATTAAGTTTTTTCCAGCATTCCAACATTTTCCCATTTTTCAGGAGTTAAAGAATATAAACATTCTCTATAGTTTTTATTGTTCCGAGCTGCAGGGTCCGCCCAAATATAGCGTATAATGCACTTCTGTTAAGTTTTATCTGATCAGTCAGTCAGTTAAGTGCCATACGTGATACACGCTTGGGCGATCATGTCTCGAAAGAGACATCACTGACTGGGCAGAAGATTATCCCACAGTAGGTTGCCATTGCTTTCTGCGGTAGACAGGTTGCCGACCAAGGCTATAAAACCCAATCTGTCCTGTTATTTAACCCATAACTGGAAGGAAGAGATGGATTAATACCTTTCCCAAGGGTATTTGCGCGTAAGTGAATACAATGGATTCAACTGGAATTCGAACTCGGCTCCCCGGCTTCTCGTTCCGAGCCGATATCCACTGTACCACAAAAAATATTCGTGCCAACGAATTCCAATACATGAAGGCAAAACATGTGAAAAGTATTTTCTCGCCAATAACACATTTTTAAGAAACTGAACAAATTTAGCAAAAAAATATTTTTTTCAAAAATGGAGTACGGTATTATGCTCATTTGATAAACATGTGCCAAAAATATAAAACAGTTAGCTCAAGAGTATCATGCAGTCGAGTACTCACCAATGTAATGACTTTGTAAACAATTATTATGTTTTTGGTTTGGTATGGTCTATTTTCTTTTACGGCACATCAACCTCAATGGATTTGACAAGATTTTTTACAATAGATTCGTATGAGAAGAATATGCATTCTTTGTAAGAAATTAGTTTGTAGACCAGGTTTCATTGGCATATATTTGTAAAGGCGGTTTTTGTTGGGAGCTAGCTGCTAGTAATTTTTAAATTATCTTGCTGATACATTGCTTTTTAAATGTATTGCTGTAATTTTTACTATAAAATCTATTTTTATGTTTTTATAGCGTATTGATACCACATAACTGGGACCCTAACAGATGCTGCCACACTGAGTCAGGGTGATCTTGGGAACAACGTTTCTCAAAATCTCCCGATCAGATGTCTTGCTGCCGGATATAGTTCATCGTCATACCCAGAATACTTAAATTTTTTATTTACATTATTTTAATGCAGACTATTGTCTTTGTTTTGTGATGATCACGTTTCAGTCATGATGGCCTTCGACCTTCATCAGTTGCTTGTCGACTTGGATAACCTTCAGGGAATTTCGAACTGTACTGTTTATTTAATCTATCCGTAGTGACCTGGGGTAGGAAATGGTTGGTAAATTTCAATGCCTCCAAAACAAAGCTGTTATCAACTAACCACCATAGACAATCGCATCTACTTCCCATTAGCATGGGACAGGCTAGCCTCCCAGAGAGTAAAATACTACGCCTCCTTGGCCTTACACTCTCGGCGGACCTCAAATGGAATGACTATATTGAATCCATTGCCAAATCTGCTGCTATGAAAGTCGGCTCCCTGTGCAGGGCCCGGAAATTTTTCCCACCTGAAACTATTCTGCACATATACAAATCTACCATCCGCCCGTGTATTGAATATTGCTGCCATATCTGGTCGGGTGCCTCTGCTGCTCTCCTTGGGCTTCTTGACAAAATACAAAGGAGGATCTGTAACGTGGTTGATACTGACTTGGCAGACCGGCTGCAGCCGCTCTCACACCGGCGTGATGTAGCTTCCCTGTGCCTCTTCTACAAGTACTTTCATGGCTTCTGCTCCGATGAGCTTAGATCACTGGTGCCGCCTAAGCACGAATTTACACGAGATACTAGATTAGCAACTAGGTCCCACCCTTTTACAGTTAAACAAATAAGATGTAACCGTAAATTCTACTCCAACAGCTTCTTTTCTCGCGCTTCCCGCCTGTGGAACTCCCTTCCACAAGTCTGCTTTCCCAACAGTTACAATCTCCAGGTGTTTAAATGTAGGGTCAATAGACACCTCCTATCACACTAACTCCCAACTATTCTCACAACACTCTCATCTACCCAACCCTCATTCTCGGTATCCTCACCCGCCTATCACCCACCCTCTGTTATTTCCTATATTTAATCAGCCTTTCTCCACTCTACGTAGCTCCCTGCACAGTAGTGGCAGTGACATGCCTTGCTCGGGGTGAAACGCTTATAAAAAAAAATAAATAAATAAATTGTTATCGTTCTACTGAACATATCTTGTCTCGTTCTTATTTTGTACTGGTCACTTATTGCTTGGTCTTTTTCCACTGAACCCAAGTCTGCACTACACAAGCCAGTGACTGAACTCACAATTATTTATTCTGTATAACTTTTTTGTATTTAATATTTTTGCATGCGGTTTTCAACATTTAAATTCTGATAATATCGTTTATCATTTTTTGTCAATCAAACTTTACTTATTACTTATCGTTTTACATCAGAATTGATTATGAGAATTAATTATAAATAATCAATTATTTTATTGTTTTTTTTTTAATCATTTACATGCTTTTTAATACTTTTGAAGGCGTTTTTCAGCATTACATTTATATAAAATTAATAGCAATGCATGACAAAATTAAGGATTACATAGAAAACTGTAAAGGACAAAATATTATAGTGAAGTAAAAAATAAGAAATTTCTTAAAATATTGCAGGTAAAATTATTGCAAAAAATAAAATAATGAAGCACTGTTAGAGCAAACACGCGGCAAGAGCTTTCATAACTGGCAGTAAAGTTTAATAACTAGTAGTAAAGAGAATGCCTCGCTATTGTCTTTCCACTAAATTTGAATTATTTTTTGTTGCAATATTTTTAGTAAGAAATTTCATATTTTTTACGTCACTAGAATATCTTGTCCTTTACTTTTCCAGGTTTAATAACTTGTCCCGTTCTTTTCCAGGTTTAATATTTCATATTTTTTACGTCACTAGAATATCTTGTCCTTTACTTTTCCAGGTTTAATAACTTGTCCCGTTCTTTTCCAGGTTTAATATAATCTTAAGAATATTACTTCTCATGCACGTATTTTTCCATGTTATAACTGAATCAATAACAGACTTCTCAGGGCCGTCATAACTAATTGAAAGCTTTGATGTTACAATATTAATTTTAGAAATATAATAAAGATAAAGAAATCGCTTGATTAAGAGATTGCAACTTACCTGAAAAAGAATTTCATGAAATGGACATTCGTATTTTATTTTATTCATGCCTCTAACTTTTAAAGGTACGATCAGGATTGTAAAATAACAATTATCTAACCTTTGAACTTGTTCCCAAGTGGGGCATAGCCTACTTGGGTAATTGTATTATTTGGTATATTTTAAGTAAAAAAGTAAATAATATATTTACAAAATTTAATTAATTCATCCTTAAATGTACTATTTTCTACGAAACACTCCATGCCTTAAGAGATGCAGTCAATTAAGTGACATACATAAGATACGATTCGGCGATCATGTCTTTTTTTTTATCCATGACTGACTAGGCAGAAGATCTTCCCACATTAGGTTGCCATTTCTTTCTGTGGTAGACTGGTTGCTAACCAAGGCTAAAAAAACCCAGTCTTTTCTACTATTCAACCCACAGCTGAAGAGAGAAAAGATGGATTAATACCTTTCTCAAAGGTATTTGAGCGAAAGTGAATGTGACAAATTTAAGTGGAATTCGATCTCGGCTCTTCGATTTCTCATTACGAGCCGCTATCTAATGAACCACAACGCACGACTCTTGGGCCTTAAACTCAGACCTCAAGTGGAACTCTTACATATGACCCATCGCTAAAGATGCAGGTAAGATGATCACGTCCCCGTATCACTTCAGTACGCACCTGATTCCTTTTGCTATCCTCTACCTTTACAAAACCCAGATCAAACCGAGAATGGAGTAGTGGGAGGGAGCTGCCAAGCCCTCACTTTCCAGTCTCGATAAAGTTCAATAAAATCTCCAAGTCCTTGTGGGTGAAGAATTATTTTCCACCCTTTAACCTCTATCTAACAAGTGGGATGTTGCAAGCCTCTCTCTGCTCTGTTGTTAATTCCATGGAAAGTGTTCGGACGAACTACATTACATGGTTCGGCTAGGTTTAATCTTCACGGATAAAACACGAAATACTACTTATATTGAAGCAAACCACCCACATTCTCTGGATATTCCATCGGTGAGAATCTAGTTCCAACTTCTTCTAGCGAACCACTGTTCTGTAGAACCGACTCCAAAGAAGATGCTTCCTCGATCAGTCAGTTAAGTGCCATACGTGAAACACGCTTGGGCGATCATGTCTCGAAAGCGACATGACTGACTGGGCAGAAGATTATCCCGCAGTAGGTTGTCATTGCTTTCTGAGGTAGACTGGTTGCCAGCCAAGGCTATAGAACCCAATCTGTCCTGTTATTTAACCCATAACTGGAAAAAGAGACTTATTAATACCTTTCCTAAGTGTATTTGCGCGTAAGTGAATGCAATGAATTCAACTGGAATTAGAACTCGGCTTCCCGATTTCTCGTTCCGAGCCGATATCCACTGCTCCACACTACGATCTAAACCTGTTCAAGTTGGGAGCTAAGTATATCCATATAAAACTTCCTCTTAAGGCAACCCTGATTTGGCAGTTGGTCTTCAGTCAATTTTTCACCGACGGTATGTGACTTCCCTCTGCCTTTTCTAATGTATTTTCACGGCTCCAACTCTGACGAGTTTCATTCCATGATGCCCCACCCTCATGAATTTAATCGTGCAACTAGATTGGTTCCACCCTTTGCACGTCAAAATAGGCAAATGTAACCGCCACTTTTTCTCTATAAGTTTCTTTCCTTGAACTCTCCTTCCTCATGCTTGCTTTCTTGATAGCTATATTCTCCAAAGGTTTAAATGCAACGTCAATTGCCATCTTCTATCTCCTGATCAGTCAGTCAGTCAAGTGCCGTACGTGATACACGCTTTGGGCGATCATGTCTCGAAAAAGACATGATTGACTGGGAAGAAGATTATCCCGCAGTAGATTGCCATTGCTTTTTGCGGTAGACTGGTTACTATCCAAGGCTATAGAACCCAATCCGTCCTGCTATTTGACCCATAATTGGAGGGAAGAGACTTATTAATACCTTTCCCAAGGGTATTTGTGCGTAAGTGAATGCAAGGAATTCAACTGGAATTCGAACTCGGCTTCCCGATTTCTCGTTCCTAGTCGATATCCATTGCACCACAACGCACATCAACCTCTCAAATACTTTGCCGTCATTTTTGACAGCACAGGGTGCAATCGTACACAATACCTATATACAAACGAATTCAATACGCTATAAATACAGTTTATCATCCCTGAGCGTTACAGGAGGGAATATATATCCTCTCTATTTTGATGAAGACCATTGTGTATTTATATATATGTCAGATTAAATAAACTGCAAACATTGTGTCTGCTTATTTTTAATAAAATCCGTTCATACTCACTTTCGCATATTCTAATTGAAAGATGTTAAAAATGAGCTGTAACGTTGACAGATGTTATTATCATTCATTTCTCAATGTACCCAAGTACTTTCAATCTTCTTCTGAGATCATCTTCAGGGCTGTGAGTTATGGTAACAAAAAATAACAAGACTGTGTTACTAAAATATACTGTACATTTTTTTTTGTTTTTTTGCTTCAAATATAACAGTTGACAAATTACTTAGCGTTCATTAGAACATGAAAATTATCCAAAATGTTTTATATGTTGTAATGTCCTGGTCATGCACGTGTTAAAGCATGAAAAAACTGATCTTTTTACAAAGATTTTAGAGTATTACTTCATTATTCATAACTAATTCTATTAATTTACGGCTTATGATCTTAAATGAATATTGCCTCGAGAATCTGTACTTTGCTTTTGTTGTTTTCTTGGTGGCGAATTTTGTGTTATCGATCATTATTTTTTATATTGTGAATGTACACAGAAATAATGTTGTAGACACAGTGTTTGCAATGCACTTAATCTGACAAAAAGAAAATTTGCTGCATAAATACACAAAGATATATGTATTGTTTTTTCACTACTCGACGCCATAATTATTGCAAAAAATAAAATGATGAAGCACTGTTAGAGCAAACACGCGGCAAGAGCTTTCATAACTGGCAGTAAAGTTTAATAACTAGTAGTAAAGAGAATGAACTAAGCCGACGCTGCCTCGCTATTGTCTTTCCACTAAACTGAGCAAAAACTGTCTCGCTATTGTCTGCTCACACACACACTCTCTCTCTCTCTCTATCTATCTATCTATCTATCTATCTCCCTCTCCCTCACTCACTCCCTATCTATCTATCTATCTATCTATCTATCTATCTATCTCCCTCTCTCTCACTCACTCCCTCTCTATCTTTCCATGAGCATGACAGGTGGGATATATATATAGCTCAGAGATAGAATCGCCGACTGACACCAATTCGGTCGGGTTTCAATCCTGGGTAAAAGGCAATCGGCTGTCTAACCGTACTGATGAGTCTGCGGATCTCTCTTTCTTTCTCTCTCTCTCTCTCTCTGTATATATATATATATATATATATATATATATATATAATGAAGATGTCACAATGGTTTCAACGAGAGAAAAGTGTATATTTAAAATAAAAAGAGAAAGTGCAAGTGTTCTTTTATAAAACATATTGTATTATATTTTTTATTTTATATTCTGCTACACGTGTTTCTGTTCTCACGACCTTCTTCAGGCAGAGAGTTTTTTCAGTCATCGTCTTGTTTGTATGTGGTAGTATGTATAGTCTATAGATATTCTATATAATCTATAGTACATTTTCTCTCTCTCTCTCTCTCTCTCTCTCTCTCTCTTTCTTTTTGTTGCTCTTTCCCTCTTTCTATTTTCTTATTTCTTTCTCTTTTCCTCTCGTGGCTTACGGCCATATCACATTGAATACACCGGTTCTCGCTCGATCACCAAAGTTAAGCAAAGTTGAGCCTGGTTAGTACATAGATGAGTGACCGCTTGGGAATACTAGGTGCTGTAAGCTTTTAGTGACGGATGTGCGTTGTGGTGCAGTGGATATCGGCTCGGAAAGAGAAATCGGTGAGCCGAGTTCGAATTCCACTGGTAACCTTGGGAAATGTATTAATCCGTCCCTTCCCTCAAGTTATGGGTTAAATAACAGGGTAGGAGTTGGGAACCCTGCCCTTAAAAAACAAAATCCAATGAATCTTGATACTCGAAAAAGAAAAAAGTATTACTAGACACAAAAAAACTTATATAAA
The DNA here is from genome assembly GCA_037127315.1 of Ascarosepion bandense. Lineage (NCBI taxonomy): Eukaryota > Metazoa > Mollusca > Cephalopoda > Sepiida > Sepiidae > Ascarosepion > Ascarosepion bandense. The sequence goes on along the minus strand of JBBBDQ010000300.1, from coordinate 90,341 downwards.
AAACAACAATAAATTGTTGAAAAACAAAGGTATTACCAGCAATAAAAAAATAAAATTTAGTTGTCAATAAATGATCCACCGAGGTTGATATGCCATTAAACAAAAACAACCAACCAATCTTTTCCTCTCTCTATTTCTTTTTCTTCAGACTTGCATGAAAAAACATTTCGAGAGACTTTGAATAAAACTTAAAGCACAATGTGGCAGATCCTAGTTTTAGGGAACTATTCAGTCAGTTAAGTACCATACGTCATACACGCGAAGGGCGATCATGTCTCGAAAGAGACATGACTGACTAGGCAGTAGGTTGCCATTACTTTCTGCGGTAAACTGGTTGCCAGCCAAGGCTATAGAACCCAATCTGTTCTATTATTTAACGCATAACTGGAGGGAAAAGACGGATTAATACCTTTCCAAAGGGTATTTGTGCGTAAGTGAATGCAACGAATTCAACTGAAATTCGAAACAGATTTGTCGTTTCGAGTCGATATCCACTGCACCACATACTATTAAGAAATTGATTTTGAACCTGAAAACCTCGACATTGAAATCGTAATTCTGTTTATGTTTTAGGTATAAGTATCTTGCTTTAATACGGGTGACTTATACGGTGAATTATAATGATTATAACCCAAAAACCTTTGAACTATTTCTGAACACGTGTCCAGCATAAATGTGGGACCTCACATTAAAAATGTCTTGTGTTATATTCAAAACGACTGGACAATCTGTTAAATATCATACACATTCGATCGCTCCATTCCTGCTGTGCGATAATCTGAATACATATAATACCATATTTTTACACCCTTAACTCTAAAAATAAAAATTAAAAAAAATGTATTTCTACGATTGAATTTAACACTCGTATCCTCAGGGATAACAAATCATTATGCTAAGTTAAAATTGTTTGTGTGTGGCTGGATCAGCTTTAATATGTAATTTTAATAATTAATATTAATAAGATCCGTTTGGGATTTACCTTGAAGCCGTTTCTTTTCCAATTTATAATTTATATATATATATATATATATATAAAGTAAAATAAATTTTCAAAATTCAAAAATGTTGAATGAACATTTCGACATAAGATCCCTAAGAGAGATATTACGTCACCTCAGCAACATCCGTCTTTCAAAATGAAAAAATAAAAAATACGAATAAAAAGAGAGAGAAACAAAGGGTAGATAAAAAAGTTTAAAAAAAACGGTTAAGATTTGAGAAATTTACGTTACAAAAAAATCCGGAAGTAATTCATGTCTAATTTTAGATTTTAACTTTTAGATAGAGTTGTAAGTGAAGAAATGGAAAATTTGGATTTGTCTGAGGAGACGTAATATCGCTCTTAGAGATTTTATGTCGAAATGTTCATTCAAGATTTTTGAATTTTAAAAATTAATTTTACTTTATATTAGCTCTGTAATTTTAATTACATTGAACTATCCTCCTGTATCATTTTTGAATATTAAAATTTTTAATATTAATTAGGATCAGGTTCTTGGGATTTACCTTCCTACTTTTCCGTTTTGGATTAAAGTATTTTAATAATAATAATAATAATAATAATATATATATATGATAGAATAAATAAATAAAGGACAATGTAGGAAACTTGTATCAATTTAACATATTTCACTGAAATTAATATTAATAAGATCCGTTTGGGATTTACCTTGAAGCCGTTTCTTTTCCAATTTATAATATATATATATATATATATATATATATATATATATATATATATATAAAGTAAAAAAAATTTTCAAATCAGAAATCGAATTAAAAATGAAAATGTTTCAGAGATCAAATTAACATGAAATATTTTTACAAAGAGACAGCATAGTGGAATGTTGTTTGGGTTGATTCTTATTGGTCAGATATATATCACGTGTATTAAAGGAAGAGATGATTATTTTTAAATGTATATATGTGGAAAAATTCATACGCATACAAACAACTTTTATACATATATGCATTTAGAAATAATCATCTCTTGCTTTAATATTATGTCTAGTAAGAATCAACCCAAACAACATTCCAAAATACTGTCTTTTTGTAAAATTGTTTCATTTTAATTCGAGCTATGAAAACTTTTTTTGTTTAACTCGATCTCTAAAAAAGCTATAACAAAATGAAACATGTCAAATTGAGACACGTTTTCTACCTTGTACTTTACTTTATCATCTTGTCAGATTCCGATCCATATATATATATATATATATATATATATATATATATATATGTGGGGGTAGTAGTTCACATCTTTTTATACTCGTGAGGAAATCTGTTTCAGCTTTAAGGAGGAAATATCGGACGGAAAAAGGTCTTGTTTTTATTTTTTATTTTTTTTATCTATATATACATAGACACACACAAGCACACACCACACACACACACACACACACACACACACACACACACACACACACACACATATATATATATATAATAAAATAAATTTCGATGTTCAAATCAGTTGTATGGCCATTTCTACATGAAATCCCTAAGAGAAATTTCAAGCATCATCGGCAACAATTACATTGAACCCTCCAACTTGATCATTTTTTAATATTAATGTAATTAATATTAATTAGGATCGGTTCTTTGGAATTTAACTCCATGCTTTTCATTTTGGACCAAAGTTTTATATATATATATATATATATATATATATATATATAATTGTGTGTGTGTGTGTGTGTGTGTGTGTGTGTGTGTGTGTGTGTGTGTGTGTGTGTAAATGCATTGTCAACTCCGTTTAATTAAAGAATGAGGAAAATTCTAATGCTGGGAATAGGAGCTAGTGAAGGATTGGGTGGGGAAATGTTGGTTTCTATAGGGTTAAGCCAGGAGAATTTCAGTAGTAATTTCTCTTTTGATAGTGGGTCGGGGGGGTGGCATGTGGCTTGACTATTGGCTTATTAGTTAGAGAAGACTAATTGTTCCTATTAATAATTTCCGGTAAAACAAGGATTGTTTTTGCTAAAGACTCTGTGGAAGCAAAAGTCATTGAACGGGAACCATAACACTGAAAACGTTTGTTCAACGATCGAATTTCCAAACAGTATTTGGGGTGATACGCATGTACTAAGCCCGGGTCAGCTGACTGGAATACTCTGTGTTCTTTGGATGAGATGCATTTCTCAAAAAAATGAATGTCTTCACCGCCCCATTCCTTTGACTTGGCGTTCAGGGAACCCAATTTAGCAAAATCACTTTTATAAATGGCAAGCATGCCGTTTCCAAAATAACGCCAGAAACCAGACACGTCATTGTAGTGAATAAATTGCTTGTGTGAGCATTCTGTCGCATTGGTACAAGCATCGTAAAATTGGTTAAAGACAATTGGGAAATAGATCGACTTGCCACGCACAGTGTTGCGTCGAATCCGCTTGAAAACTTCTTCGTTCAACAATATATCGATGTCAAGAATGAAAAGTAATCCGGACTTAATCACAGCAGCTCCTTTGTTGATGGCTCCGGCACGAGAAAAATTTCCGTTCAGATAGAGACACTTATACGTCACTTCCGGTCGGAGGCTGTTCAGTAATTCTAAAGTTTGCATCGTTGCTTTTAATGAAACATCGGTGTCTTTGTAAATGGCGAATACAAAGTGCAAAGGCCCGATTTTGCTTTTGTCCATAGCAGATACTTTTTCGACAAAGAGTTTTACTGCTTGCATTCGTTTGAAAAGAGGAACAATGATATTAATCTTTTCCAATGATTTAGTCTGGGTGTTTTCTGTCGATTCATTCACAAATATGGCTGGTTCGAATTTGAGCACTGAATGAACAACCCCATGTATTTTCAATGAACCACGTCTTTTAATGATCGGGAATTGGAAGAAAAGGCCGTAATTTGGCACCAACTTCTTGTAGACACCGTTCAGTATCATTTGGTATTTGTCATTTTCTGTTTGTGGAAAATTCTGAATTGCTTTTCGAACAAATTCATAGGCAATATTTCTACCTTGGAAAAATAAATTTAGTTGAAGATATTCGAAAGGATTGCTTAATGATGTCAGGAGAGTGCCATTCACTTCCTCCCAATAAGAAGTGTGGTCGGCAATATTTTTTCCCAATGAGTTCGCCTGATAACTCTCCGCAGCAAACTGATTTTGTAGTCGATCTATTAAAAAATCCCACCTTTGTTTAATTTGCACTTTTCGTTGTTGAAGCAACATTTCAGAGTCTTTAATTTCCTGTCTAAGTTGATTTGCTTGTAACATTCGGAAATTGAAATTTTCTTTGAGAATCACGTGATGCATCCGATAGAAATTGCTCGGTTGTTTTAACGGGTGAAATGTAAGCGCATACTTTCCAGTCGTCGTTAAGATTTGGTCAAAGCTTTGATAATTTTCATTTGTGTATTCATGATGAAACAATTCGACAACCTGAAATTCGCCAAGGAAAAAGATTCAATCATAAGCAAAGAACAAAAGCAAAGTATAAACTTAAAATTGCAACGAAGAAAAAGTGAAAATATTGATGACACTTGGATTTTCATATTTTCGTATCACCGATGTTAAACGTAATGAAAAGAACCCAAATTATTGTTTTTGGCAAATGAAGGTGCGTTTAAATTAACCAAATGTTACCTAATTAAATTTCAACAATCTGAAAGTAAATTCAACATATGAATGGATTGTATATTTGCATACAGTACGACATGTAACAGAAACGAAGAAAAACCCACTTTTCAAAAATCTACGTACCTTTTGACTGTAAGTGAGAAAGTGATTGACAATATATTTCTTTGAAAAACTTGTAATGACATTAGCTTAATAGTTTGGTAAAACATACTGTGGTAGGGAGATTATTAGATGTTTATTAAATTGGCCTATTGTGAAAAATAACAAAATTCCCTACAAAAGATTATCAGATCTCATCGGAATTATTAGAAGTATCAAAAGGTTGAAATATGGAAGAATAAAAGTGTTTTGTTTGTTCAAGTAGACTTGTAGTAACAACAGAATAACATCAATTGTAAGAGTTAAATGGTCAAAGAGAAAATTTACATGGTTAATCAATTTGTTATAGATAAATGTTCAATGAGAAACAGTAGTAAGGAGTTAAGTGTCCAGAATTCTAGTTGTAAGTCGCGAATGTGTTTATGTAGAAAGATTAACAAGTTACTAATAAAGTTTGTGTTCCTTTCTTTATTTTATGGTTGGTGAGAAAGTGAAAAGGAAGGTAAAGCAATAAAAGAAATTGTACTTAGCGTTAGATTTAAAAGTCAGTTTCAGTATCTCGTAGTTATTGTTATTGTTGTGGTCGTCGTCTCCTTCTTTGTTGACTGCGAGCATGTTGAGGATAGAGAAGAAGCGGTAAAGAAATTAGCACGATTGAAGAAGGAGAACGAATGTATGTCGGGATTTTATGTCCGGGTCAGACTTGAAGTTTCTTTTATCACATGTTGTTGGTGTATGATATCGCTGTTTCCATCTCACTGACTGATTCGGTTTTCTTTCTTTTTAGACCGAAAGACCCTTTAACATCGGCTTGTTTAACTTTTCTCTCGGTTTTGAAAACCGCTTCATTTCATTGGTTAGAAAATTAATTTAACATCTGATCGCGAAATCCGGCTTCGTCTTTTTCTTTCAGTCCAGGGGTCAATCCTTTTCGTATTTGTTAAAATTAGGATTTCACACGTAATTGTGAATTTTGTAAAAGTGAAGAAGAGAATTAATTTTAATTTCGTGATCACCACAAGACAACAGTTTGTAGTTGTGTTGTTTCCTCAGTTGATCGTTTCTTGTGTTGGAAGGATATATATATATATATATATATATATATATATATATATATATATAGGTTTTTATTGTACTTTTATGATTTTTTTTTTTCAGAAGTGAGTATAGTGATACTATTTTTACTATGTGCGATGCGATACATGGTTCGCTTGGAAACTAAAAATATCTCCATAGGGAAAATGAGATAAATTTTGTCTCTACGGCATCCTGTGATTGAAGAGAGAGAGAGAGAGAGAGAGAGAGAGAGAGAGAGAGAGAGAGAGAGAGAGAGAGAGAAGGATCGTTAGACAGACAAAGCAGAGAATGTGCTCTTTCTTTTTATACTGTTTTATATAACGCCACATAGTGGACATTTAGCGAAGTTTTCTCGCAGACATGACGGGATGTCATTCTTTTTCTTCTTCTTCTTCTTCTTCTTCTTCTTCTTCTTCTTCTTCTTTGTGCCTTGTCCTTTCATGACGTAGGCGATCATTGCCTTCCACGTTTTTCTATCCCTGGTGGCTCTTAGCACGCTTTCTTCTGTTAAACCACGCAACACCCGTTTTGCCATCCACGCACTCAGACCAGTCAAGTACGGTACACACTGTTTTCCTCTGTCTCTCCTTTCCTCTATCTGGCCTGTTAGTATCAGGTTCTCTAAGACCTCCTTCCACATTGCATGTCCCAGGAACTTTGGCTGTCTCTTCCTGATGCTCAGTATTAATTTCCTTTTCGTTTCTATCATTTCCAAAACCTCATCATTGCTCACAAGCTCGATCCATGATATCCGCAGTATCCTTCTGTAGAACCATATTTCAGTTTTTCCTTCATCATCGATGATATTGTCCAGCATTCACTGCCATACTGAAGAACTGACATCACATAGCAATCCAGTACTCTTCTCATTGTTTCTAGTGAAATTTTCCCACTAGTTGCTTGTAAAACTCTGATTTTACTGTTATTGCCGATTTCAAAGTACTGAACAGATTCTTGTTTTACGAAGTGGGCACACAAATGTTTCTTGTTTGGGTTTATGTTCGTTGTAATCTTCAACCTTTTAGATAAAGGAAAATAAAAACACATTGGAAAAACATTTTGTTTCCTGGCAATTTAGGTTTTCAAATACTTTGTGAAGATGTTATGGCGTGCGGTTCGTAATCTTGGATTAGCTTGAGAGAGTGTTGAGTGAAGAAAAACAAAAAATTAGAAGAAATTCAATCAGTCGGATTCAATCAGTACGGATTAATACCTTATTAATCCGTCTCTTCCTTCCGGTTATGGGTTAAATAACAGGACAGATTGGGCTCTATAACAGGACAGATTGGGCTGGCAACCAATCTACCACAGAAAGCAATGGCAACCTACTGCGGGATAATCTTCTGCCCAGTCAGTCATGTCTCTTTCGAGACATGATCGCCCAAGCGTGTTTCACGTATGGCACTTAACTGGCTGAGGGCATCAACTCCAGTGAGTCAACTCGGGAGGTCTTTTGCACAGTACTCTTTTTTATAAATTGATTCTTCTTCTTCATGTGCCGTGTCCCTTCAGGATGTAGTCGATCATGGACTTCCACTTGGATCTGTCTCTTGTCGTTCTCAATATTTTTCCTCTTTGTATCTCTCCCAAACCCCACTCCACCATCAATTTGCTCTGGATTATCACGTATGTCTCGGACTGCTTTCCCTTGTCTCGCCTTTCCTTCTATCCGTCTTGTGAGTATTAAATTCTTCAGGCCCTCTTTTCGTTACGTGTCCCAGAAACCTCATCTGTCTCTTCCTGATGTTTTCTTCTCGTTTGCATCCTCTCCATCACCTCATCGTTGCCCACGTGATCAGTTCATGATATCCTCAGCATCTTTCTGTAAAACCACATTTCTGCTGCTTCAAGTCTCTCCTTGATCCTTGATGAGTCCGTCTAACATTCACTTTGATACACAAGGACAGATATCACATAGCAATCCAGCACTCTTTTCTTTGTTTCCGATGAGATTTTCCTGTTACTCAGTACTCAGGTTAACTTTTGAAATGCGTCCTTGGTTATGCCAATGCGTCTTTGGATGTTAATATGGCACTTTCCATCCTCTGTAAGGTTATTAAAATTTGAGAAAAATATTGGCCAGAAATATGGTTCCTAGCAGACCGGAAGAAGCTAGTCTGTAGGCTGCATGTTTGACGTCCTTGTTATGCTGTATGAGACTATATAGAATACTAGCAGTATAGCCCGGCGTTGCTCAGGTGTAATGAAAGCTTTAAAACTAATCCATGGTCCTGGAGCTCAGACTCTTTGGACGTTGGCACAAAAGACTAAAATGCAATAGTTGTTTCCAGTTAAAGCGAAACCGTAGACTGAAAGAAAAATGAATGGATGTAAGTCAAATTTTGATTTCCTGGTATCGATATCAAATTTTCTGCACTATTGTAATAACTGCAACCTTGAAACTTCTGAATATTGTTTCTTATGTCTTTGTCTATGAGTGTATCAAATTTGATTAAAATCGGACCACTCCTTCTATAACCCGATTTTTTCGATTATCTGTTTTCGATATTTATCGGGGGTACCTCGACACAAAACCTAGCTAAGAACACTCGCAGACACTTATAGTACAACTATGTAAATTTTCAAGAAAATCAGTTCAGCCGTTTCGGAGTCTATAAGTAACGAACACACACACACACACACACATACAGACGCACACACACACACAAAGTTCCATTTATAAATAAGTTTAGATGTATTGATGATAAAGACTATAAAAAATATCTATAGAATAAAAAGACCATATAGACTATCTACGGACTACAAGACTATATAGAATGTCTATAAGCTATAAAACTATATAGGATATCTATAGAATACAAACGAATCCAATACCCTATAGATTATATAGAATATCTATAGACGATAAAGACTCTATACAATATGTATAAAATACAAGACTATATCGAATATCTATAGACTACAAGATTATATAGAATGTCTGTATGCTATACGACTATATAGAATATATATAGAATACAAACGAATCCAATACCATATAGAATATCTATAGACTATATAGAAAATTTTAGACTGTATAGAAAATGTTAGACTATATAGAATATCTATAGACTTTAAGACTACATAGAATATATATAGAATACAAACGAATGTATCTATAGATTATATAGAAAATTTTAGACTATATAGAAAATTTTATACTGTATAGAATATTTTAGACTATATAGAATGTCTTTAGACTTTAAAACTACATAGAATATATATAGAATACAAACAAATTCAAAACCCTATAGATTATATTGAATATCTATAGACGATAAAGACTATATATAATATATATAGAATACTAATGAATTTTATACCCTATAGACTACATGTAATATGTATAGGCTATAAGACGATATAGAATACTTGTAGACTATATAGTATAATATTTGTAGATTATATAGAATATTTGTGGACTTTAAATTCTATACTCTGTAGAATATCTATAGACTGTATAGAATATTTTAGACTATATAAAATATATTTAGATTATAGAAAATATTTATTGATTAAAGCAATTCAAATGCAATGTTTTTCCTCCCTCAGTTGAAGAGCATGTGTTTTTTCCTCTTTGTGCGTGAAAATAAAATTTACTTAGTGCTATCTGATCAATGTTTTGCTATTTTTGTTCATTTATATATGATAGTCTCGGTAAGGAGAGATGTGAGCAACAGGTGTCACCTGACCATAATCTAGCGTCTGTTTGCGGAACGAATGTATGGAATAACGGCGTAAATAGGGTCACATTGCTTGGGACTGTTTACTCGCCCGCCACAGGGATCATCTGAGAGATATCCAGGAAAAGATACTAGAAGAATGGTCGGCTCTCCGCATTGCTCTAGAAAATACCTAATTCCCGCAGCCATATTCTATCTTTATAAGCGTTCGACCAGATCAAGAGTATTACTGACATATCTAGATTGGTACTGCCCAATCCTCAAACTCCAGTCTCCACAGAGTTCAAAGGCAATTACGCGGCCTTGAGGGTAATAATGTAGTCTCCACTCTGCAACCCTTATCTTAGAGACGAAATGTCGATAGTCTCTAACTACTCTTTCACAATTACTGTCATGTTTAGACGAGTTACATTCCTTAGTTCCAACAGCTCAGTACTTTATAGCTAGAACCCGCTACACTATGTTCGCTGTAAAAAACCATTCCCATTCCCTTTGATAAGAAACAAGTTCTACTTAGATAGCTTCTTCCCAAGAATTGTTACTTTGTGAAACAAACTTCCGAGAGGATGCTTCCCTGTTAATTAAAATCTTGGTCTCTTCATATCCAGGAGCAACCGATAAGTCCTCATAATATGTATTTTTTACTTTATCCTTCTCCACACTTACAACAACCTCAGTTAGTAACACTCTACATTGAATGCCTCTTGGGCCTTGCATTGGGTGAACTAACAGTGCAAATAACGAGTAATCTTTGTTATTAACATCTATGGAATTTCTGCATAGCCTTTACATAAAGAAAATGTTTTGAATGTAATTTGTTGGTCACAGCAACAAAAGAAAATTTATCGCTATTTCTTCTTGAAGGTAATAAAACAAAACACATATTGAGCAGATCTGCAACCTGTTGACAGTCGTCAATAACTGATATTAACTATCGGGTGAAATCGATACTCTTCCTAACTTAATCAAATGTACAATTCAGCCTTAAACTGAGTCATACACGGCAAATTATCATTATTCTGTATCAACAATGATCTTCTTCTTCTATGTGCCCTGTCCCTTCAGGACGTAGGCGATCATGGCTTTCCACGTTTCCCTATACCTGGTGGCTCTGAGCATGACTTCTGTTACACCATGCAATCCTCGTTCCATTATCCACCTGATTAGGTCCTTCAAATATGTTATCCGTTGCTTTCTCCTGTTACTTTTTCCCTCTATCTAGCCTGTTAGTATCAGGTTCTCCAAGCCCTCCTTCCTCATTGCGTGTCCCAGGAACTTCGGCTGTCTCTTCCTGTTGCTCAGTATTAATTTCCTTTTTGTTTCCATCATTTCCAAGACCTCATCATTGCTCACATGCTCGATCCATGATATTCGCAGTATCCTTTTGTAGAACCACATTTCATTTGCTTCAAGTTTTTCCTTCATCTTTAATGGTATTGTCCAGCATTCACTGCCATATTGAAGGACGAATATCACGTAGCAATCCAGTACTCTCTTCCTAGTTTCTAGCGAAATTATCCTGTTTCTTAATACCTTACTCAACTTCTGAAATGCTTTCTTCGCCATGCCAATTCGCCTTCGGATCTCTGTGTCGCACTTTCCGTCTTCTGTTATAACGCTTCCCAGGTATTTAAATTTTTGTACCTACTTGATTCTAGTATCCTCAACCTGTATTTGGCATATTGGGTTGCCCTTTTTATTGATGACCATGCATTCGGTTTTCTTGCTGTTTATTTCTAGTCCTTTCTTGTTACTTTCGTCAGCTACCGTCTGTAGGAGGTCATTTAGTTTCCTTTCTGTGTCTGCTATCAGCACTGTATCATCTCCATATCTTAGGTTGTTTAAATTGTGGCCTCCGATTACGAATCTAGGCATAACTTCTAGGGCCCTCAAAATATTCTCGCTGTACAAGTTGAACAGATCTGGTGAAAAGACACATCCTTGTCTTACGCCCCTTTCTATCTTTGTATATCTACTCAATTCAGTACCTGTCCGTATGCAAACGGCTTGCTGCCAGTAAATATTCTTGATTACTCTCAAGTCTTTCCCAAATATGTCCAGGCTGCCTAGCATCTCCATCAATTCTTTGTGGTGTATTTTATCAAACGCCTTCGCTTAATCAATAAAGCACAGGTATAAGTCCTTCTTCATTTGTATTGCCCTTTCAGAGAGCATCCTAATCATAAATATGGCATTCCTTGTTCCAGTGTCTTTAACGAAACCACACTGTTCTTGTCCTATCTCTGGCCTGATTCTCCTTCTCGCTCTATTCATCAGGATTTGGACGGTCAGTTTTGTTATATGGCTCATTAAACTGATGGTTCTGTGGAGTTCGCACTCGTTTGCTCCTGGCTTCTTAGGTAGTGTTATGAACATCGACTTGCTGAGGTCATCTGGTATTACCCCACTATTTTAAATTTCATTTATTATGTCAGTAATTTTCTCTATACCAAATTCTTCCAGGGCTATCAGCAGCTCTATGACTATGCCGTCTGGTCCAGCTGCTTTGTTTCTATTCAGTTTGGCTACTGCAGATTCCACTTCAGACTTTAATATTTCCGGTTCGTCCTCATCTTTGCGTATTATTGGTTACTTTCCCTTGTCGTGGAAAAGATCTTTTATATATTCTTCCCATCGTTGGAGTATTTCCTCTTTCCCAAAAATGATAGTTCCATCCTTAGATTTTATGCATCCTGTTGAAGAGCAGTTTTTTTGTCCTGTCAACAATGATACCCGCTTCAAATGGCCCGATGTATTTTTTTGCAATAATGTTCACCTTGTACATGGCTCCAAAGTTACTCGAGGCGCAGGGTTACAGAATAAGAGGTTTAAGGCAAAGTTTATGAGGATACGTGGATAAAAAAAGTTAACAAATGTTAAATAGGTCAATTTGTCTATATTTCTGGGATGAGGTATGTACATCAGTTACATTGTTCGAACTGTTGTCATCATCTTTATTGTCATATTCACGACGTTTCGGCCATTGTACGCTCCTACCTTCCTCAGATGATTGAAATTTAAACCGTACTCTTTATTTCGTTCACTGGAATAGACTGTTCTCGTTTCATGAGTCATGCCACTTTCGTATGTCGTAGTTAACCGGAAGTAGCATGACTCAATGAAACGAGAACAATCTACGACAGTCATCGAAATAAAGGGTTCGGTTTAAAATTACAATCGCCTGATAAAGGTAGAAACGTAAAAAGGCCGAAACGTCATGAATATGACAATAAAGATGAGGACAACAGTCCGAACAATGTAAATGATAAATAGGTTATGGCTGTAGAGATCGGAGAAATATCTGAAGAGCCGGTTTCATAAAGTAGTGGTTCGCGTTGATTGAGCGGAACTTACATCTCGCCAATGGAATACAATGGACGATTCACCACAATGTGTGTGGCTTGGCAAGTCTTATCCCTGAAGGTTAGAACTGGAAGTAAGGAGTGTAGTTCGTTTGAACACTTTCCATGGAAATACCTACAGGATAGCGAGAGACTTGCAACGTTTCATCTATGGGAAATAATTCATCACCCATAAAGTCGTTTAATAGCACTTGATAGGCTTGAGCAAATGGATGGTAGAGCAGGGTTTGAGAGAAAAAGTGTTAAGTGCTCCAATGGATAGGGGGATATGAAGGGCCATGATCGCCTGCTTCCTGAAGGGACACGGCTCATAAAAGAAAAAGACACCTGTATAAAATCTTTAAATATAACCTAAAGAAGGCAGACATACTGTCGAAATATTGTTAAGCACTGTACCTTTTTCTTTGTCTTTTCTTAAATCGCACTCTTCTCTAAGTGTTGTGATAATAATAATAATAATAATAATAATAATAATAAATAATAATAATAATAATAAATAATAATAATAATAGTGAGTAAAAAGTTCATAATACTTAGTATTTGTTTTTATTTCTGAGATGAGGTGGTATTTACAGTATTTACATTATTCGGATTATTGTCCTCATCTTTGTTGGTATGTGTACGACATTTCGGCCGTTGTACGCTCCGGCCTTCTTCAGATGCTAGGAATTTTGAACAGAACCCTTCATTACAATCGTACAAATGGCAACAAAGATTAAGACAATAATCCAAATAATGTAAATACTACATAATACGTATCTATGACGGTCTAAAGGCTTCGATCGTAACGCACATTGGGGTCATGTAAGTGTGTGTGTGTGTGTGTGTGTGTGTGTGTGTGTGTGTGTGTGTGTGTGTGTGTGTGTGTGTGTGTGTGTGCGAAAGAGAAACATATATCTAATTACCTTATTTGATTGTTTGGTCTGAGAACCATAGAGGATATTCCATCCAGCCGTATCGGCACCAACGCTTGAGCATGAAATATTGAGATGCAACTGAATACAACGGGCAAGTTCTGTGTCTTCGTGAAGTGTGAATGGCTGTCTTTTGCAGGTATCAAGGTGGGGACCCAACTTGGCCAGACTTCCACGGCTCAAAAACACGCCGCTGCCGCCCATACAGTATTTATAGCCATGGGGAAGGCCGAGCTTTCCGATCTCATTTCGAGTTCCCATTCCTTTTTTACCTATATACCACATTCGGTTGGAGTCCAATGAAAGCAGCAAATCTTTTAGACGTTCTATATTTAGGTATGTGTCGTAATCCACGCGAGCAAACCTGTAATATTACATTGAATTCATTAAATAAATATATATGTGCGGGCTACAAATAAATGTTCAAAAATTAATATAATGTGATTTTCTAGAAATGATATATATATATATATATATATATATATATATATATATATATTCAATCACTTAGTTTCAAGACGGACATACTCTGAAAATAGTAGACCGCTCCCATTTATACAAGGTGACAAACTCAGAAAATCAGCAAGGAATGGGGTATTTAACAACCTTTCCACGTAAGGTTATATGCGACACAAGGTCTTTTTATTTTGGGTCTTCCCGGCAATATAGCCGGGCCAAAAAATGTCTGTCTAGGAATGGAATACTTATTTTCCCAACTATATATATATATATATATATATATATATATATATATATATATATATATTGGTTGTAAATCTGAAAAAACGGCCTGAAGGTTAACCCAAAAGTATCCTATTAATATTAAATATGAACACAGATCCAGCCAGGGAGTGTTGGGGGGGGGGGGGGTCAATGCTATTAAATTTATTTATTTACAGAGTCAATATTTATTACAAATAAAATATTTATTACATATAAAAACTTTTTAAATATTTATTACATTATTTCGGCGGATAAATTTAACACCCATCTCATCAGCTAGACCAAAACATTTTGGTTTAGCTGATAGGATAAGTGTTAAATTTACCCGTCGAAGTGGCCATCCAATATTTAAAAAATTTGAAATATATATATATATATATACATATTCTATGTAATATATATATATATATATATATATATATATATATTGATATATAGATATAGATATATGTAATATATATATATATATATATATATATATATATATTAACCGTTCGGAGCCACACACAATATGTTATCATTAGGTTTTATTCTTTCACAGTAAATCATCAAATATTCTATATAATCATTAATGAGTAATAATAATAATCATAAAAATAATGTATAATTATTATACAGTTTTAACCGCAGTACCTCGAATTTCATATGGTTTCGGGTATCAGCAAGTAAATGTCCAGCTCTGATAAAGATTGCCTGAACGTTCTTTCTTAAAACAAGTTGTTGTCGAAAACCTTTCGCTGTTAACTCTTCTTCGTTTCAGACTTTGACGCAACAAGCTCATTTCAGTTAATAAACATTTGCAGGTTTGTCAAATCTGTTACAAGCAAATGTCAATGATGCCCATCTTTCAAAAATATTATCAATTTGCAAACATCTTTCTTTTTCTTAGTGGCCGATTTCCTTGGTATAAAACAGTTATTTCAATTACAACAATAGCACTATATTGATTTCGAGAAACCGTTGATTAAAAAACCAAAGAGAATCTACGAAAACAATGTAAAGAGAAACGATGATTTGTTTGAAAACCAAAACTAATTTTATATAAGAGCTGGAAATGAAAAAGTTTGTCTAAAAAACCGAAAAAATTTGTCTATGCTGAAGAAAATGGATAAAACATGCGCATTAAAATAAAAATGAAAACTCACCATTCATACTGATGCAGGTAGTTCCCATATAAATACTTCATCATTTCGAACATTTTCTTTTGGGGTGGATATTCATTTCTGTCCAAACCTGAAAGATAAACAATTGAGAATCCGTAAAGATCACTCACTCTCGTTACAGTGGCATTCTTATCGTCTAGAAAGAACATAATATCAGCCAAGTCTTGTCGCCGACCGAAGGTGTCTCGAACAACACGAGCTCTTGTCTCGAGGTGTTCATTGTTGATCATAATACTAACAAGCACGGAGTTGATTTGAACACTGGTAATCCTTGCATCTTGTCGGCTACACTTCCACTTGATGCAGCTTCCAATCAGAAAACCGATACCAACATAAAATAAAAATTTCATGAAGAATTTAAAGTTTCTCGAACAGATCATTAGACGGGGTATTTTGACGTTCATACCGAGAAATGGTGCGTCTAATATGCAGAACAATGGAGTTAATTCTTAGGATTAGACTTACTGGGTTTCATATGTTTCTGCTTGTTCAGGGGTATCGATATTTACATACATTTTATTGTATTCTTGTTTGCATATATATATATATATATATATATATATATATATATATATATGAGATAGATGTACTGCTATTTGAGGGATTAAGTACTGCTTGTTATTGATTAATTTGCAGGTAGTGTTACATTAAACATCACTTTGATTTAACACAATATAAATATTTATACACCTAATATACGCCTAACACCCAATCAAAACTTACCTTCCATCTGTTCACAAAATATGGTACATTGTTTGTCTATTTACATATCTACCTATATATATATATATATATATATATATATATATATATAACAACAATAAGGCTGTGGAAGATAGAAAACAACCGCTTCCGAAGGTATGAAATAATACAAAGTTGCTCAATACGATCAAAAGAAAGCAAACCAAAAATATACTTACTAAATCAACATCATACTACCCGGGTTTCAACCGTTAGGAATCAACCTCAGGCACGAGGTGAGAAAAATTCCCAAAATTACTCCCAATATATACCAACACCGGAAGAGTGGTAGGAGAGGAGGAGGAATATATATATATTGACATTGAATTTACTGTTCACTTTTATTTTTACATATGCTCTATCCCTATACAGAGTGCTTTAACCCATAAATATAGCATGCCTTAAAAGTATATTTTATCATATATATATATAGAGAGAGAGAGAGAGACAGACAGACAGACAGAGAGAGACAGAGAGAGACAGAGAGACAGAGAAAGACAGAGAGATGCATTAATGAAGGCTTTATATATATATATATATATATATATATATATATATATCAGGGTACGCACATGCATATTCAGGTCTTAATGAAACAGTGCTCGTTGTAGTATGAACAGAGCTTTTTAATATACATATTAACAAATGTACATATAAACTCCGAGTCGTGCCATTGGCGTCAGACAATATATATATATATATATATATATATATATATATATATATATACCTGATTGAGCACCCTGGAAGAATGGTACACTTTGAAAATACAATAGCTACTCTAGCATCTACGCATCGCTCATTCAGTAATAAATTAGGACACTCTAACTACTGACGTATGATACATCATACGCTGAAAGTCTTCCTCTGACTACCGAGTCCATAGCTCAGCGGTAGAATCGCCGCCTGACGACAATCTGGTCGGGTTTCAATCCTGGGTAAAAGCAATCGGGTTTCTACCGTACTGATGAGCTGCGCAACAGATCTCTCTGCGAATGACTATATATAGTTAGTAACCTTCCTTTTTAAAAATAATTCCATAATATCCATTTTCCCAAGAGCTTTCGGCCATTTATTTATCCATTTTACAGGTTTTATTTAGTGTTATGAGAGACAATTGACATTATGAAATTTTTTTAAGTTTCTTATTCCCACCAAAGAAAAAAAAAACGTAAGAACCTTGTAAAACTAAATAACAAATTGGTTAAGTTTTCTTTGCCATATTTAACGAAAGATAGATATAATGCGCTGTAAATTCTCAATGCTCTTAAGTAGAAACCTATAATTATACCAGATTTTATTTTATAGTAGCATTTTATATTAAATTTATAGCAGTCCCCGTACTATATTTATAGCAGTCCCCATATTATATTTATATCAGTCCCCATAATATATTTATAGCAGTCCCCATATTATATTTATAACTGTCCCCATAATATAGTTATAGCAGTCCCTAATGCATACCAAAAGAAGAAACACACATAGAAACATATTCAAAAACCCTCAATATCCCTATCACTTCACCCTCAGCGCAAAGAGAAGGGCACACAAAATACACGGCCGCAACAAACGTAGCACTATTATTCACAATAATATACCGAATAAAAACAAACAAATATATATATATATATATATACCAAACCAACACATCCAAAACTTAACACCACTTTCTTCTTCTACGTGCCATGTCCCTTCGGGGCGTAGACGATCATGGCCATTTACATCTCCTTATCCCTTGTCGCTCATAATACCTCTTCACCATCTGCTCAAGTCTATCAAGTATGTCACGCCTTGCTTTCCTCTATCGGTCCTGTGAGTATCAGGTTCTCTAAGCCCTCCTTCCTCATTACGTTCAAAAATCTTCAGCTGTTTTTTCTTGATGTTAAGTATCAGCTTCCTTCTTGTGTCCATCCTCTCAAAAACCTCGTCGTTGCTCACATGTTCAGTCCATAGTATCATCAGCATCATTCTGTAGAACCACATTTCCGTTGCTTCGTCTTTCCTTCATCTCTGATGAGATTGTCCAACATTTGCTGCCATTTTGAAGGAAAGAATCCCGTACACTCTTCTTTGTTTCCAGTGAAAATTTTTTTGTCTCTTAATACTCTAATCAGTTTTTAGAATGCATCCTTGGCCATGCCAATACCCCTTCGGATCTTCGTATTGCACCTTCTGTCCTACCTACCAACCCCATAACATCTTCTTCTTCTATGTGCCCTGTCCGTTCAGAACGTAGGCGATCATGGTTTTCCACTTTTCCCTATCCCTGGTGGCTCTGAGCACGCCTTCTCCTGTTACACCGTGCAATCCTCGTTCCGTCATCCACCTGATTAGATCCTTCAAATACGTTATCCGTTGCTTTCCCCTGTCACTATTTTCCTTCTATCTGGCCTGTTAGTATCAGGTCCTCCAAGCCCTCCTTCCTCATTGCGTGTCCCAGAAACTTCAGCTGTCTCTTCCTGATGATCAGTATTAATTTCCTTTTTGTTTCCATCATTTCCAAGACCTCATCATTGCTCACATGCTCGATCCATGATATTCGCAGTATCCTTCTGTAGAACCACATTTCAGTTGCTTCAAGTTTTTCCTTCATCTTTAATGGTATTGTCCAGCATTCACTGCCATATTGAAGGACGAATATCACGTAGCAATCCAGTACTCTCTTCCTAGTTTCTAGCGAAATTATCCTGTTTCTTAATACCTTACTCAACTTCTGGAATGCTTCCTTCGCCATGCCAATTCGCCTTCGGATCTCTGTGTCGCACTTTCCGTCTTCTGTTATAACGCTTCCCAGGTATGTAAATTTTTGTACCTGCTTGATTCTGGTATCCCCGACCTGTATTTGGCATATTGGGCTGCCCTTTTTACTGGTGACCATGCATTCAGTTTTCGTGCAGTTTATTTCTAGTCCTTTCTGGTTACTTTCTTCTGCTACCTTCTGTAAGAGGTCATGTAGTTTCCTTTCTGTGTTTGCTATCAACTATCCAAAATAACCTATCCCATCTAAACAACATCCGAATCGTCACAAACACATGGAAAACCATTGTGGATATGATCAGAACTAAAAACAACCGTAACAGTAATAGTTTAGAAACAGGCATATATAAAATAAGTTTTCAAAACTCTTCCACATAATACACTAGGGAAACATGCTGAAATTGAAAACAAACGCATCTATGAACATAAAAGGAACTTCATACATAGCAAAAGCACTTGTCATACACAGAAATAAATTCGACCACAATTTTGATCTAAAAAACACCACACTCATCAAAAGAGAAAGTAATTTACTCTGAAGTAAAATTCTCAAGAGTGTCGCCATTGAATCTTATCCAAATATAAATCTATGCCTCTTTTTCCCTATTTCTTCTTCTTCTTCTTCTTTGTGCCCTGTCCCTTCAGGACGTAGGCGATCATGGTTCTCCACGTCTCCCTGTCCCTTGTGGCTCTTAGTATGTTTGCTCCTGTTAAACTTCGCAACCCCCGTTCCATCATCCACCTGATCAGGCCCTGCAAATATGTTATCCGCTGCCTTTCTCTGTCTCTTTTTCCTTCTATCTGGCCTGTCAGTATCAGGTTCTCCAAGCTCTCCTTCCTTACTGCATGACCCAGAAACTTCAATTGTCTCTTCCTGATGCTCAGTATTAATTTCCTTTTTGTTGCCATTCTTTCCAGTACCTCATCGTTGCTTGCATGCTCAGTCCACGATATCCACGATATCCGAAGCATCCTTCTGTAGAACCACATTTCCACTGCTTGAAGTTTTGTCCTCATTTTCGATGATATTGTCCAGCATTCACTGCCATATTGAAGAACTGACATCAGATAGCAATCCAGCACTCGTTTATTTGTTTATAGTGGAATTTTCCTGTGTGTTAGTACTTTACTCAGCTTCTGTTCACCTTCCCTGTAAGAAAAACGTTTTCCCAAGTCAACATACACAACGACCAATATATTGAAAACGGTTACATCCACCACCTGACACCTTTGAAGAGGTACATAAGATACGTCCATTTTATACTATAACATACCTTATTTGCACCATAGCTAAGCCCTTGTGTCAGACACAAAAGACATATAGATAGGTACAAAATTATAAAATACAAGACAAACACTGCATAAAATTTTAAAAGGAAAATCACATTTATTTACAATGTCTTCTTCTATGTACATTCTCCTTTCAAGACATATACGATCATAGCTTTCCATGTCTCACTATCCCTGGTGGCTATTAGTACGCTTTCTCCTGTTACACCACACAACACTCGTTCTGTCATCAACCTGATCAGGTCCTTCAAATATGTTATCTGCCGCTTCCCCCTGTCTCTTTTTCCTTTTATCTGACCTGTTAGTAGCAAGTTCTTCAAGCCCCCCTTCCTCATTGCATATCCCAGGAACTTTAGTTGTCTCTTCCTGATGCTCAGTATTAATTTCCTTTTCGTTTGCATTCTTTCCAAAACCTCATCATTGCTCACATGCTCGGTCCATGATATCTGCAGCATCCTTCCACATTTCAATTGCTTCAAGTTTTTCCTTCATCTTTGATGATATTGTCCAGCATTCACTGCCATATTGAAGAATTGACATCACATAACAATTCAGTACTCTTTTCTTTGTTTCTAGCTAAATTTTCCTGTCTCTTAATACTCTACTCTACTTCTGGAACGCGCCCTTCGCCATGCCAATTCGCCTTCGGATCTCTGTGTCACATTTTCCGTCTTCTGTTAGAACAGTTCCCTGGTATTTAAATTTTTGTATTTGCTTGATTTTAGTATCCCTCACCTGTATTTGACATTTTAGGCTGCTCTTTTTGCTGATGACCATGCATCTGGTTTTCTTGCAGTTTATTTGTAGTTTTTTCTTGTTACCTTCTGTAAGACGAATTGTAGTTTCCTTTCTGTGTCTGCTATCAGCATTGTATCATGCGCGTACCTTATGTTGTTCAAATTGTAGCCTCCGATGACAAATCCTGGCATAACGTTTAGGATCCTCAGAATAGTTTCGCTGTACAAGTTGAATAGATCCGGGGAAAAGGCACATCCTTGTCTTACGCCCCTTTCTATTTTTGTATATCTGCTAAATTCGTTACCTGTCCGTATGCAGGCGATTTGCTGCCAGTAGAGATTCTTGATTACTCTTATGTCTTTTCCAAATATGCCGCGACTGCTGAGAAAGATATCAAAAAATTGCACAAATTTTCATTTTGGGCGCCTATTAATGCAGGATAACAATTTATGATAAAAGATAACCAGCCAAAAAACGGGGAAAAAAATTAAAACTCGGTAGAAGACAAGGAATTTTTAAAATAACGAAAAGAGAAAACAATAAGGCAGTTAAAAAAAAGATTAAACGATAAAAAACGAAATGGCCGACTTGTGAACTGCTCTACGGACGTCTCTGGAACCCAGTGATTTTTTAAGTCACTTTTTACGCAGTTTGTAATTGAGGAAATTTATTAAAGATCACGTATCTCATTGGTCAACATATACGAAAAATCATTTTCCATAAACTGGAAATGAATCCTTCACAAATTTTGGTGGGTTTTAACCGCTGAACCGAAGAAGATATTCATTTATACATAAAAAAAAACACTTCTCTCAAAAGAACGTGCACTAAAAAACAACCAAGGCGATTATACATTCAAACAAGCGTAAGGTATTTAAAATAAATAATAAAAATATTTTTATAAACAATCCAATCACAAACTAAACAATATTAATTTGAAAACAAAATCTTTAATATTATTCGCTCCCTTTACCTTTTACCAGACTTTGAATTATGACAATTTGAATCCTCCACATGCTTTGATTGAGCGTTCACCCACCTGTTGAACATTCGTGAGTCTAAAAGACTTGATAAACCAATGACATCCTCGCCTTTGATTATAAAAACGCAGTAAAATAAATCATACAATACCTTGATAAGGTCCCTCAGAGAACGAAACCCATTGCCTAAGAATAGTTTTTCCTCTTGTCTCTTTTTATTCATAAACATATTTTACGACCTACTTTAATTGCTTTTCTCTACTTTATTCACGCAGATAACCTTGGGAAATTTATTAATCCATCTTTCTTCATTCAGCTATGGGTTAAATAACAGGACAGATTGTGTTCTTGGTTGGCAACCAGTTTACCTCAGCCTTGGTTGGCAACCAGTTTACCTCAAAAGTTATGGTAACTTTCTGCAGGAAAATTTTCTGCCCAGTCAGTGATGTCTCTTTCGAGACATGATGTCCCAATCGTGTATCACGTATGACATATAACTGAATGGCTAATTTATTCGGATCTGTCCGTTTATCTACCGATCCATTCTTAATGCCAACGCAAACCATTTTCTCAGGCAGAATTCTGAGAGAACAAGAACAGTTAAAACAATACATGTTGTTTGCTATTGGCCAAGAATCTGGTTGAGCACGATTAAATGTGTTGATTTCAAAAAATTGTTTTATGAATAGGGATAATTTAGGACAATTTAGATTTGGCTGCTATTTCTACAGGTAGATATATTTCGTTGGCTCACCGTTCTTCATCCCCGGAGCATATATATATATATATTTTTTTTAATCATATCACTCCAAGCAAGGCGATAACGCCACTGTATGGGGATTGTTTTTCATTAAAATAATTCTAATACAAGAATATCACAAAAATATCAATCCGTAAACATTTACAAGTTAGACTGTAGTGAACAAAACAAGATCTACATTTAAAAATTAAAATCTGACTCATTGTTAAAATAAGCAAATTTTCTCAAATTTACAAACTTTGATTAACACACACAAAACTTGCGAAATTTCACACCTCGATGCGAAATGTTTGTCGTTCAATGGAAAGGCTAGTATCACATCCGGGAGTGAATTCCCAAACTATATGAAATACTGGACAAGTCGCCCGTCGCATCAGAGAGTTAAGAGACGAGCGTAATTAACATGTACCCTTGACAGATGGTTATTGTTATTACTCTCTCTGTCTTTCTCTCTCACTCTCACCTCTTTCCTCATCGTTGTACCAAACGAACCCTTTAATACTGAGCGAATACTTAAAAAACACTCCTACCCAACAAACGCTCATACAAACATATATACATACGTTCCTGCCTACATCCAACAAGTTACTACTACGTACTCTTGATACCCTTAAATCCTTACTTTTTTACCATTTAACTTCTACCAATTCATGTTATTTTTCTACCATTTAATTTCTATCAATTCATGTTAGTTTTCTACCAATTCATGTTATTTTTTCTACCATTTAACTTCTACCAATTCATGTTATTTTTCTACCATTTAACTTCTACCAATTCATGTTATTTTTCCACCATTTAACTTTTACCAATTCATGTTATTTTTCTACCATTTAACTTCTACCAATTCATGTTATTTTTCCACCATTTAACTTCTACCAATTCATGTTATTTTTCCACCATTTAACTTTTACCAATTCATGTTATTTTTCTACCATTTAACTTCTACCAATTCATGTTATTTTTCCACCATTTAACTTTTACCAATTCATGTTATTTTTCCACCATTTAACTTCTACCAATTCATGTTATTTTTCCACCATTTAACTTCTACCAATTCATGTTATTTTTTCTACCATTTAACTTCTACCAATTCATGTTATTTTTCTACCATTTAACTTTTACCAATTCATGTTATTTTTCCACCATTTAACTTTTACCAATTCATGTTATTTTTCTACCATTTAACTTCTACCAATTCATGTTATTTTTCCACCATTTAACTTCTACCAATTCATGTTATTTTTCCACCATTTAACTTCTACCAATTCATGTTATTTTTCCACCATTTAACTTCTACCAATTCATGTTGTTTTTTCTACCATTTAACTTCTACCAAATCGTGTTAGTTTTCTACCATTTAACTTCTACCAATTCATGTTATTTTTCCACCATTTAACTTCTACTAATTCATGTTATTTTTTTCTACCATTTAACTTCTATCAATTCATGTTATTTTTCAAGAAATAAATTTCTTTTTAAATATGCAAAAGGTATACGTATATTCTTCCATAAAATCGACACATTCCAATCTCCAACCTTCTGATGATAGCGAATAAGCTGTAAGCTGTAAGGAGTTCGGTCATGTATGACACAAGGCCGAATTAATAAACATTAGACATTCCTCTACTGCTTCAAGACTAATAGCATTATTCGTTTGAGCTAGCTAGACCATTTGTGAGTCTATCACGCCAACCATCACAGTCTTGTATCAACGTTGGTAGGTCATTGGGGTGGCATTCTGTGTCTTAATATAGCTGGTCAATGTAGGTGGCTGCTGAGTAACCAACCAATCTTCCACCATCGTTAGCTATCCAGAACAGTAGATCTCTCACGAGATTTTGTTTTTCTCGCTAACAGTATCCAACAAAGAGCATTATAAATTTGTGTACCGGTCGAAAGATCTTATTAAAGAGAAATTTGTTGGAGAGTTCAAACTATTTTTAATAAGATTTCTCGAACATTCAAACCTGTAGACGAAAATAAATTTACTGTTTAATAAATAAACAGGGCGTCTATTCAAATACGAGTATCGACCAAAAAATAACGTTTTATAGTGATAAAAATCTGCCGTCCTCATCTTTATTGTTATATTCTCGACATTTCGATTGTTGTACACTCTGACCTTCTTCAGCTGCTTCGAATTTCGAACTGAACCCTTTATTTCAAAGATTGGAGTGTATCATTCTTTTTCCATGTGTCATGCCACTTCAGGAAGTCATGCATTTACCCTCCTTTAACTCAACTCTCTAATTTATTTGTTCATCACTGCAGTAGCCAGGTATTGAAAACAAAACTCTTTGGGTCAAGTCACTGGATCAAAGTGAAGCCAAAAATGCTCTCAGGCAATTGGATACTGAGCAAAAGAACGTTTAACTTTGCAATAAAATTTTCGATAGATCATTAATAGAAATAACCCAAGGTTTGTTACTTAGTTGATTGAAGTTACTTTCAGCATTCAGACTCTAGAGTTTCGTAGAGGACCCTCCAGGAATCACTCTGTCCACTTATCACGGATATCATCAATTGTCATACTTCTCGAATTTTCTTATATATGTATATATATAAAAGTATGTTTAGAATACATATATGTATATTCTAAACATATACTGTTAAATATAAGCGACAATGAATGTCTATTATGTTTAATCATGAGCCGTTCTAAACATCGTATTTTGGCTTTAATTTCAAATAAAAATAAAAATAAAGACAAAAATTCTCCAACATTTGGATAATTTTTTTTATTACGTTGGTTCTAAGATTTCGGCTCACATGAGCCATCTTCAGAAAGGTTACAAGGACGTTAACATAAAAACATCTACCATCAAAGACGATTTTATCTTGTGTTGACATAAAACTTTGCTAAGGAAAGATAACAATTACCAAATAGCAAACGCAGTTCGTGCATATATATATGAGTACTGAGGTCAACACCAAGCAGTGACAGTCTGTTTTATGATCGTACGTAATCATCAAACAATGGGTGTTGAGTTTTTTGCTCGACTATTTATATATGCTGGTCAAATGTTCATTATGGGTAGCAAGGTCTGTGGCGTTATCTTAAAGGCTATTGGGTAGGCAGTAACGGTTATATTTCAAAGTATTTTATATGCTATTGAATTGTCGATCTGAGTGTGCTTATTTGTAGTTATCTAATAATATTATTATCTTTTTACTTGAGTAAAAAGTTATTTCGGCTGAATAACATTATTGTTTTCATTTAGTTCGTTGTTAATAATTTAGGTTTCGACGTCCCTCTCAAAGTTTAACTAAAATAATTTTAAGCTCGTTTGTGCACAAAGACTCATTTATAACCTTTTAAAGAGCGCTTAATCTGGCGTGATTAATTTCTTGATCAATGCCGGAAGGTAAAAACTCACAGTCACGATGACTACAACAAATCTTGGATCAACCACAACCATTGACTACCCAAAGGCTTAGGTCAACCACAACTGTCGACTACCCAAAGACTTGGGTCAACCACAACTGTCGACTACAAGGCTTGGGTCAACCACAATCAATGACTACGACAAGGCTTAGTTTAACATGTGGTATGCATTTTAGGCACTTTCCTCTGGTCGATAACATTAAGAAGACTTCTCGACAAACAAATTGAACTGGAGTCATATGGTCAAAATCTGGATCCTCAATCACTCGGCCACGCGACCATCATCTTAATAATTCATGGTTAGTACATTACCGGCCATAATTATTAGGTCACCCCAGGTTTTTAAAAGAAATTATGTATTTCATACTATTTTTAAGTGGATAATTCTAAATGAAAATAGAATGGTTCTTTTGTTATTATTACTTTGCAAAATTTTACAAAGGAATAAATAGTTAAATTTTACAAGACAAGGAAGCAAATATGAACTCGTCCCAATCGCCCTAAATTATTTCATTCTTTAATGAAACTGCAATATAGGTAATCATTAAACATTTATAAATTCATTCCATGCAATATTTGTGCAATATTAACAAACAAACCATTCTATTTTCATTTACAATTATTCACTTGGCAATGAATACTAAAAAATAGTATGAAATACATCATTTCTTTAAAATACTGGGGGTGGCCTAATAATAGTGGCCGGTATTGTATATATTTTCTGAAATTTCCTTAATTTATTATTATTAACTTTTGTAACATAAATCAAATTTCAATTCTTCTTCTTCTTCTTCTTCTTCTTCTTCTTCTTCTTCTTCTTCTTCTTCTTCTTCCCGTGTTTCTTCAGGTCTTTGACGATCATGGCTCTTCACAATTTTCTTTCCTTTGTAGCTCCTAATAAATTTTATCTTTTTGCCATATCTCCCAAACCCTACTCTACTCTCCATTTGCTCAAGCTCTCCAGGTAGGTTGTGCTTTGCTTACCTCTGGCTCTCTTACCTTCAATATGTTCTGTGAGTATCAAGTTTTACAACCCACTTTTCTCATTATGTGTACCGGAAATTTCAACTGTCTCTTCTTGATGTTAAGTATAAGTTTCCTTTTTGTTTGCATTTTCTCTAAAACTTTATATTCTCAGTATCCTTCTGTAGAGCAACATTTCTGTGGCCTCAAATTTTTTCTTCATTTTTTAATAGATTGTGCATCATTCGACTCCACACAGGAGGACTGATATTACGTAACAGGGAAGTTTCTAACGAAATTTTCCTGTTTCTTAATACATTGCTTAGCATTTAGTTGGCATTTTCTCTATCCCAGTGCGCCTGTCAGATTTCTGTGTTGCACATTCCATTTTGTGTTAAACCACTTCCCAGGTATTTAAATTTTTGCACTTTTTTTTTGTTATTTCTAAATTTTAATTTGCATGTTCGGCTTTTCCTTTTGTTAACAACCATACATTCTATCTTCTTGCAATTCAGGTTTTGTTCTTTTTTCTTGCTTTCATTCACTACTTTCTATAGCAGTTCTTGTAGTTTGCTTTCTGTGTCTGCTAAAAGTGATTCTAAATTGATATGCTTAAAACATGGATGACGGCTGATGAAAATCATGCATTGTAAACAACGAGTGGCCTTATCAATGATTAAGCAAAGCAAAACCCATGTCTAAAAATGTTATCTGATTTATAATACTCATAAAGATAAAATAAATCAGACATATCTTATCATTCTATTGACTTTATACAAAAGACATCGAAAATTGCTTACGGTAACGCTATTTAAGAAAAGAAAATGTCTATCTCTCTCTACTGTATTATTTCATCAACGCGCATGCGTATTTTATTTATTTATTTATTTATTTATTTATTTATTTATTTTTAAAGATAGTAAAAAAAGCAGTAAACACTAACGGTAGATTCTTCTTTTATATGTGAACTTTCATGACCTGGGTGATCACTACTTTATACATCTTATCCTGGGTAGTTCTGATCAATGTTTGGCTTTTTGCTCTGGTATAGAAAGTGTTCTAACAGGAGATGGAAAGTGCGACACAGAGATCCGAAGGCGAATTGGCATGGCAAAAGACGCATTCCAGAAGCTGAGTAAAGTACTAACACACAGGAAAATTTCACTAGAAACAAAGAAAAGAGTGCTGGAATGCTATGTGATGTCAGTTCTTCAATACGGCAGTGAATGTTGGACAATATCATCGAAAATGAGGTAAAAACTTGAAGAAGCGGAAATGTGGTTCTACAGAAGGATGCTGCGGATATCGTGGATCGAGCATGTGAGCAATGATGAAGTCTTAGAAATGATGGAAACAAAAAGGAAATTAATACTGAGCATCAGGGAGAGACAACTGAAGTTTCTGGGACATGCAATAAGGAAGGAGAGCTTGGAGAACCTGATGCTGACAGGCCAGATAGAAGGAAAAAGAGACAGATAACATATTTGCAGGGCCTGATCAGGTGGATGACGGAACGGGGGTTGCGAAGTGAAACAGGAGCAAACATACTAAGAGCCACAAGTGATAGGGAGACGTGGAGAACCATGATCGCCTATGTCCTGAAGGGACAGGGCACATAGAAGAAGAATCCATTTACGCAAGTGGATGGCGGAGCGGGGTTTGGGAGTGGGGACAAAGATACTAACCGCAGAAAATAATAGCAACACTGCAGAAAATAATGACAATCTATTGCGAGAAAATCTACCCAGTCAATCATGTCTCTTTCGAGGAATGATCGCTCAGGCGGGTATCACGTATGGCACTTAACTAAGGTATATACTTTCTGAAAGGACACATCAAATAAGATTAATCCACTATTATTCAACAGCAAGGATTTGTTTTGGGAATGATAGTGGAGTGGTTTCTTGCTACTTTCTCCATCTTGATTTTGGCGAGATACCACATCTAGTTCAGTCAGTTAAGTGCCATACGTGAAACACGCTTGGGCGATCATGTCTCGAAAGAGACATGGCTGACTGGGCAGAAGATTATCCCGCAGTAGGTTGCCATTGCTTTCTGCGGTAGACTGGTTGCCAGCCAAGGCTATAGAACCCATTCTGTCCTGTTATTTAACCCATAACTGGAAAGAAGAGACGGATTAATACCTTTCCCAAGGGTATTTGCGCGTAAGTGAATGCAATGAATTCAACTGGAATTTGAACTCGGCTACCCGATTTCTCGTTCCAAGCCGATATCCACTGCACCACACGTTAGTTGACCGTTAAATCACAAGAGTTATTCCGCACTTTGATAAGGTCGTTTTGTTTGTTTGTTTTTTGGGGGGGGTTTTTTGCACAAAAGACCTGTTAACCCTTTTTCTTCGCACCTTACAGATAGTAATATCTAAAAAAAAAAATACTTTAAAATCTAAAAAAAAACAGTGAAAAATGTCTTCCAAATCTTCCTTATGTTGCAGATATCATGGATTGATCACGTGAGCAATGATGAGGTTTGGCAAAGATGGAAACGAAAAGGAAATTAATACTGAGCATCAGAAAAAGACAGCTAAAGTTCCTGTGACATACAATGAGGAAGGAAGGCTTGGAGAATTTGATACTAACATGCCAATAAGAAGGAAAGAGAGACAGGGGAAATCAGCGTGTATCATACTTGATACGCCTGAGCAGGTGAATGTCAGAGCAGGGGTTGAGTGGTGTAACAGGAGAAAGCGTACTAGAATCCACTAGGGATAGGAAAAAATGGAAGACCATGGTCGCATACGTCCTGAAAGAACAAGGCACATAGAAAAAGAAGAAGACTCTACGGTATCCTCACTCATGTGGCCCTGTTTTGGGTTGGTGGCCACAATCTTAACAATATAGTATGAGCAAATGATACAGAATTGACAACAAACACGAAAAGGAAACTACAAAAGTTTCTTCAGAAGGTAGCGAAGAAAAACCAGAAGAAAGGATTAAGTGTAACCCTGATATAAAAGAGTTGTCGGGACCGGATACAAATGCTTTTATATCAGGGTTATCGTATATCCGGGTTTAGTCTATTTTATATACATTACCACAAGCTCTAATTTGGGACCAGAGAAAATATATCTTATATCCTGATTTCTCTTATATTGGGGTATCTTATATCCGGGTTATACTGTACAAGAAGACATTAAGCATATTTATCAGTAAAAGAATGAGCCCAAAATGCAAATTACAAATCGACGATAGAAAATGTAAACAAGTACAGACATTTTTAGAGTAGATAGACTCAATTGGAGTAGGTAGACTAAACTATCACCCGGTTCACACGCCACCCACGTCTATTGAACAGATGAAGAGGCTCATCCCTTGTTTCCTGCTTAGGATGTGGTTTCCGGCTTTCTCTTTTCCAATCTTTTACTCTTTTCTTTTTTTTTTCAATTGGAGTAGATAGACTAAACTATCGCCCGGTTCACACGCCACCCACGTCTATTGAACAGGTGAAGAGGCTCATCCCTTGTTTCCTGCTTAGGATGTGGTTTCCGGCTTTCTCTTTTCCAATCTTTTACTCTTTTCTTTTTTTTTTTTAATTGGAGTAGATAAACTACACTATCGCCCGGTTTACATTCCTCCCATGTCTATTAAACAGGTGAAGAGGCTCATCCCTTGTTCCCTGCTTAGGATGTGGTTTCCGGTTTTCTCTTATCCAATCTTTTCACTCTTATGTAGCCCCCTGCACATCAGTGGCGTTACCACCTTGCTCGGGGTGATATGATTAAATATATATATATATATATATGGGAAGTGTTCTAACAGAGGACGGAAAGTGCGAGATCCAAATGACGTACTGGGATGGCCAAAGTGGATTTCCCAAAGCTAAGCAGTGTATTAAGAAACAGAAAAATAAACGTTAGAAACAAAGAAAAGAATACTGAACTGTTACGTGATATCTGTCCTCCTGTATAGCAGTGAATGCTAGGCAATCTCCTCAAAGATAAAAAATAGACTCGAAGCAACAGAAATGTGTTCCTACAGACAGATGCTGGGGATACCATGGGTCGAATATGTGAGCAACAAAGATGTTTTGAAGAAAATGAAAACAAAATGAAACTTGTATTTAACAGTTGGTCCTGGGCATGACGGTAAACTGCATCCGGCAGCAATGCCTCTGATTGGGAAGTTGTGAGGAGCATGGAACCACCTCTTAATTGCTGTTGTTCTCAGGTCAACCCTAACCCAGAGTTGTAGCACCTGTTAGGGTCCCAGCTATGGGCAAATAGTTAACCCCCCAAACTGGGGTCAAAACACTATGAAAGTATAAAAATACACTTTTATAGAAATCTATACACAAAAATAGACTTTTCTAGAAAAATATACATTTTTGAAGAAAAAATTAGGACTATGACACATTTTTGAAGGAATAAAAGATTATTCACAGCAAAATATTTTAAATACAAAACTAGAAGACATTTTTCGTTTTCTAAAATAAAAAAGATTAAAAACAAAAATTCTCATCAAAATCTGACTTAATCAACCTTCTCACTATAGCTGAACATTAAAAAAATACCTTAAAGCCTCCACCTTTTTGGCATCAAATAACCCACAGAGGTGTTGATATGCCGTTAAACAAAACTAAAACTGAAGAGGCAGTTGAAATTTATGGAGAACGTCATGAGAAAGGAGGGCATGAAAAATATACTCACAGGGTAAATTGTGGGAAAGAGGAAAGCAGCATGTAACATACTTGACGAGAGTTCGTAAATGGATGACAGAACAGATTTGGGGAGAAAAATGATAGAACATATTAAAAGCTACAAGGAACAGGAAAATGTGGAGGGCTATGATCGCCAACGTTTTGCAAGACACGGCTCGTAAAAGAAGTTAGATAAATATTTATCAAGCAGAACTAGTATAAGAGAAACCAGAAAACATTTTTTCAAGGAGGGGTGTTTGGATGACACTGTGACGTCAGCCAACTTCTTTAAATGTCTTCCACTCTTATTTCGGACACGTCAAAGGAAATATTTATTTGTTGAATAAACTTTATAACACTCCAATTTGACCTCATCGACGACAATACCTAAAACAACAACAGGTTTGGCTGCTGGATCGAAATTCAACCAGCGTTTGATTTCTACTGCTGATTCTCTGTCAATCAATTTTTTTCCTCCCCTTTTTAGTAGTTGCGTACGTATAAGCTTTGTCCTCCATTGATTTCTTAAAAACAGAGAACGGTAACTGGTTAACAGTTTTTGCTATATTTTTCAATCCACCGCTTTTACGGTGAGTATTTTTCCTTTATCCTTGTTGAAAAATATCCGCTTTTAAAGTAATAAAACAACGTTGATTATACGAATAATGCACATTGAGAATCGTTCTATTCATTAAAAAAAATAAAGTTCATCATTTAGGTTTTTTTTAACATTTCACCCAAAGCAAGGCAATAAAGCTACTAAGATTACCGAATGTGAAAGAAAATGAGAAAAGGAAAAATATTATTAAGGAAAAAAGCAGGAATTAAGAAAATAACGATTTTTGTTTAAATTGTTTCATCCCAAGCAAGGCAGTACTGTCACTGATGCGCAGGGGGTTACATAAGATGAGAGCGAGAAGAAAGACGAACAAGATAAAAGGGGTATCGGAAAAAAGGTAAGAAAAAGGTTAGAATACTAGTGCACAGGGCATTACGTGCGAAGGAAGAAGAACAAGGTACATAGAGTGGTGGCAGGGAAAGGATAAAAAAAAGGGTATTTTTTTTATTTGTTCCCCGAAGGCCTTTACCCCTTCAAATATTTCCAAAACATCCTTATTTCCGTGAAAATGTAAATGCTGAACTCAAATTGATAATTGTTTATTAACGAAACCTACATTTTTTCAAGTTAAGGACCAGAAAAGTATCGAACTTCTTTTCGCTGTTTATCTCACCTCGTAACCACGCTTCAAAAATGTTATTCACTGCAGAATGACTTTACGTGTGGTTTGCCGATTTTTCGGCCTTTTTACTTCCTTTTTGCAATTACTACGCGGAAATTGAGTTCCGAAACCAAACAAATCGCGGAGTAATTGCTCAAAGGAAGTAAACAGGCCGAAATAAGTATCCTACGCCTCAACTCATTCAGCGGTGAATCAGATATGAGAACAGTGGTAAAGGGTGGGATATAGTCCGATTTTTTTCTGGTCGATAACAGGAGAAAAAGGAAGGTATCTTCAATAAACAATTATTGATTTGAGTTCAGCATATACCTTTGCACGGAATTAAGGAAGTTTAGCAAAGATTTGACGGGGTAAAGGCCTTCGGGGAATAAATCAAAAATTTACCAAAAAAAGATGTGAACCAAGGAGATAAAAGATGGCAACTGACGTTGCAGTTAAACTCTTAGAGATTGTAGCTATCAGGGAAGCAAGTATACGGAAAGGAGTTCCACATGCGGGAAATGCGAGAAAAGAAACTGAGTCAGTAGAAGAGGCGGTTTACATCTGACTGTTTTTTACTATAAAAGGGTGATTGCATTTAAATTCTTGACGATCAATGTTGACTGATAAGAAAGAAACCGGAATAGAATTCCACGAGCGAGAAGTGAAACAGAAGAAGCTGCTAGCATAGAACTTACGGTTACATCTAGTCATTTTCACAGTAAAATGATGAGACCTAACTGTCAATCTTGAGCTGGGCTTAAATTTGTAAACTCAAAGTACCCTGTCCTCAAACCTCAAATGGAACCACTATATTGAATCCATAGCAAAATCTACTGCTAAGAAGATTGGGTCACTATGTCGATCCAGGATGTTTTTTCCACCTGAATCCATCCTGCATATATACAAGTCAACCATCCGTCCGTGCATGGAGTACTGCTGCCATTTATGGTCAGGTGCCCCTGCCGTTCTCCTCAGTGTTCTTGACAAGCTCCAAAGGAGAGTCTGTAGTGTGATAGGTACTGATCTGGCGACTCGACTACAGCCACTTTCCCATCGTCGAAATGTGGCCTCCCTCTGTCTCTTCTATAAATACTTTCATGGCTTCTGCTCGGATGAGCTTAAGTCACTGATGCCTCCTCAACAGGTGTTTACCCGTGCAACCAGACTGGCAACTGGGTCCCACCCATTCACAGTCAGGTTAGCCAAATGCAGACGACAATTCTACTCCTGCAGCTTCCTCTCTCGCACTTCCCGCCTGTGGAACTCACTCCCGTATTCTTGCTTTCCTGACGGTACGACCTCCAGAAATTTAAATGCAAAGTTAATACTCATCTACTAACCACTGGACTCTAGCTCTCTCCCCTCCCCTGTATAATCTTCACTTTCTCTCCGCCTATGTATCTGTCATTGCACCTGCTTTCTCAGCTTTCTATTGTTCCTTTCTAACTAGCTTGTACTCCTCACTCTTTTCCAATTAATCTTTTTACATTTATGTAACCCCCTGCACATCAGTGGCGTTTCTGCCTTGCTCGGGGTGAAATGATTAAAAAAAAAAAAAAAAAAAAGTACCAAACCAGAAAGTTAATCAGAACAATTACGATAAAAATTATAGAAAAGGCGTAGCGGAGCTACATTACGTCGATAGAAAATGACTGGAGCCGTGAGGCCAGGTCATGAACTATAACATTGCAGATTCTTCTTCGTATTATATGAAGAATATCTAATACATGGCAGAAGCACGCTATCGGATTTTCCAGCAATATTCAATGCATTGATACTGGAGAAAAATTGTCAAGCATGATTAAGTGAACCAACTTTTCTAATAGCAGACCGAGCAACTAATTCAATATAATCTTTCTACTTCATGTCAACGAGAAATGTTCGCTCGAGAAGATGAAATAAATCACTCTCACTGGCGGTTAGCATCAGCCATATCTTGATGAAAGGCAAAATAGTTCTCTAAGACGAATAAAATATAGCAGTTTCGTTCTAGAAGAGTTAAAATGAACAAGCCATTCAGTTAAAGAGAGATTGTAATATATTTTGGGGATCAGATGACAACCTAACATTATTGAACCGACCAGACTAACAATTAAGACAGGAGTAAATAGTTACATCATCAGAATAGAGTTGAGAAGTGATGACATATCAGGAATGTCATTGATAGAAATTGAGAATGAAGCTCATGGGCCTAATGTGGCTTACCTGTGTCTCTTCTACAAATACATTCACGGCTTCTGCTCCGATGAAATTAGCTCACTGGTGCCTCCTATATGTGAATTTACTCGAGCCACAAGATTAGCAACTAGGTACCACCATTTTACTGTGAAACCAATAAAATGTAAACGCAAATTCTACTCTATTAGCTTCTTTTCTCGCATTTCCCCCCTGTGGAATTCCCTTCCGTTTACTTGCTTCCCCGACAGCTAGAATCTCCAACAATTTAAATGTAAAGTCAATAGTCATCTCCTATCTCAATGACTTGCATCCTCTCTCTCTCATGCTCCTTTCTCCGTCTAGTCCAGTTCACTCTCATTAGTACTCTCATCCTTCTCTTACCCACTCTCTGATACCCCTAATAACCTGTCACTCATTCTCATAACTTTCTTTCTATGTAACCCCCTCCCCGCGCACCAGTGGCATTAAAGTGACTTGCTTGGGGTGATATGATTATAAAAAAAATTAGGCCCAATGATTGAAACCTGAATGATACACGCATTAATACAAAAAAAAAGATCTAGAGGAGTAGCCGTTCATGTTAATGTTCATTTTGCTATTTGATAAAATAGTGTGCGTGTGATTTCTTAAATGAAGAAATTTCTACATATGTACATACACACACAAACACACACATACACATATGTATATTAATATTCTATGTATTGTGACCCTTCATAAAGTAGGTGATTATAGTTCTCCCCAATTCCCTGTCCTTCGTAGTTCTTAATATATATATATATATATATATATATATATATATATATATATATATATATATATATTACTACTCTTCGAATACATTTTCGATCATCTATTTATACAGGCTCGTTAGGTAGGTTTGTGCTGCTTTCTTCTGTTCCTCTTGTATACAATATGTCTTGTGAGTGTCAAATTCACCAATCTCTTTGTCCTCATCATATGTGACTGTTTTACAAACCAATGGCAAAAGCTACGAGGTAGTTTATGCGCAGTTTTCCTCTGTCCCTCTTCCCTTCAATATGTCCTGTCCAATACCTCTTTCCACACTATGTGTGCCGGTTCTGCCAATCAATTACACAAGCTCATTAGGTAGGTTGTGAGTTGATTTCCTCTGTCCCTCTTCCCTTCAGTATGTTCTGTGAGTATCAAATTCACTAGTTCTTCTTTCCATATGCCTTCAATATGTCTGTAAGTGTCAAATCCAATATGTCCTGTAAGTGTCAAATTCACTAAAGCTTCTTTTCTCATTATACAAACTTATTGCACAAGCTCGTTAGGTAGGTTATGAACTGCTTTTCTCTGTCCCACTCGCTTTCAGTTTATCCTGTGAGTGTTAAATTCACCAATCCTTTTTTCATCATTTTATGATGATCTATAAACTAATTCCAAAGCTCGTTAGGTAAGTTATGTGTTGCTTTCCTCTGTCTTACTCATTTTCAAAATGTCCTGTGAATATCAAATTCACTAATTTTTTTTCCCTCATTATATTTGACTGTTCTATCAAATAATTACACAAGCGCGTTAGTTAGGTTATAGACTTGTATTTTGTATGTGCATCTTGCCTTTAATATGTCCTGCGAGTGTGAAAATCATCAATCCCTTTTTCTTCATTATATATGCCTGTTTTATCAGCCAATTACACAATCTCGTTAGGTCCGTTATGAGTTGCTTTCCACTGTTTCTCTTGCTTTCAATATGTCCTGTGAGGGTCCAATTCACAAATTCCCTTTCCTTTATTATTTGTGCCTGTTCTATCAACCAATTACACAAACTATCTAAGTAGGTTATGCGCTGATTTTCTCTGTCACTCTTGCCTTTAACTCGCCCTGTGGGTGTCAAATTCACCAATCTCTTTTTCCTTATTACATGTGCTAGTTCTATCAATCAATTACACAAGCTTGTTAGGTAGGTTGTGCGCTGCTTTCCTCTGTCTCTCTTGTCTTTAATATGTCATGTGAGTGTCAGATTTGCCAGTCTCTTTTTCCTCATTTTATGTGCAAGTTATATCAACCAATTACACAAGCTTGTTAGTTAGGTTATGCACTGCTTTCTTCTCTCCCTCTTATCATCAATATGTCTTGCCAGTGTCTAATTAAATAAAAACTCTCTTTCCTCATAATATAGCCTAGATATTTCACCTTTCTTATGCTAACTGTAACTGTATATTTGTTATTTCATTGTTCATGATGACGTGTATAAATACACATGACAGTGTGTATGGTTACTACATTGTGTTGTTTGTACTCAACTGGGGCCATTTTTTGCTGGGGTAGGGGAAGACTTTTCTTATCTAAAAGAAAACAAATCAAATTTGCATCAATATTTATATTTATCTGCATATTTCTCTGCTGATTCTTTTGTTCCTGCTGGTCTCTCTCTCTCTCTCTCTCTATATATATATATATATATATATTTTATTTTGGACTTCTTATCGTCTTCGTCTGTTTTTCCAGATGACGTAATTATCAAGTATTTTAAACCC
This sequence comes from Ascarosepion bandense, assembly GCA_037127315.1. Classification (NCBI taxonomy): domain Eukaryota; kingdom Metazoa; phylum Mollusca; class Cephalopoda; order Sepiida; family Sepiidae; genus Ascarosepion; species Ascarosepion bandense. Next base: position 52,555 of record JBBBDQ010000300.1, on the reverse strand, counting down.
GGACGTGACCGGCCTACATCCGATTTAAACGAATTTGCAGACGTGCGTGTTTTACAGGAGTGTTGTAGCGGTATGACTTCTGGCTATCAATATAAAAAGCTTGTTTTCTTCTGAATGTTGACAATTTCAGCTTTGAAATACTAAAGAACTGTCTAAGAAAAAGCAAGAGAAGAAGAAGAAGAAGAAGAAGAACAACAACAACAACAACAACTGACATTCATGATGAAACTATTATACTCCTCAGCTATTGTGTTGATAACACTGGTCGTAGGTAAGATTTTTGTTTTTAATTAATTCATTCCATGCAAGGCAGTAAAACTACTAAATTAGTTGGTGTGAAAACAGAAACATTATTCTTCTTTTGTGTGCCCTGTCCCTTCAGGACGTAGGCGATCATGGCCTTCCACGTTTCCCTATCCCTGGTGGCTCTTAGAACGCCTTTTCCTGTTACACCATGCAACCAACCGTTCTGTCATCCACTAGCTCAAGCCCATAAATCTAGAATATAAATGTATAGTAACTAGCATGGCAACAAAATGAGGGATCAGTTTATATATTGATTATAATACAGAGTTGATCTCCCATTTTATATCTACATTATAATTTCTTAAAAACAGTTGGCATATATATTTCTTCTTCTATGTGCCTTGTCCTTTCAGTACGTAGACGATCATGGCTTTCCACGTCTCTCTATTCCTGGTGGCTCTTAGCACGCTTTCTCTTGTAATATCTCGCAACCCTCGTTCTGTCATCCACCTGATCAGGTCCTTCAAATATGTTATCCGCTGCTTTCCCCTGTCTCTTTTTCCCTTTATCTGGCCTGTTAAGTAGCAAGAATAGAAAAGTGATGTGAAAGACAGATAACGACTGATATAGCGTTTAAATTGTTGAAGATCAAAGCTAGCAGGAAAGCATGGAGCCGAAAGTGTGTTCCACAAGTGCGAGAAAAGAACGTGTTAGCATAGAACTTACGGTTTCATCCATCCAGTTCAACTGTTAATTGATGAGACCTTATTGCCAATCTAGTCAGTTAGTTAAGTACCGTACATGATACACGCTTGGGTGATTATGTTCCTTTCAAAGACATGGCTGACTGGGCAGATTTTGCAATGTAATGTAAAATACGAGATTAATAAGAGAAAAGTAGGTGACGGCTATTGAAGTAAATTAATAATCTCGTACATTGATTAGCAGTCGCCTAGTGTGCCGTGAGTTTCTTATAAGTGTACCGCGAAATATTGTCACGGAATCTGCCGCTATGAAAGTCGACTCTCTGTGCAGAGCCCGGAAGTTTTTCCCACCTGAATCTATTCTGCACATATACAAATCTACCATCCGCCCGTGTATTGAATACTGCTGCCATATCTGATCGGGTGCCCCTGCTGCTCTCATTGGGCTTCTTGACAAAATACAAAGGAAGATCTGTAACGTGGTTGATACTGACTTTGCAGACCGGCTGCAACCACTCTCTCACCGGCGTGATGTGGCTTCCCTGTGCCTCTTCTACAAGTACTTTCGTGGCTTCTGCTCCGATGAGCTTAGATCACTGGTGCCGCCTAAGCACGAATTTACACGAGATACTAGATTAGCAACTAGGTCCCACCCTTTTACAGTTAAACAAATAAGATGTAACCATAAATTCTACTCCAACAGCTTCTTTTTCTCGCGCTTCCCGCCTGTGGAACTCCCTTCCACAAGTCTGCTTTCCCGACAGCTACAATCTCCAGGTGTTTAAATGTAGGGTCAATAGACACCTCCTATCACACTAACTCCCAATTATTCTCAGAACACTCTCATCTACCCAACCCTCATTCTCGGTATCCTTACCCGCCTATCACCCACCCTCTGACATTTCCTATATTTAACCATTCTCGGTATCCTTACCCGCCTATCACCCACCCTCTAACATTTCCTATATTTAATCATCCTTTCTCCACTCTATGTAGCCCCTGCGCAGTAGTGGCAGTAACATGCCTTGCTCGGGGTGAAACACTTATAAAAAAATAAAAATAAAAAAAATTCGTATATGTGTGAGCGAAAGTTGTAATGATACAGTGTTAGTATTTTAATAACCGAATAAGTATTATTTTTTAAGTTGGATAGAAACAATGAAATAAAATAAGTTCATAAAATAAGTTTACATTTGTGTGTTTATTTTTTAAAAATCTATGGTTTTATTTCATATTTAAATGCATAACCTTTACAAACTGTTCAAAGAGTGCTAGTCATTTGCTCCTAGGCTCCGTTGTTTAAATAGATTGAGAAACACTGATTTATTATATAATAGTTAGTTAAGTGCCATATGAGATACACGCTTGGGCGATCATGTCTCGAAAGACCGACTGAGAAGATTTTCCTCCATAAGTAGGTTAGCATTACTTTCTGCGGTAGACTGGTTGTCAACCAATCTCTCCTGCCATTTAACCCATAGATGTAGGGAGAAGAGACTGATTAATATTTTTCCTAAGGGTATTTGTGCGTAAATGAATGCAATGAATTCAGCTGGAATTCGAACTCGGCTCCCCGATTTCTCGTTCCGAGCCGATATCCACTGCACCACAACGCACATATGTTGAAGTAACTCGGTTAAATGATAGTCAGAATATGACTTTATAGATTTCTTATTAATTTTTATTACCAAACAGTTGTCTGTGTTTGTTTTTTATTATTGATTGTTTAATATCGTAAAGCACTTGTCATTCGATAAACTGACATCCTGCACAGTCAGCCAGAGGTCACAGATAATATATAAGAAGGTCATTAACCCCACCACTTACCCGCAATCACTCAAACAGACATGCATGCATATTTGCATATTGACAAAATGCTTTTTTTTTTCAATAGTTTTATCTTTAAATTGAGCCAGTAATTTCTTTCTCTCCATATGTTCTATATCCTTTCATGATGTGAGCGATCATGGTTGCCCACAGCTTCTTGTGTATCCTGTCAGTGTTAAGCTCCTTAAGTCATTTTTCTTTATTTTTCTTCTTCGTGTTCTGTGTCCCTTCAGAACGTAGGAGCTCATGGACTTCCACTTGCCCCTGTCACTTGCCCCTGACTGACTTGTCACTCCTAATATTTCCCCTTTGGTTCTCTCCAAAACCCCTCTGCGCCATTCATTTGCTCAAACCCATCAAATATGTCTCACGCTGCTTTCCCCTGTCTCTCTTTCCCTCTATTCGTCCTGTGAGTATTAGATTCTTCAAACCCTCTTTCCTTATTACGTGTCCAAGACATCATGTCTTTTCATGGTTTTATGGATATATTTTCTTCTGGTTTTGATTTTCTCCAATACTTCGTCGTTGTTTACGTACTTGGTCTATGGTATCCTTAGCATCCTTCTGTAGAGCCACATTTCTGCAGCATCTCCTTCATCCTTGAAGAGATCACCTCACATTCGCTTCCATGCAGAAGGACATATATCACAAAGCAGCCCATCACCCCTTTTTTTTTCAATGAGATTTTCTTGTCTCTCAGTACTGGGTTAGCTTTTGAAATGTGTCCTTGGCCATGCTTTCCATCCCCTATCAGAACGCTTCCCAGGAATTTAAATTTCTTGTTTTATTTTAGTTTCCCCGACCTGTAGTTGGCATTTTGGGGTCTTCTTTTTGCCGATGTTCATACATTCAGTTTTCTTGAAGTTTATGCTCGTTTTTTTTTTTTTTCTCGCTTTCTCTTATCGTCAAAAACAATGCAATAGGAAATCCACACCTTTTGCATTTCAAAGCACAGATGTCATCAGTTTCTTCACTGAAGAATTAACTTCTAATTTTTTTTTTTTTTTGAAGTGAAGGGTCTTGTTAATGACAGTTGCTTCCAGGTTATGGAATCATCATTTATCTCTGAGAAACATCATTTACCCAATTCCAAATATTTATATTCCAGTAATTCCCTATCAGCTGCGCTTCTTCTTCTTCTTCTTCTTCTTCTTCTTCTTCTTCTTTTTTTCAATCGTTTCACCCTAATCAAGGCATTCCACTGCCACTATTGCGCTTGGGGCTACATAAGGGTAGGTAAATAGAAAGAGTGGTTAGATATAGGAAATGTCAGAAGGAAGGTGATAGATAGTTTGGAGGATGGGAAGAGTGTTTGAATGAATGGAAGCGAGTTAGTGTGTTAGGAGGTGTCTGTTAACCTTACATTTAAACTCCTGGAGATTGTAGCCGACGGGAAGCAGTCATGTGGAAGGGAATTCCAGAGTCGGGAAGTACGAGATAAGAAACTGTTGGAGTAGAAGTTTCGGTTGCATTTTATCGGTTGCATTTTATCGGTTTCACTGTAAAAAGGTGGATCTAGTTGCTAATCTATTATCTCGTGCAAATTCGAACCTAGGGGGCACCAGTGATCTAAGTTCATCAGAGCAGAAGCCATGGAAGTATTTATAGAAGAGACACAGGGAAGCCACGTCGCACCGGTGAGAGAGAGAGACTGCAGGCGGTCTGCCACGTCAGTATCGATCACATTACAGACCCTCCGCTGTACCTTGTCGAGAAGCCCAAGGAGAATAGCAGGGGCACCCGACCAGATATGGCAACAGCGGATGGTAGATTTATAAATGTGCAGGATAGATTCAGAGGAAAAAACATCCGGGCCCTGCACAGAGAACCGACTTTCATAGCAGCGGATTTAGCAATGGATTCGATATAGTCATTCCACTTGAGGTCCGCTGAAAGTGTGAGACCAAGGAGGAGCGGTGTTTTACTCTCAGGGAGGCAAGCCTGGTCCATGCTAATGGGAGGTAGGTGCGGTTGTCTATGATGGTTAATTGATAGTAGCTTCGTTTTAGAAGCATTAAAATTTACGAGCCATTTCTTACCCCAGTCCACTACGGATTGGAGGTCCTTTCCAAGCTCGGCTGCAAGGTTACCTTTGTCGCCTACACCAGATTTTTGATCAAGGCGAGAGTAAACTGTGGTGTCATCGGCGTACATACCTACTTGGGATATTATGGCATCGGGGAGATCATTAATGTAGATCAGAAAGAGCGTAGGACCTAGGATAGAGCCTTGAGGGACACCCGCGTTCGTATGGTAGTTCTGGGAGGCATGTCCGTTTAATACCACTTTCAATGTGCGGTTTGATAGGAATGACTGGATTAGTTCAAACAATTGTACAGCTATACCATAGCTCCACAGTTTGCATAGAAGGCCAGCATGCCAAGCTCTGTCGAACGCTTTAGAAATATCCAAGGCGACGGTTCGGGCTTCGCCATTCCTGTCGAGTGCCTGGTATATATACTCGGTGATGGTCGCTAGCATATCAGCAGTAGACCCGGTGAAGCGGAAACCATACTGCTTGTACGAGAGGAGCCTGTGTTCTGTGAGGTGCTGAACGAGCTCGGCGTTGATAATGGCCTCGAACACTTTGCCAAAGATCGGAAGAAGGCTGATAGGGCGGTAATTTGCGGGGTCCGAGGGTTCTCCAGAATTTTTGAATATAGGAACTACAGAGGAAGATTTCCAACAGGCGGGAAAGCAGGAAGCAGAGAGGCGGTAGTTTTAGAGCTTAGAAAGGACAGAGGAGAGTTCAGGGGCACATTTCTTTAAGACTATGATTGTGATTCCGTCCCCTCCGCTCGCTTTGTGGGGGTCAAGTTTTGAGATTATCTTAGAGACAAGCGAGGGTGTAATGTGGACGTCATTCAGTTGAGCCTCAGTTCTAGGTGAGAAGTCGGATGTAAAAATCCCAGACGAGTCCAGACTCGAATTGTTCGAGAATCTCCATGCAAAGCATTCAGCCTTGTCCGCTGAGGAGGTGAGGACCTCTAAATTATTGATTAGTGGGGGTATTGTGGACTTGCTCTTGTTAAGTACGCTTTTACAGAGTCGCCAGTAGTCTTTGGCACCGAACTTAGCGGATGCTATGCGTTGTTTCATTCTGGCAGCAAACAACGTCTTAGCTTCATTTAGTATCTTTTTACACTTCAAATATGTTACCCGGTGCCTTCTTCTGTCTCTTTTTTCTTCTATCTGGCCTGTCAGTATCAGGTTCTCCAAGCCCTCCTTTCTCACTGCATGTCCCAGAAACTTCAGTTGTCTCTTCCTGATGCTCAATATTATCGTTCCAAAACCCGAAAAGAAATCCTCAAGTGCTGGATTTTTTTTCAAATTCTTGTTTGAACCTAAAGATAAACTTTGCCTTTGACATGCAAAAATCTAATATTAAATTTAGATAAATTATTTCCAGCTTTAGTAATTATTTTCCAACTTTACCAGTTATTTTGTTACTGCGTAGCATTATACGTTTAGGATTGTTTTTTTTACATTAATGTGCACCTAATACAAGTCCCAAGATCCAGTCAGTGTAGAGCGTTAGTGAATGATGTCGCGTGACCTTAACAACAGAAGGTAAGAAATGCAATTTATGAGATTAGGCAGGTGAGATAACGGTTAAACCGCGATTTGTATCAATCGGGAAAACATTTTATCGGGAGTTTGTCCAACTAAGTAGCAGTTGTTGGAAAGAAGGGACACGATTTGAATTTCCTTCTTGGTAATGGAATACAAAAGAAACATGAATGATTCGTTCCAGTCTACGTGGCATGGGTTGGTAAGGGTCTAATGGAACGAATGAATGTTGTTCTTCAGAACATTTTCCGTGGAAATAGCGAATAACGAGAAGCTTTAGAAGTTTCATCTGTGTGAAACGGATTAATCTTGGAATTATTTCGAACTTTTGTTCTCATCTTGGTTGATATAGGCAGGGCCGTAACTGATGCATAAAAAAACGGATTTATTAGTTGACAATTTGATGACGTCATCAGTGTCATCCGTTTCCAGAAACTATGATTTTTGCGGATTTTTTCGGCTATTCCAATGGAAATTAGGCACAGAACAGGAACGAAAGCAGGAAATCAGGTTCGGACTTTCTGAGTATAACCAGTCTTTTCTCCCAAAATGAATAAATAAACAGATTTTTACTGCGTTCATTCGGATGTTTTCTTCGTTTTTCTTTCTTTCTGAATTGTTTAGTTTGATTTCATTTTTCCTTGCCCGGATCGACCCAGACCCGTAGTCAGATACGGCCATGCAACGTTTCGACCAGGTTGTTGTCGGCAGGTTGGAATAAGTGTCCATAGTGTGGTTTATCTTGTTGATTTTTGCGAAATATCCTGTGAAATCAATTATTGTTCTTTCATGTTGGAATTTGGTACTCTCACTACCAAGTAATAGGATTGAACTCATGACCACTAGATAATGCTAACACATGTATAACCAACTACTATACCCACTACACCACCGTTCCGAAGGGACTTTAGTGGTGTATTTTTGGAGTCTTTTTGTATTCAGTGTCAGATGGATTTTGACAACTGGATTTAATTAGTGAGTTCGTGCCACTTGTCATAATTCCAAGATTATTAAAAATTACTCATCTCAGAAATAAATAAAAATCAGTGAAACGATGTAGAGTGAAAAATAATTCATCACCCACAAGGCCGCGTAGACGGTTTTGAACTCTATCAAGGTAGACAAGTGGGGATTGACCAGCTCCAGTCCAGGTGTGGCAGCAATACTCCATTGTTTAGTCTGATCTGGTTATTGTAAAGATACTGCATAGCCAAACGGGGGTCAGACTATCAAGACTATTTTTATTGTTTGTCTAATTATATGAATCTAATGAGCTTTATAACTTGCATTAAATATGAAATAATATGTTAATGGCAATTAAAAGTATATATATATATGTTACTATTTCAATGTACTTACATCATAATCATTATATTACTGTTTTTGCTATTTATATATTTATTTGTTTTTCAGCTGTGCAAAATTTCAGCAGTGCTGCTCATTTTCCAGGTAAGTATCTGTTCAAACTAATTTTTCTAAAACGAATATATATGTATGTCTCGATGATTCATAAGAATGTGTGCGCATTTTGTATTTGAAAATTTATAAAGGTATTATAAGGATGCAGGTGATGATTATCCATCTTTTGATAAGAAGCACTACCTGATGTTTTAAGGGGCCTTTGCGACATCGTAACAGCTCATCGATGAGAATAGACAGTTGCTGCTTAGTTCATCATAGAGGCAGGCGTGAGACTCAGTTACGGTATGTCTGACCACAGAGGACGGTACAATTCTTGTGCATCCCAGAAAGGAAAGTGGATATATCACGGGATATATCTGTGTCCCTCTTGCAGATGTTATATATTAGAGCTTTTCATTCGGCCCTTTCACATACTACTTCCCCGCTTCTATATATACTAATTTTAAACCCTGAAAATTTCAGTTTTCCTCTTTGAAATTTCTAAAGAATCTTAATTTTCTCAATGATGCATAAGCTCATAGCGAGTTCCACGACAATAAAGTGTCCGTAGAAGTTCCTCAATCACATTGTTAAAGATTTGAAATTGACAACTTTGTCATTATTCTCATCTGTTTTTTTTTAATCATTTCACCCCGAGCAAGGCGGAAACGCCACTGATGTGCAGGGGGCTACATAAATGTAAAAAGATTAATTAGAAAAGAGTGAGGAGTACAACCTAGTTAGAAAGGAACAATAGAAAGCTGAGAAAGCAGGTGCGATGACAGATACATAGGTGGAGAGAAAGGGAAGGTTATACAGGGCTGGGGAGAGAGCTAGAGTCCAGTGGTTAGTAGATGAGTATTGACTTTGCATTTAAATTTCTGGAGGTTGTAGCCGTCAGGAAAGCAAGAATACGGGAGCGAGTTCCACAGGCGGGAAGTGCGAGAGAAGAAGCTGCAGGAATAGAATTGTCGTCTACATTTGGTTAATCTGACTGTGAATGGGTGGGACCCAGTTGCCAGTCTGGTTGCACGAGTAAACACCTGTTGAGGAGGCATCAGTGACTTAAGTTCGTCGGAGCAGAAACCATGAAAGTATTTATAGAACAGACAAAGGGAGGCCACATTTCGACGATGGGGAAGTGGTTGCAGTCGAGCCGCCAGATCAGTACTTATCACATAACAGACTCTCCTTTGGAGCCTGTCAAGAACACTGAGGAGAACGGCAGGGGCACCTGACCATAAATGGCAGCAGTATCCCATGCACGGACGGATGGTTGACTTGTATATATGCAGGATGGATTCAGGTGGAAAAAACATCCTGGATCGACATAGTGACCCAACCTTCTTAGCAGTAGATTTTGCTATGGATTCAATATAGTGGTTCCATTTGAGGTCTGAGGACAGGGTAAGTCCGAGGAGGCGTAGTGTATTACTCTCCGGGAGAATCGCTTGGTCCATGCTTGGTTGATATCTGACATATATATCAAATTTATATTATTTTTTATAATAATGGCGAGCTATATCAAAAGCGTTTGACAGGGTTTGGCGTGCTGGCTTTCAGTGCAAGCTCGGGGGCTACGGTATTTCTGGGTGATTTTTGGATTTAAGCCAATCGCTCTTATTGAATAGTGAAATGAAAGTCGTTTTGAACGAGCAAGCTTTCAGATCTTTTCACACGAACACGGTTGTCTCTCAGTGCTCTATCCTAAGTCCTACGCTGTTTCTTAGCTTTATAAATGATCTGCCTGATGTCATCACTTCCCAAGAGCATCTATGCAGACGAGACCACCATTTACTCACGTCTCAATAGGAAATCTGCCAATGGTGACAAAGTAAACATTGAAAGATTTTGTGTAAAAAAATACGGTAGAATTCAATATAAACAAAAGTTTTCCAAAATGTTTAAAGCAAATTGAGAGAGTTCGTTTTTCACACAACAGTTATAAAGTTGTAAAAGATATATTTTAAGGTCAGTCAGTTAAGTGCCATACGTGAAACACGCTTGGGCGATCATGTCTCGAAAGAGACTTGACTGACTGGGCAGAAGATTATCCCGCAGTAGGTTGCCATTGCTTTCTGCGGTAGACTGGTTGCCAGCCAAGGCTATAGAACCCAATCTGTCCTGTTATTTAACCCATAACTGGAAGGAATAGACGGATTAATACCTTTCCCAAGGGTATTTACGCGTAAGTGAATGCAATGAATTCAACTGGAATTCGAACTCGGCTCCCCGATTTCTCGTTCCGAGCCGATATCCACTAGCACCACAACGCACATATTTTAAGGTACTTAGCTTAATCACTGAATTGAGTCCTTTGAAATTCTCAGTTATCATTTAAGGCTGATAGTTTAGCGATGTGCAATTTGACAGACACGTGTTATTCTGCTTTTCATTCTCTCCCATTTTCTCTGACTCCAACTATTACGCAACTCATTGTTTGATCTGTAAAGACACATTAAATTTGAAATTTTGGAAAAATACCAAATAGTTGTATCGATTTAATGAAACTTTTAAAAAACCTGTGTAATGTTTTATCACTTCTGATCACAAATCTTGTTTTACAAGCTAAATGTAGGACTCCATGGGGAATGTAAATCATCAAATTATATTTGAAAGATCCAATGTTTTGAATATCTGCTTCAAATAATTAAAAAAATGTATTAGAACTCTGTAATTTTTGAATTTAGATATATGACGCAAACCGGCTCTGGTCTCAGGCTGTATGTTGCGTGCGTTAACAGGCCGTAAGTTAGTCGCACTTGAGTCTGCAGCTGTTCACTTCCGTTCTGCCCCCAGGTGATCGAAGATGTCAAATGATCAGTAGAAATCCCTCACTTCCTCTGCCGCGTTGTGATGTCTGATCTCAGAGAAAACTAAGAGCCTGACAAAAAGGGAGCTTGTATTTGTGCTGCATTATTCGACAACTGAAAAACAAGAGACGGTTGGGTGCTTAATGCAAAAATAAGGGAAACAGGCAAGAACAAAAAAAAGATCACAAGACAGTAGCGAAGGCCAGTCTATGTGGACTAATGATTATATTGTATCTCTTTATACAACAAAAGAGAGAGAGAGAAAGAGAGAGAGAGAAAGAGAGAGAGAGAGAATAACACGAATTTAAAAAAGATACACTCCAATGTTTTTCAGAGCCCACAAATTAGTTGCTGCTACTATGCCTATTCGTTGTTAGAAGTAATACAGTCTTTATGCTCCCATTCCCCTGGATTTTGCTTAGAAGCGATGTACGTGCCTACTAGCGTGGTGGGAGAGAGAACTTTCCGCGTCTTCACTCAATGCGTTCTGGGCGAGTCTGTTCATCTGACGTCAGTCTCTGACGTATCTTTTTATCTCTCTCTCTCTCCTCTCTCTGATGTATCTCTGTTGTCTCTGATGTATCTGACTTGTTTTTCAAATCCGTCGCCTTTTTGCTGAAACTGTTTCAATATGACGTGGAGTGGTAAGTGACTGGAATGTTTATCCATAAAATTCTAATGTCAGTTTCGTGTATCTGACTAAAATCACCCGTTTACAGTTTTCGGCCGATGTCTATCGGTCTGGAAGATCCCCATCTGTTGAAGATCCTGTTGATTTTATACATTCATCTGTCAGCGTTAATTACAATTCTATCCTTACGTGGGTGGTCTTTTTTCGACCGATAATTTCGTTTTCAGTCGCGTCCATCTCTTTTACCGAGAGAGAAAGGGAGACAAACAAACAACAAGGAAGAAAGTAACAGAATTCTCTCCCTTCGCAAGGCCAGCTGGTCATTGTTAAATTATCATATCATTTGATGTCATTTCGTGAATGCCTTGTGTTTTGCCTCTCTCCTATCTCTCGGCCACCCCAGCACATTTCTTTCTTCTCTTTCTTAGCCCTTCCTAAGAAAAAAGAAAAAAAATATACACACAGAGATATTCTTCAAATATCGGAGTTCGAATCTAGGGTCCGTGTGTGCATGAGTTTAACGTGTGTGCATAAGGAACACATACGGTGCTACAATTTGACTTTAATGTTATTTCTTTTCTAAATATATGGAGTTTGCATGGCAAATATTTAACACAATTTTAACATCGAATCCGTTTTCTTTCGTTTTCAACAGATCCAAGCACATATTGTAGCCCCGAATGCGAATTTAAATATTTAAAACAACTTTTCCCATTAAATATGATGTTCGCCAATTTTTATTTTCCTTTACCCAAATCTCAACAGGATTGGAACTCAACATGCAGGTGAGTGATTTGAAATTAATTTTGCACCATTAAAACTTCACGAGGATTTCCGAAAGATAAATGCTCAGTGATATGCAGAATGCGGGATGTGCGTTGCGGTGCAGAGGATATCGACTCGGAACCAGAAATCTGGGAGCCGAGTTCGAATTCCAGTGCAATTCCTTGCATTCACTTGCGCACAAATACCCTTGGGAAAGGTATTACTCTGTCTCTTCCATTCAGTTATGGGTTAAATAATAGGACAGATTGGGTTCTTTAGCTTTGACTGACAACCAGTCTACCGCAGAAAGGAATGGCAACCTATTGCAGGATAACCTTATGCCCAGTCAGTCATGTCTCTTTCGAGACATGATCGCCCAAAGTGTGTATAACATATGGCACGTAATTCACCGACTGATATGCAGAAGAACCAATTTCGTTGAGATTTTGTGTTAGGAGGTGTCTATTGACCTTATATTTAAACTCCTGGAGATTGTAGCCGTCGGGGAAGCAGGCATGTGGAAGGGAATTCCACAGGTGGGAAGCGCGAGAAAAGAAGCTGTTGGAGTAGAAATTCCGGTTACATCTTATCTGTTTCACTGTAAAAGGGTGGGACCTAGTTGCTAATCTAATATCTCGTGTAAAGTTGTACCTCGGCGGCACCAATGACCTAAGTTCATCGGAGCAGAAGCCCTGAATACTTGTAGAAGAGGCACAGGGTAGCCACGTCACGCCGGTGAGAGAGTGGTTGCAGCCGGTCCGCCAAGACAGGATCGATCACGTTACAGATTCTCCGTTGTATTTTGTCAAGAAGCCCGAGGAGAGTAGCAGTGGCACCCGACCAGATGTGGCAGCAGTATTCAATACACGGGCGGATGGTAGATTTATAGTTGTGCAGGATAGATTCAAATGGGAAAAATTTTCCGGGCCCTGCCTTGCTCGGGGTGAAACGATTAAAAAAAATATTGTCAAAACTTTGTCTTTAATTATTTCACACTCTCTGCATATCGCACTTTTCCGCTACAAATTTTCAGCATACATTTATCGTCAGTAAAATCAAGAGACGGCATCTTTCATTCTTTATATCAGCTGAATACCAGATTCTAAATTGATTTTAATACACAACGGTGGCAACGTAGGGGCTTGGAAATAGACCGACGCCCTCATACAGGCGTAAGAGGAGTTATTTTCTTGACAGTATGCTTCTCTGATCATTCAGTCAGTCAGTCAGTTAAGTGCCATACGTGATACACGCTTGGGCAATCATGTCTCGAAAGAGACTTGACTGACTGGGCAGAAGATTATCCCGCAGTAGGTTGCCATTGCTTTCTGCGGTAGACTGGTTGCCAACCAAGGCTATAGAACCCACTCTGTCCTGTTTTTTTACCAATAACTGGAAGGAAGAGATGGATTAATACCTTTCCCAAGGGTATTTGCGCGTATATAATTGCGACGAATTCAACTGGAATGCGAACTCGGCTCTCCGATTTCTCGTTCCAAGTCGATATCCACTGGACCACAACGCACATCGCTGATCATTACAATCTCTTAAAGTTCATGTTAACTGTTATCTGTCCTATTACCCTCATAATTTGCACTTCTTACGTCCACGGATATTATCACCTGAAAAGAAAGGAATGGGTTGCAGGTATATAGATTTAAGTATCTGGGAAGTGTTCTAACAGAGGCAGGAAAGTGCGACACTGAGATCCGAAGGCGTTATGACATTGCTGAAGCTGCATTCCAAAAGCTGAGTCGAGGGACAGAAAAAATGTTGCTGGGAACAAAGAAAAGAGGACTGGACTGTTACATGTCATCTGTCCTCCTATATGGCAGCGAATCTTGGACAATTTCGTCAAAAATGAAAGTAACTCGAAGCAACGGAAATGTGGTTCTACAGAAGGATGCTGAAGATACCATGGACTGAATATGTGAGCAACAACGCTGTCTCTTCCTGATGCTAATTATTTCTTCTCCAACACCTCGTTGTTGCTCACGTGCTCGGTCTATGATATCCTCAGCATCCTTCTGTAAAACCACATTTCTGCTCTCCTTCATCCTTGAAGAGATCGTCAAACATTTGTTGCTATATAGAGGGACAGATATCACATAGCAGTGCATTACTTTTTTCTTTCTTTCCGATGAGATTTGATTATAAAATACAAAAAAGTAAAAGACAACAAACAAGGCCGGAATCATCTACAGGAGGATACTTAGAATTTCAAACACTAAGCAAGTAACCAACATGAAAGGACAATTATACTCGAAAACAGGAAAACAGTGCCTAAGTTCTTTGGACACATAATGAGGAAAGTGGGCTTGAAAAACGTAACCCTCACGGGTCATAATGAGGAAAAAAGGCTTGGAAAAAGTAACCCTCACGGCTCATAATGAGAAAAGAGGCCTTGAAAAACGTAACCCTCACGGGTCATAATGATGAAAGAAGGCTTTGAAAAGGCACCCTGATGGAAGAGAAACTTAACTGATGAGCTTGTGTAAATGGATGGCAAAACAGGGAGTTGTGTCGTTAGTAATGGAAGAAAAAAACTGCTAAGTGCTACACTAGATAGGAAGTTGTGGAGAACTGTGATCACCTATGTCCTGAAGTGACGCTGCAGATAGAAAAAGAAAGCTGAAATCTTAAGTCGGGTTTCACTTTCAGTACCGATAGTTGTCACACTGTCTACAAATCGCACTTTTCCGCTACACTGACAACTGACAAAATTTCAGCGTAAATTTATCGTCAATAAAATTAAGAAACGACATCTTTCCTTCTTCATATCAGCTAAAGGCGGCAACGAAGGGTTTTGGAAATAGACCGACGTTCTCATGCAAGCATAAGAGGAGTTATTTTCGACCCCAGAATTCTTTTCCCACAGACAAAATTCCGCAAGCTTATCGCTATTTCTACAAACGGACAACGTTCCTTAGCTACCCTAGTTCAGACCTTTACAACTAAGACTAGCCATTTCGTGTACACAGAGACGAACCATCCTCATTCTCTTCGTATACCTTTAAAAAGGAAGAAGTTCTATTCAGACATCTTCTCAAAAGCCGCTACGTTTTAGACCAGACACCTGACAGTGTGCTTCTCTGATCATTACAATCTCTTCAAGTTCATGTTAACTGTTATCTATCCTATTTACCCACATCATTTGCTCGTCTTACTTCATCCTCTTACATCCGTAAAACAACTTCATTCCGTAACCTATAATGGGTTATCCATAGTTTTCCAGTTTATAGTGGGGAGTCGTATATTGTTGCAGGTTAACGGAATTTGGCCTCGTTGTAGATAGCCCACTATAAATCATAAAATGATTATAAATCAAGAAAAGCAAATTGAGTTGAAAAATAACATTTTATATATATACATATCAATTAATGTTTTTACAATTAAAGTAATACTTGAAGTATAGGTTCAACGGACGTTAAAATGTTCATGGCAATAAAATGCTGAAAAGAGAATTAATGCTTGGAAGTGTGGGAGCGCTGTAAGTAAGGAATGTCTTTGATGTATCCGCTCCTTTGGTCAGTAAGTAGTTTTGAGACAGCGAAAGATAAGATGAGAGGGACGTAGGTCAAGGGGGATACTGATTATACTCCTCTCTCTCTCTCTCTCTCTCTCTCTCTCTCTCTCTCTCTCTCTCTCTCTCTCTCTCTCGTCAGTCCTTGTGGGTCTGTCTGTCTGTCTGTCTTTCTGCCTGTCTGACGATACTTTCTGTATCGGCTTTTTATATCTTCTTTTGTGATCGCAGCAGATCATTTGGGAATTCACTTGTATTTGATTCTCGGCTTCCCATTGGCCGATCAATAAAATTCGTGTTGGCTCGCGAACTGGAAATTTAATATTTAATCAATTTTTAGTTTTCAACCGGAACATCTGCGCGAATCCAGCTGCGCACCGTCGAGTTTTGGTCATTTGCTTTTTTGTTGTGAGGGTGCAAACATCCGTTCCCTCGCTTTTGCTCGGTCGGTATCACCACAAACCCTTTAAGTGGCTCTTGTAGCTTTTATTGTGCTAACAAAAAAAGCGTGAAAATGTAAAATTAGTATTTAAGTTTGAATGTATTATTGTTACTATGCATTTACTTCACGAGTTAGAATTGCCATCTTGGTTGTTTTTGCCATTATGTTTCGATCAGCTTGCTCTCTCATACTCCTTGGATTTAATGTGAGATCTGATATTTTTTCCCACTTTCAGTCTGATAACGGAATTCTTGAACTGTTCTGAAAAGGCCACTGTCGGTTGCAAAGAAGGACGACCTCCAATGATAAGATTGGCTCAAGTAAAAAATGGCTATGGATATTTGTGTGGTGAGGGCTCACAAGGTAAGTAAATTAACAATTCTGCTTAGGATGTGGTGTAGTGGATATCAGCTTGGAAACAAGAAATCACAGCCGAGTTCAAAATTCAGTTGAATTTCTTGCAATTCATTTACGCGCATACACCCTTGGGGAAAGGTATTGATCCTTCTCTTCCCTCTAGTTATGGGTTAAATAACAGGACAGATTGAGTTCTATAGCCTTGGCTGGCAACCAGTCTACCGTAGAAAGTAATGGCAACCTACTGTGGGATAATCCTCTGCCTAGTCAGTCATGTCTCTTTCGAGACATGATCGCCCAAGCGTGTATAACCTATGGCACTTGACTGACTGACTTATATGCACAATTGCAGTGAGTAGAGACTAGTTTCTAAGTGAACTTTTTTTTATTTTGTTAAGCCGATTACAACATATCTTGGACGTTAGGGATTCAAAAGGTAAAATTGGGTTTGGATCGTTAATAGATTTGCACTCAGAGAAATAAACGCATTCTGTGCTATCAACAATTATATTTTATACTAGCTTCGTAGCCCGGCGTTGCCCGTGCAACTCAGAACATTTTTAATTCGATGATTAATGCAGCGTTTAGCGATTTCCAAGCGCTTGTAGACACCGCCTCACTTTAAAATTCAGTTATATAAAAAATAATTATATGAAACATTGTTGTTTAATAATTGTTAAAAAATTCTATTAAAAAATCTATTTTCTTTTGTCTTGCGTAAACGTGAGTTGATGTTTGTGTGACATTGTAAACAACATTGCGTTTGTTTTTGTTTCAAAATTACAGGGGAAAATATTTACATTTTTGTTGACTAAATGAATTTCAGAAATTTTCGAAGAATATTTAAAAATGTAGACATTTAATTTTAGAGGAAAAAGTTACATTAATGCCACACGAATTACAGACAGTTGATTTCCTGCTTGAAATATTCATCGTAAAAAAATATTTTTTTTTTAGTTTTATTTTCTGAAGTATGAAATATTACATCTGAAAAAAAAGACTTAAATAATTAAATTAACCATTAGCACTTTTTTTTTACATATTTTGTTTTTGTTTGAAAAAACACTTTTTTCAAAAATATTTCTTTTCTTTCAAAATTACGGAGGAAAATATTCACATTTTTTGGTTGACCAAATGGAATTTTTAAAACGTCGGAATAAAAATTAAATATAAAAGCTCATTTTTTTAAGCGCGTTTGACACGTGTGATTTGATTGCTGTGACGTAATCTAGCAACCTTCTTAGATCTTAGATGTTTTACGGAGCAAATATAAAAAATCGGCTCCATTGTCCAAAAAGTGCGAAAGGGAAAGTTGCTGAACTTAAACTTAAAAAGTATGTGTCGAACTGGTTTCCCTGTAGATATGTGTCCCTAAAATGTTTGAATGGCGTAGCTTAAAAAATGTAGGCGTGCATACATTACAGTCACACACAGACTCACGGATTGCCTTTTATATATAAGGATTTTGTCACTCGTATTTCGCAATATTGCTTAAGAAAAAGAGGGCAATGATAATGATGTATCATACCATTTCGCTTTCTAAATGTCAACCAAAATGGAAGAATACCGATCCACATGGAATATAAACATATTTTAATTAAACTGGAACGACAATAGTTGGTTAGTTGCTATTGCTTAGCGACATAACACTTCCATGGGTTATTTAATGCCGAAATTTAAGTATTTTATTCGCAGTTTTATGCGTCGTTTGGTTATAATAATGACTTTTGTAATACAAGTTTTGCTATCCATAGATGAATGGGGAAAATATGGATTTACATCTTTCCTAAGGTAAATGAATATAACGAACCTAACTTAAATTGAAACTCGGCTTTCTGATTAATAATTCCGATCCATTATCCATTGCACCACACGCAATTACAGGACCTGGTATTCCCAATTAGCCATTCCTCTAGGTATGGACTCGGCGCGACGTTGCTTAACTTGGATCGATCATAGATTTGCGTGCAAAGTGGGTAAGTGGGTTGGGTTTGGTTTATGCGAAAAGAGACAGACGTAATTGTTTTTATTTTGTTTCGTTTTGTAGTATTTTGAGTTTTCAAGTGTAGGTGATGTAGACATTTAATTTTAGAGGAAAAAGTTACATTAATGCCACACGAATTACAGACAGTTGATTTCCTGCTTGAAATATTCATCGTAAAAAAATATTTTTTTTTTAGTTTTATTTTCTGAAGTATGAAATATTACATCTGAAAAAAAAGACTTAAATAATTAAATTAACCATTAGCACTTTTTTTTTACATATTTTGTTTTTGTTTGAAAAAACACTTTTTTCAAAAATATTTCTTTTCTTTCAAAATTACGGAGGAAAATATTCACATTTTTTGGTTGACCAAATGGAATTTTTAAAACGTCGGAATAAAAATTAAATATAAAAGCTCATTTTTTTAAGCGCGTTTGACACGTGTGATTTGATTGCTGTGACGTAATCTAGCAACCTTCTTAGATCTTAGATGTTTTACGGAGCAAATATAAAAAATCGGCTCCATTGTCCAAAAAGTGCGAAAGGGAAAGTTGCTGAACTTAAACTTAAAAAGTATGTGTCGAACTGGTTTCCCTGTAGATATGTGTCCCTAAAAAGTTTGAATGGCGTAGCTTAAAAAATGTAGGCGTGCATACATTACAGTCACACACAGACTCACGGATTGCCTTTTATATATAAGGATTTTGTCACTCGTATTTCGCAATATTGCTTAAGAAAAAGAGGGCAATGATAATGATGTATCATACCATTTCGCTTTCTAAATGTCAACCAAAATGGAAGAATACCGATCCACATGGAATATAAACATATTTTAATTAAACTGGAACGACAATAGTTGGTTAGTTGCTATTGCTTAGCGACATAACACTTCCATGGGTTATTTAATGCCGAAATTTAAGTATTTTATTCGCAGTTTTATGCGTCGTTTGGTTATAATAATGACTTTTGTAATACAAGTTTTGCTATCCATAGATGAATGGGGAAAATATGGATTTACATCTTTCCTAAGGTAAATGAATATAACGAACCTAACTTAAATTGAAACTCGGCTTTCTGATTAATAATTCCGATCCATTATCCATTGCACCACACGCAATTACAGGACCTGGTATTCCCAATTAGCCATTCCTCTAGGTATGGACTCGGCGCGACGTTGCTTAACTTGGATCGATCATAGATTTGCGTGCAAAGTGGGTAAGTGGGTTGGGTTTGGTTTATGCGAAAAGAGACAGACGTAATTGTTTTTATTTTGTTTCGTTTTGTAGTATTTTGAGTTTTCAAGTGTAGGTGAACGGGGTTAAATTTGCTTCGATACCCACTCCAGGTTAAACATGCTTCTCTTAGAGCTTGTACCAACTTAAACTTTCTTTGTACAGAACTGTTTGTACTTAAGGGGTACTAGTGAAGGGATATGTCTCATAATTTTCTTTAGCGAAAAAATATATCTTATTCCTATTTTTTTGTTGGTTAGTAAATAAATATTATTAAGACAGGTCACCATGTAACGATAAGGCGGAACAGAGAAATGAAACGAATAAATGAATGAATTCTGTTTATAACACACCCAAAACACACACACACACACACACACACACACACACACACACACATATATATATATATATATATATATATATATATATATATAAACAAGTGTACACGCGTGGAGAAATGTCTATTATTTACAACGAAAAGCAAAGTATCAGAAGGAACAAAAAGGAAAGAAATGTCTTAAATTGACGATACCTCTGTTTGATTATTGTCATGACTCCAGATTCTGAGGGTCCGAATTCATCTGTATCTCAAAGGGATATATGGCAGGTTTCATCTATGTCCCAACGGGACGGCAATCAGCCTACCGCCATGTTCCAACGAAACATGGCGGTAGGCTGATTCTGCCTAGGCCCAAAGGCTCGAACAGAAGAGAACAACCTTCTTCCTCTGTTGGTGTTAGCTGAAAAAGTGGGACTATCGCTTGGCTCACTATCAAGACTGACGTCACGAGCGGTTATCATGTGACACGTGACTTTATTTCGACCAAAGGGAGCTAAGCACCTTTTATGTTCTTGCAGTACAAATTAAAATGCAATATATCGTTTCATTTGAGAACATCATAAATTAAGCATTTATAATTGTTGTTGTTCAGGGGGTTACAGAGGAGGAGTGTTTTGAGAAAGAGTGACAGGCTACAGAGGGTGACAGGAAGAGAGTATGAGAAGGAAGAGAATACTAATGAGGGAGGTGGATGGAGAAAAAAGCATGAGAGTGAGTATGTAAGTTAGTGAGACAGGAGGTGATTATTGACTATTAATAGAACCAAATAAATTTGTAAGGAGTAAAATACTCAAATAGAAAATTTTTTAGTCTGAGTGAAATGTTCCAATTGAAAAATGCACTTGGTTAAATGTTCCAAAGAAATAGTAATAAGTAGCTTAGTGTCTCGGGACGTATACCGATAGTAGTAGAATGTTTTCTGGAAAGCATGGAAGAGATGACAGTTGTGATGTCTAGTATGCCATTACTAAACTGTGCAATGTTCTATGTGTGGTTGGTATTTTATGTAGTCGTGGTTGAAAGTTATATGTTGTGGTCAACATTTTGCAGAGATCAGAATTCCTCTGTGTACTCTTCGCGTAGTCGCCATTCATGTAGTGAGAAGGTTGAAAAGATACTGTGCAGTTGGATAGGATTTTGCGACATTGAAATTTTTTGTCGATAAAATATGTCTCTCGTTTTGTGTATAAATTTATTTCAACAAGAGAAAATAAGATGTTATTTTTCAGTGTATAGAATTATTAAATTGTAATTATGAGAATTCTTGCGTGTTTTTCTTTTTTTTTTTTTTTTTTTTTTTTTTTGTGGAGTCACCATTCCTGTCGGTTTCAGAATTCTACCAGGTGTTCTTTGCGGGGTAATTATTCATGTAGTGTTAAGAATTTCACTGTGTATTCTTTACGGAGCCACCATTATGTAGACTGCGTTTTCCTAGCGGGGTCACCATTACTGTAGTGTGCGTCGGCCATGCCTGTACGCACTAGTCCGGCCACTTAGAAAACATAGCCGAAAATTCCCACATTTTAAAATATCAACAGGTTGTTTGAAGATTGGGAGAATAGATGTTATTTTTATAAAATAAGTAAAATTTTGTGAACTGAACACTATAACAGATTTGTAAATAGTAGTATACTACTCGAATAGAAAATGCCTGTAGTTAATTATTTTGTATGAGTGAAATGTTCCAATAGAAAAATGCTCGCGGGTAAATGTTCCAGAGAGAGTAGCTAAGTGTCTCGGGGTGTATACTGATAGTAGTAGAATGTATGTACGTAAAAAGATTAAAACTGTTGCTAATAAAAGTCTGTTCTTTTACTTTTTATGGCCGGAGAAAAAGTGAAAGCAAAGGCAGGCAATAAAAGTGATTGTACTTATCGAAGTCAGTTGAAGTGGTCCTACTGTTGTTGCTGTTGTTATTTTCTTTGGCAACGTGGAGTAAAAACGAAGAAAGGAAAATTAGAAGAACGGGTAGAATGAATGCATGTCGACTAGACACAACCTCGACGTCTTGAAATTTCTTTCTTAGATTGTGTGAGGTTCTTCAGATACCGCTCTCATTCTGACTCATTGACCGGTCACGGAACGTGGTTAAATAGTAGATTTTAGTCATGTGACCGGCATACCCATTTTTTAGGTGTTAAAAAATTAATTGGCATCATAATTCAATCTGCTATTTCCTATCAAATCAGAATCTAAAATCTTAGTTTTCACACTGACTTGTGAAATTTGCATTGGTCTGGGTTTTTCCTAAATGTTTTTAGTCGTTTTTGCGGATGTGCAATTTTACTTTCTTCGTTTGGGTTAATTGTTAGATAATATAGGATTTGTATCCTATAAACTACTTTATTATCATACACAAGTCGACACGCACTAAAGCATTGAATCATAATTTCTTTTTTACAGAGTTCTTAGCAGTTTTGCCTTGCTTAAGTAAAAATTACAAGCAAGAAACCACCAACAGTTGCGTAATGAAAAATAAAGGCGATCGTCGCAAAAGCCCTGATGAAAATTTATGCAAGTAAGTTCTCTCTCTCTCTCTCTCTCTCTCTCTCTCTCTCTCTCTTATATATATATATATATATATATATATATATATATATATATATTTGTATATAAAACAAACATTAGTCAACAATAATTTTCCAAACTATATTATTAATAAACAAATAATATTATTCTTACAAAAACTACATGACACCAGTATTAAAAATAGCAAACAAATAACAACATATTTGACTGCACATTAACAGGACGAATTTGTAATACGAAAAATTGTTAAGTACCATACTTCTGCCGTAATTCCTAAAAAAACATGTCAAATTTATTATATATTATATGAAATGGAAGACTGCAAACCTTGTTGTTTCTAAGCAAAAAAACAAAAAAACAAAAAAAAACATGAAATCAAAACTTGATGATTAATACAGTGTTGGGATTTCAATACCCTGTAAAAGACTGTTTCTTGTTATAAGCCAACTACCTATATTGGCCATACTACCGCTTCTTTGAATAGACGCTTTACATACCACCTATCTAATAATAATGTAATAAAAAACATTTATTAACCCATAATTTACAAGAATCTCTTAAGAAAAATTTGGTTGAAAATGAAAAAAATATTATTTAAATCACAATATCAAAGTTACTTCTCTACATGAGTCATATTAAACAATATATATTAAACAATTTTCTCCTGCCATCAACCTTACATTATTTAACAATGGAAATAGAGTTTTTAAATATTTTTTAAATAGACGCTCACGCGATATCCAACGACGCGTGTAACGCGATTGCTTTAAAGCAAAATCTGCTTCTTCTCAAAAACACAAAAATTACGTTATTATATTACTAGCAGTATAGCCCGGCATTGCTCGGGTGTAATAAAAGCTTTAAAACTAATCCATGGTCCTGGAGCTCAGACTCTTTGGACGTTGGCACAAAAGATTAAAAAGCAATAGTTGTTTCCAGTTAAAGTGAAACCGTAGACTGAAAAAAAATGAATGGATATGAGTCAAATTTTGATTTCTTGGTATCGATGTCAAATAAGTTTTTTCGTCGTAAACTGAATTTTGAAGACTAAATAAGTCCTCTGAGTAAATGGTATCATGGCTGAGACTAAGAACTACAATTATACCTACTTAGAGCCAAACCCGAAGCAAAAACTAAAATAAAAGGGCTGAAAAAAATACAGACATACAGGCAGATAAACAGACACACACACACAAACATCTTGCCTTTTATATATATATATATATATATATATATATATATATTATCGATTTTCTGCACTATTGTAAGAACTGCAACCTTGAAACTTTTGAATATCATTTCTTATGTATTTGTCTATGGGTGTATCAAATTTGATTAAAATCGGACCACTCCTTCTATAACCCAATTTTTTTTATTATCGATATTCGATATTTATCGGAGGTACCTCGACACAAAACCTAGCTACGAACACTCGCAGACGCTTATAGTACAACTGTGCAAATTTTCAAGAAAATCGGTTCAGCCGTTTCGGAGTCTACAGGTAACATATATATATATATATACACACACACACACACACACATAAAGTTCCATTTATTATATAAGTTTAGATTATTGTGTTTGAGTTGTTCACCTCTTGCAGTGGATATCGGCTCGGAGCGAGAAATCGTAATGTCCGGTTCGAATTAGAGTTGAATTCATTGCATTCACTTACGCGCATTCACTTACGCGCAAATACTCTTGGGAAATCCGTCTCTTTTCTCCAGACTGGGTTCTTATAGCCTTGGTCGGTAATCAGTCTACAGCAGAAATTAATGGGAACCAACTGCTGGATAATCTTCTGTCCTGTCACTTTCGAGACATGATCGCCCAAGTGTGTATCACGTATGTCACTTAACTGGCTGACTGATTGCATATGTTCCATTATTGAAAATAATTAAGTTACAATAAATTTTGAATTTTATATGAATACTAACTTAGTAGTAGAATTGTGCGGGGACGCATTATAGATTTCTGGGAGGGGGCACAAGGCCCTTGCACCGGCCCTGATCACAACAATAACAGCAAAGATAATTTTGTTTTTCAGTTTGAGGTGGGCATCTACTCGAATGTAGATTTTTTTTTTTAATCGTATCACCCCGAGCAAGGCGGTAACGCCACTGATGTGCAGTGGGCTACGTAATAGTGAAAAGATTGGAAAATAGAAAACCGGAAACCACATCCTAAACAGGGAACAAGGGATGAGCCTCTTAACCTGTTCAATAGACGTGGGTGGAGTGTGAACCGGGCGATAGATAGATCTATCTACTCCAATTGAAAAAAAAAAGTGAGAAATTCCTGAATTTAAACCCCTTTCCAAAGTCTGCGTGGCAGAGAAATGCAAACTGTTCCTAATGTCGTGGTTGATAGTTTTTAGGTAGGCTATATTTATGAGTAAATATTATTTTACTGAAAAAAAATTTTAAAACATTTTTATGTTCCTTATCTCTAGCAAAAGGAGAACATGTAAGAATACTGAAAAAATTAAATAAAAAATTAATAAAATCTTCTTTGTCTGTCGTTTTTAACGAAACGTGTTTAAAAGAAGATTACCGCCCAAGTATACATTAATATATAGATAGGTAGATGGTTTCATTGTTACCAAATTTTACCTGGCACATTTTTGTGTCGGGTAGGGACCTAAATCATCTCTCAGTTGCGTCTCTGTCTTCAAAGACAGAGTGCGGCTCAATTGTAGCTCCGTCCGCGAGGGGAGTGTTGCAACTGCGAAAAATTACACTGATGCCAAGTCCCGGAGAACAGTGTCCCGCGGCCGCGCCACCCCATTGCAGCAGAGGGGTGGAACAGGTGCTCGTCACCGGGGCCAGTTCAACTGGCAATTGAGGGTACTGGGGAATTTTTGTTGCTCTGCCCGTCCGTACGCGGTCGGGTCCCCACCTTAACAAAAGACCTTGTGTCACATCTGGCTCCAGTGGGTTGAGTAGGGTGAATATTGTTATACAATTTTAGAAAAATAAGAAATTGTCTTCATAAATGGCTATAATGATGCTGACGGTTGTTTTTGATGGGCGTCGCCGGTTTGTTTTCGCTGCAAACCTCTCGCTACCCTGTCGCCGTGACAGGCTACATTCTTTAGTTCCGACAATTCTAACCCTCACAACAAAGAACCACCGTACCACATACAGTGAGGCGAACCATCCCCACTCTCTTCGTATTCAATTAGTACGAAGGAAGATCTACTTGAACAGTTTCTTTTACGAACCGCTACCGTGTGTAACTGAACCCCTAGAGGATGATTTCCTGACTAATGCAATCTCAATCTCTTCAAGTCTAGGGTTAACCATTATCATTCCCTGTAATCAGCATTAACTCAGCGTCTAACCTCTAACTCTTACCGCTCATAGAACAACCAATTTCCGTAATCCTCTACATTGTGGCTATTGAGCTCTAAAGGTTGAATATTAGTAAAGATATAAAAAAAATTACACTATCAATATTCTTTACCAAAGGGTGTTTGCTTGTTTCTATTAGCGACAGAAGGCCTGGTACCCTCCCTGTTTTGGTCTGCATCAGAGTTAGCGGTGGACATCGGCTCTGAACGAGAAATCGGAGAGCCGAGTTCGAATTCCAATTGAATTTGTTGCATTCACATACGCGTAAAATACCCTTGTGGAAAGTATTAATCCGTTGCTTCTTCATCCAGCTATGGGTTAAATAACAGGACAGATTGGGTTCTATAGCCTTGGTTTGCAACCAGTCTACCACAGTGTTATGGTGAAACACACCTATTCCTCAGATAATGGACTCTCCCTCCTATATTAATAAGAGTTAACAGGAAGTTAACCCGAGAAGTTCTTGGAAACTTCATAGGAGTTCTTAGAAGTTCTAGAGAGTTCTTTAGAGTTTCTATTGGAGTTCAGTAGAACTATTAGTTAGTTCCAGTTTGGGCATAGTTGAACTAAGGCAGTTGATATTAGTCGGTAGTTAGCCGAATACTAAGGAGTAAGCTTACAGTGGAAGATTACCAAGTTTCTAACATTTTACGTGCGTTAAGTCGATTAGCAACCGACATAGCACGATTATAACTTTCAGTGCGAAAACTACTCCACAACACGCAGAAAGCAATGGCAACTTCCTGCGGGAAAATCTTCTGCGCAGTCAATCATGTCTCTAAGCGCGTATCACGCATAGCACTTAACTGACTGACAGAGAGCAAACTAAATAAAACACAAGTTGAAATTTCTAACTTAGCTGACTGACTGAGCATAATAGTTGGAAACAATTAAAATTTCTACTAGGCATAAAGTGGGGGATCGTTTTTCTATTGCTATGAAGTAATAAACTGTTCCCCCACTAATTATATTTAATATAATAATTTAATATAATTTATCTCTTCTCTTGCCAGCTATGAGATAAATGGCAGCTCAGATTGGGTTTTATAGCCTTGGCTGACAACCAGTCACCCGCAGAAAGCAATGACAACCTACTGCGTGATAATCTTCTGCCCAGTCAGTCATGTCTCTTTCGAGCCATGATCGCCTAAAGCGTGTATCACGTATGGCACTTAAACTGACTGAATTACATTTTGAAATTACTTAATTTGTGTCAATTCGAGATGCAACTCTATGAAAATTGATAACAATAAAGCGCATTTTAGACAATTAATGCTTTTTTATTGTAAAGGCAAAAATGCATCGCAAATAACAAAAAGGATATGCGCTGTGTGCGATGAAGGATGTGCGTCGTGGTACAGTGGATATCGGCTCGGAACGAGAAATCGGGAACCCGAGTTCGAATTCCAGTCGAATTCATTGCATTCACTTACGCGCAAATACCCTTGGGAAAGGTATTAATCCTTCTCTTCCCTCCAGTTATGGGTTAAATAATAGGACAGATTGGTTTCTGTAGCCTTGGTCGGCAACCAGTCTACCGCAGAAAGCAATAGTAACCTACTGCGGGATAATCTTCTGCCCAGTCAGTCATGACTTCGCCCAAGCGTGTATCACGTATGGCACTTAACTGACTGACTGACATTGAAGGTGCTTTAGCTGACAGAACTGTACGGAAGTGGTTCGCTAAGTTTAGAGTTGGTAAATTGTAGCCTTATTGATGAAGAACGCTCAGGCAGATCACTTTCATACTACAGATGACGACCAAATCAAGACATTATTTGAGAATAACCGCATTACACGACGCGGGAATTGGCAGAAACACTAAATTTATAAAAACCCACCATCCATGAGCACTTAGTGAAGCTTGTAAACCTAAATTGCTACAATGGTTGGGCACCACACAATCCGACTGAAAAGAATCTTTTGGGTCGCATTTCTGTTTGAGATTTGCTGTATAAAAGCAAATTTTGAGGGGTGATGAAAAATGGATCGTTTACAACTATGGTTCCCAACCCCGGGATAAATTACCCCATTGGGGTAATGAGCCCATATTTTGTGGGTAATGGATGTTTGGTTTGGGAAGAGGCAATCAGCTTATAATTTCCCAATGTGTCCTTGGAATGAAGACCAAGAAACGTAGCAGACTCAACGTGGCGAATAGCCAAGAATAAATAAACTGGCACAGGCAATACAAGCTCAACACTCACATTAAGAATCACGGCTAGGTTACGGCTACTATACTTCTGATTATTATAGATTGGTACTATTCATTGGGATGTGCGTTGTGGTACAGTGGATATCGTCTCGGAACGAGAAACCGGGGAGCCGAGTTCGAATTTCAGTTGAATCCATTGTATTCACTTATGCACAAATACCCTTGGGAAAGGTATTAATCCGTCTCTTCCTTCCAGTTATGGGTTAAATAGCAGGACAGATTGGGTTCTATAGCCTTGGTCGGCAACCAGTCATCCGCAGAAAGCAATGGCAACCTACTGCGGGATAATCTTCTGCCAAGTCAGTCATGTCTCTTTCGAGACATGATCGCCCAAGCGTGTATCACATATGGCACTTAACTGACTGACTATTGTATTGAATAATTTTCATTAACTTTGTCTGCTTTTGATGTATGAAAATGAAATTACTTCTTTTCCTATATTATGGCGCATTGGGGTAATGGATAATAGTGAAATTGTATTTTGGGGTAATCGCAGAAAAAAGGTTGGGAAACTATGGTTTATAACAATGTCCAGCGAAAAAAAGATCCTCGTGTAAGTAACATGAGCCAACTTTAACCACTACCCCAAAGGCAGATCTTCATCCTAAGAAAGTCATATGCAGTGCATGTAGTGAGTCTGGAAAGGAATCCTGTACTATAAGCTTCTGCTAAGTAACGTCATTTGATTCTAAAAAGTACTACTGGGCGAATTAAAGGTAGCAGCTCAAGAAAAACGACCAGAGTTGGCGAACAGGGGAGCTGTTGTTTTTCATCCATTTGACGACCTGCCAAAAATTATTGTAGTTTGGCATAGATGTGTTACTTCACCCGTCATATTCACCAGACATTGCGCCTTCGGGTTTTCATTTATTCAAGTTGTTACAAACTAATCTCATCTTAATCTTATCTTAACTTATTTATAAATGGAACTCTGTGTGTGTGTATGTGTGTGTATAAGTTACCTATAGACTCCAAAACGGCTGAACCGATTTTCTTGAAAATTTACATAGTTGTACTATAAGCGTCTGCGAGTGTTCTTAGCTAGATTTTGTGTCGAGGTACCTCCAATAAATATCGAAAATCGCTAATCGAAAAAATCGGGTTATAGAAGGAGTGGTCCGATTTTAATCAAATTTGATACACTCATAGACAAAGACATAAGAAACGATATTCAGAAGTTTCAAGGTTGCAGTTCTTACAATAGTGCAGAAAATCGATAATATATATATAAAAGGCAAGATGTGTGTGTGTGTGTGTGTGTGTGTGTGTGTGTGTGTGTGTGTGTATCTGTCTGTATGTCCTTTATACAAATCCACAATTTTTATCCGATTCTCACCAAACTTCACACAAATATTCTTTAGGATGAGTCTGAGCTCCAGGACCATGGACCATGGACCATGGATTAGTTTTAAAGCTTTCATTACACCCGAGCAACGCCGGGCTATACTGCTAGTAAATGATGAAAAAAAATTTAATTCTTTGGATGACATAAAATGTCACCTTAATGTGACTTGCTGACAAACCATCGAAATTATGGGAAGACGGAATCTTTAAGTTGAAGGAAAAATGGAAAAAGGTTGCGCAACAAAATGGTTCATATTTAGTTGAATAATATTCAATGGCCTCATTTTTTTTCTTTGCGTTTTAATTTCTCTTAAAAATCAGCATGAACTTTTCGGACAACAATACCATTTTGAGGCTCCCGAAACTTTCATTTCAGTTAAAGTTGGTTGGTTCTTTTTTTATGGCAAATCAGTAAAATAGTAAAACTTGGTCTCTGTTACATAAAGTATTTCTTTATTTAAAATAACTGGTAATTTAGTAAATGTGATAAAAACTTAAATCTCTGTTGCCTTAGGAACCTTCCTCTAAAAAATCCATGTTAAAGACATTCTTTATTTCATACACGGCTACTTTTACCTTAGTAAGGTAATGTTGGTTGTTTTGTTTTTATGGCAAATCAACCTCGGCGGGTCATTTATTGCCAACTAAACTTTATTTATTTATTGCTGGTAATACCTTTTTCTTTCAACAATTTATTGTTGTTTTTATATAAGTTTTGTGTCTAGTAGTACTTTTTCTTTTCGAGTATCAAGATTCATTGGATTTTGTTTTTAAGGGCAGGGTCCCCAAGTTCTACCCTTATTATTTAACCCATAACTGGAGGGAAGAGACGGATTAATACCTTTCCCAAGGGTACCAGTGCTTAAGTGAATGCAGGGTATTCAACTGGAATTCGAACTCGGCTCACCGATTTCTCTTTCCGAGCCGCTATCCACTGCACCACAACGGACATCCGTCACTAAACGCTTGCAACACCTAGCATTCCCAAGCGGTCACCCATCTAAGTATTGACCAGGCTCAACGTTGCTTAACTTCGGTGACCGAGCGGGAACCGGTGTATTCAACGTGATATGGCCGTAAGCACACACATCCGCCACTAAACGCTTACAGCACCTGGTATTCCCAAGCGGTTACTCATCTAAGTACTGACCAGGCTCAACGTTGCTTAACTTCGGTGACCGAGCGGGAACCGGTGTATTCAACGTGATATGGCCGTAAGCACACACAGCCGCCACTAAACGCCTACAGCACCTGGTATTCCCAAGCGGTTACTCATCTAAGTACTGACCAGGCTCAACGTTGCTTAACTTCGGTGATCGAGCGAGAACCCGTGTATTCAACATGTTAGGCCGTAAGCCCTTCAATTAAAGAGTTTTGTACTGGTTTCGTATATTCATGAGTTTATTTGATTTATTCCTTTTTTCTTCTTACAGTGCATTACAAGCCAATCGTCTATGTGCGGTAAATAACGCTTACAAAAGCTGCGGTTTAGAGGCGGCAACCTTTATGGAGGTCTTCATGGAAAACACCCACAAATCACTGAAGGAAATGGTCAACTGTCAGAAATATGTAAGTGAAACTAATTCGAGGTAGAGTACGTTAAATAAATGTAATTATAGAATTCCCTGTAAATTACCCAGATCGATATACACCTGACAAGAGCAGAGGGCACAGGGCCGAAACTTTGTGATAATAACAGCAAAGGTTAGCACAATAGTCCGAATATAAATAGTGTAAATTATCTTGTTATGTCGTGAGTAAGAATAAATAACTCAACAACAGGAATGGGTTAATTGTTGTATTCCGTGAAAATAGTATTTACAAAGGTTATTAGTATCCAATACAAGAATAAAGGTTAATCGTCTCAACCGTCGTAAGACGTAGTATGAGCAATGGGTACTTCCGGGTCGTCACCGGAAGTCTACGACTGACTTGTCGATCGGCACACTCTCTTCACGTAGATGCCGCCATTACTTTACATAGTAATGGAATAGTCCATTATAGCCGAATAGGCGCGGGCGTCCCAACAGATCTGAATCAGTCAAACTATTTTTACTTTATTATATTTAGAGTCATGAGGACAAATAGCGTTGTCCTTCAGAAATAAATTTTTACTGAAAATTTCCTTCTTGAGACAGACGAATTTTTTTTTTTTAACTTTTTAATCAATTCATCTCAAGCAAGGCGATAAAGCAATGAAAATGTAACTCTTTTTTTAAGTAAATTTTGAGGGGTGATGAAAAATGGATTGTTTACAACCATGGTTCCCAACCCCGGGGTAAATTACCCCAGTGAGGTAATGAGCCCATATTTTGGGGTTAATGGATGTTTGGTTTGGGAAGAGGCAATCAGCATATAATTTCCCACTGTGTCCTTGGAATGAAGACCAAGAAACGTAGCAGACTCAACGTGGCGAATAGCCATTTCAGTCACAAACCCAAGAATAAATAAACTGGCACAGGCAATTTAAGCTCAACACTCACATTAAGACAGAAGAATTCTTTTTTTTTACTTTTTAATCAATTCATCTCAAGCAAGGCGATAAAGTCACTAAAACGCAAAAGAGCTACTGAGAATGAAAGAGAATAAAAAATCTTTGGATGGAACCGGAAACCCAATCCTAAAACAGAAATTAAGTAATGAACTTCTACTCCTGTTCAAAAGATTGAGGAGGAGTGTGAACCTGATGATAGGTGAACCTATCTACTCCTGTTGGTCTATCGAATATCAATAAGATATTATTTTCCTCATTTCGACCAGCCAAGATTTCACCCACCGTTACCAGTACAGTGATAATGGTTCATTTTTAACAATGAATAATAATAATAATAATAATAATAATAATAATAATAATAATAATAATAGATATGGTAATAATAATTCTCAATAGTTCTAATAATTAATAATATTAGTTATCCCAATACAACCTAAAATTATTCATCAATATATAGTGTAAGTATTTATTTTTCAGGTTTCACCTTGACGCAATGGACCGCAGATTAGCGTTCATCTGTAATCCCTACCCCGGAGACTCCGCTGCAAGAAACAGTACTAAGTTTACACCTGTTGACATTTTGAAACAATAAATGTTATTTATTTCTAAGAATATAAAATGCGTTTTTCTTTTATTTGTAGTTTTTATATTTTCATTCTATTTTAAATTTCGCAACAAAAGCTAAGCAAAGTATTAAGAAACAGACAAACGTTGTTAGAAAACAAGAAAAGACTACTGAAGTATTACGTGATACCAGTCGTCCTATATGGCAGTGAATGCTGGACAATCTCCGCACAGATGAAGAAGATGTTTGAACCAAAAGAAATAAAAAAAAGATTGTTGAACTGTTATGCAATATAAGTTCTCCTATATGGCAGTGAATGCTGGACAATCTCCGCACAGATGAAGTACACATTTGAAGCAAACAAAAGCTCAGCAACGTATTAAAAAACGAACAAATGCAGTTAGAAAACAAGGAAAGACTACTAAAGTGTTACGTGATACCAGTCGTCCTATATGGCAGTGAATGCTGGACAATCTCCTCACAGATAAAGAAGACATTTGAACGAAAATGTATCTATACGGAAAGATGCGGAGAATAACATGGACGGAAAATTTGAGCAACTGCAATGTTTTAGATAAAATTATAAAAAAAAGGATACTTATACTTGAGAAAAAGAGACAGATGACATTTCTAGGGCACATAATGAGTAAATTAAGCTGGGAAAGTTTTTATGTTAACAGGACAGATTGAAAGTCAGAGCAGAAAAGGGAAACAATGAATAAATTACCGAATGAGCATCAGTAAATATATGGTGGAGCAGGGTTTAGGAGATATAATAAAAAGGAAAAAATTATAAAGAGCTACAAAGGACAGGAAATTGTGGAGAGCTATGATCGCCAACGTCCTGAAGGGACACGGCACATAGATAAATTTTCCACAGAAATAAACTTTATTCTAGCATTCACCAAACGTTATACTCCTGCGACTCTGTCCTGTTTGACCTGACTATATAAGCCTATAACTGGAGGCTCAAGAGTCACTCAATGTAGAAGTTCACTGTTAAAATGGTAATGATGCATGAGATGGTGGGATATGAATAAATAAAGAGGATTGTGTCTTAACTTGAAGAGATTAAGTTTGTAGTGTTTGAGGAAGCAACTACACGACAGTGGCAGTTTTGGGGCAAGAACTTATTTGAATACAACTTTATTCTTACATTTAGAACACGTGAATTAAATAATAAAACTTTCAGGGTCGAGTGGCATTCAGCCGGAAGGTAGGGCGCTTTGGTCATGAACTTATATAGCCAGTCCGCATAGTCTAGAGTGACTGGATAATCATGGTTAGAGTGAGAAAAGATGTAGCGGGAGATGTAAGATAAAAGGGAGATTGGGTTTATGCTCGCTGAGGGAAAAATCTGTCTGTTAGTTTATCGTAAGAGAAATTAGATGGAGTAGCGAGAACATCCAGTGTCACTTAACTATATCCAAGCAGTTCCAAGTGAACTGATCCCTGAATAAAGAACCTTACTTCTCGGAGCCAACAGACTTATTGTTTTTTCTCACAAAAGTAATAAATATCTGGAAAAGGCCGTACTCAAAATTCTCGGGCCTTTCTCATTTTTGTTCACCCTGACACAAACGAAAATCGAACCACAGTGCGGGTAAAAAGTTGACCAGTCGGTAAAAAAAACTGCCTGCTTG
This sequence comes from Ascarosepion bandense, assembly GCA_037127315.1. NCBI lineage: Eukaryota > Metazoa > Mollusca > Cephalopoda > Sepiida > Sepiidae > Ascarosepion > Ascarosepion bandense. The sequence goes on along the minus strand of JBBBDQ010000300.1, from coordinate 18,574 downwards.
AACCAGGGCGTATGTTAGACACGGTGATTTTTATAATATCGGCCACAACGTGTTTTTTATTTTATTTTATTTTATTTTATTTTATTTTTACTTGCTCTCTGAAATTCTGGTTGCATTTAAAAGTTCTAGTGTCAATTGTTAATGTAAGAAATATTAACAAATTCTATTAAAAATGTTCAGACTAGAGATTTCGCAAAAAATATTCTGGAAGAAGGCGGGAAAACGAATCTGTCGAATTTCCAAGGAAGGATAATTATGATTTCCTGGAAAAATTTTACTTTGTCATACTACAAATGATAGTAACATTTTCAAACATAAAGGTATTGGATAATAAAATAACGATAACACAGAGTGAAGTTTTATTAAAATATCTATAAAAGTAATGTCCATAGAAACTACTTTATTGTAATCTTATATTAAGTGACGTATGCACAGACCATAAACAAAATACTGTACGCTGTTTTGTGAGAGATTTTGAAAAAGAAAATGTTTTTTATTTATTACTGAAAAATCATGGCTCCTGTGTCTATTGTAAACAGAAAAGACCAACTGAGTAATGGCCAAGGGTGTAGAGGCTAGAAATTTCGTTATTAGGGCGTAGGATACGGCAACAAACCTATCTATTTTTACTATATTGTACAATACACACACATATACACACAGACACACACAGTTACTGGAAGAAGGCTGGAAAACGAATCTGTGGGTTTTCTGTGACGACAAAAGCGATAGAAATAATTATATCCTTTCAGATAAAGAACGTGCAGGTGCTGCAATTGTTAACAACTCAGAACGGAAATTGGCGAGTCGAGTTCGTATCCCAGCCGATTTTATTACATTAACGTTCGCACAAATACCTTCGCCCCACCCCCATGGGAATTAAAAGGGTTAAATGATAGAACAGATTGGGCTCGTAAACTTTGAATGGCAACAAATCTGGGAGAAGGTCAGTAAAGAATTCAAAAAGCTTTGGGCACTCAAGTCAGCAGATCGACTATGCACCATAAACGAGATTGCATAAAATATTTAGAAGGACTGGTTACGCGATACAAACAATACGTATTGTTAAGAAAAGTGTTTAAACTGAGGAAGACGCAGATGATATGGTGATTTTCTCAGCGCAGCTTAGATGTGGCACAAGGCCGAAAGTACGTGGCACCCAGTGAGGATCGAACTCATTACTCAATTGCAATGGTTTTATTGAGACAAACTTGCTAACCATTACACCACCTCGAGGTGCCCAAGACACAGGTGATATTTTAGCATAGTGAAAGCGTTGGAGTTTACTCAAACAAAAAAGTAAGCATGAATATAGAAGCTATTACGTACAAATGACAACATATTTTATTGCCTTAACAAACTAAACAGAAAAAAATACACAGGGGCTGAATGGAGATATGTATGTATGATCTTTTTTCGTACGTAACACATCACTCAATAAGTCCCGGGCCTGACATATAGATGCCGCTACTAATAAAAAAATCCATATGATTTTTATGAAGTACTAACTTTCAAATTGCATATGACAAAAGTTGGGCCCAATTAGATTATTAGATTATAAGTTAACAAATTACAATTATTCAAGTGAAGCTATTGTTGAAAATTTTCAAAACAACGGAAAAATCTGAATTTTGTGTGTTGATAAAGCATTGCTTTCTAATGGAAAAATAGTGTTCAAGCAAAGCAATGGCTTTATAAGTGTTATTCGGACTGCGCCGTCGGAAAAAAACGGTTAAGAGGTGGTATTCTGTCTTTAAACGAGGTCGTACAGACACAAATGATGCTTGACACTCAGGGCGCTCAAAATCGGCATTTTTGACCGATCGTAAACTGAAGTTTCGTGAGATAGCAGAAGCGTTGAACATATCAGAAGCCAGTGTATCCACCATTTTTGTCAATGAGAAAGCTGTGTACAAAGTGGGTGCCACGTTTGCTCACAGTCGAACAAAAAACAACAACGCGTCAACGATTCAGTGCGTTGTTTGCAACTGTTTCAACCCAACAAGAAGTTTTTGCATAAATATGAGACAATGGATGAAACATGGATCCACCACTTCACTCTGGAGTCAAATCGATAGTCAACTGAGTGGACAGTAGCAGGTAAAAGCCGTCTAAGGTGACCAAAGACACAAACATCAGCAAGCAAGATTTTGGCTTCCATATTTTGAGATGGTATTATGTTCATTGATTACCTTGAGAAAGGAAGAACCATCAATAGCGAATATTATATAGAATTATTGGTGTGTTTGAAAGAAGAAGAAAAACAACCACAGGTGAAGAAGAAGAAGAAAAAGTGATCTTTCACCAAGACAATGCACCTTGTCGATCGAAGCGATGACAAAATTACATGAATTGCACTTCAAATTGCTTCCACATCCATCTTATTCGCCAGATCTGGTCCCCAGTGACGACTGGCTGTTTGCAGCCCTCAAAAGAATGCTCCAGTAAAAGAGATTTGGCTTCAATGAAGAAGTGATATGGGAAACTGAGGCGTATTTTGAGGCCAAAGACAAATTGTTCGACAAAAAAGGCATTGAATTGTTAGAGAAGCGTTATAATCAGTGTATCACCCTAGAAGGAGACTATGTTGATGAATCAAGTCAAATTTTGCCTAAAAGTTGTCGTTGCGCCCTAGTTTTATTGAGTGATGTGTTACATGTGTACAAAAATCATATGATAAATGACGAGACTTACATTTAAAAAGTAGAATGAACTTTTTGTGCAGTACAATGTCACGTGATGTTCACTGATAAACAGAAAATACCCGAATGAATAAACGAGAAACGTTTCATCTCTAAGCAATAATGTCGATAAAAATAAAAGAAGGCAAAAAATGTGGCACAAGGCGAAAAGTGAGGGTTCGCAGAAGGTTGGCCCGTAGTTAATTATCACAACATTGCCCATGCACACAAAATGTATCCCTTTCACAAAAGTTACACATTAACTCTTGTTTTTCATATCTCAGTCACAAATACTCGATGAAATATAAAAATTGCCCCTATTTAAAATTTAAAAAAAAAAACGAACAGAAAAAAACGGGCTTTTTTTTCATAGGAGAGCAAAAATGATAAAGTTCCAATGTTCATTTAACAGACCCCCAGTGAATATAATGTGACAAAAGAAGAAAAAAAAAGAATTTAATCGCCAAAATAATACCGCGAAGCAACAAAAATCCCGTATCCGCATGAGAACTAAATTTCTACTGGAGGAAGAACTGAATAAATAAACTAAAGAAGGAGAAAAGCGAAAAATAAAAGGAGTCAACATGGGCGCATCCTTAAACTAAGTTAATATGGTGTATAAATTAAGAGGATCATTCAATAAATAAGGTGAATTTTTAGGTATAAGGAATTCTACGAGGGTCATTCAATAAATAAGGTGAATTTTTCGATATAAAGAATATAAAGAATATTTGTCGATATTTTCGGTATAAAGACTCCTACGAGGGTCATTCAATAAATAAGGTGAATTTTTCGATATATGGACGTCTACGTAAGTCATTCAATAAATAAGGTGAATTTTTCGATATAAGGGCTTCTACGAGGGTCATTCAATAAATAAGGTGAATTTTTCGATATAAGGACTTCTACGAGTGTCATTCAATAAATAAGGTGAATTTTTCGGTATAAGGACTTCTACGAGTGTCATTCAATAAATAAGGTGAATTTTTCGGTATAAGAACTTCTACGAGGGTCATTCAATAAATAAGGTGAATTTTTCGATATATGGACGTCTACGTAAGTCATTCAATAAATCAGGTGAATTTTTCGATATAAGGACTTCTACGAGTGTCATTCAATAAATAAGGTGAATTTTTCGGTATAAGAACTTCTACGAGGGTCATTCAATAAATAAGGTGAATTTTTCGATATAAGAACTTCTACGCGGGTCATTCAATAAATAAGATGAATTTTTAGATATACGAGGGTCATTCAATAAATAAGGTGAATTTTTCGATATAAGGACTTCTCCGAGGAACATTCAATAAATCAGGTGAATTTTTCGGTATAAGAATATCTAATACAGATAGAAACTTACTTTTTTTTTCTTTTACATTTTTTTCAAAGGGATTTAATTTTGTTTGCAGATTGAAAAAAAACTTTGAGAGTTTTGGAAATTAACAAAGATGGCCGACCAAGAAGCATGTTCCAGGATTGAACAGAGGTCAGCTATCACGTTTTTGGTTGCTGAAGGGTGCAAACCAGTTGAAATTCATAAGAAAATGTCAACTGTGTATAGTGCTACATGCTTCAGCCAAAAGATGTCTACAATTGGGTAAAATTGTTTAAAGAATGATGGAGTAGTGTTGAAGAAGAAGACAGGCCTGGGAGGCCTACAGAAGTGAGGTCTCCTGACTTTCACCTGCTTGGTCCCATGAAAGTGTTCACGTGAGGCACGAAGTTTGAAAGTGACTATGAAGTAAAAAGTGCTATGAGCGATTGGCTGAGACATCAGTCCAAAGATTTTTACGCTGAGGAAATACGGAAGCTTGTGCACAGATGGGAAAAGTGTGGGACACTGCTGGGAGACTAGGTTGAAAAATAAAAAAAGTAAGATTCTATCTGTATTAGAAGTCCTTGTACCGAAAAATTCACCTTATTTATTGAATGACCCTCGTAGAAGTCCTTATACCGAAAAATTCACCTTATTTATTGAATGACCCTCGTAATAATGAAAACACTACGTTTTCAGAACATCATGGCTCGCCATAACTTCCTGTATCTTGTAGCTTTTAATAAACGTTGTCTCTCTGTTATTTTTTCTCAAGCCCTGTTCCGCCATCCATTTACGCAAGCTCATTAAGTATGTTAGGCCTTGTTTTCTCTTTCACTATTGCTCTCAATCTGTCCCGTGAGTATCAAATTTTCCAAGACTTCCTTCCTCATTATATGCCCCAGAAACCTCGATTGTTTCTTCTTGATGTTAAGTATAAATCTCAGTTTAGTTTCCATTTTCTCCAAAACTTTTTTGTTGCTCACATGTTCGGTCCACAGTATCCTCATCATCCTTCAGTAGAACCACATTTCTGCTGCTTCAAGTCTCCTCTTCCACTTTGAAAAGATCGTACAACATGCACTGCAAGACAAAAGAGATTTTACATAGGGGTTTAGTCCTGTCTTCTTTGTTTAGTCTAATTTATTGCCAACTCGGCTGGCATATGTATTATTCAGATAAAAGAAAATGTAGAAATAAGGCTTTGCTACCCTCTTATTGCATTCTGCTTTGGTTACTCATTTAGCGGCCGTTATTATCCGTTCTTAAGCAGACAAGTGGGGTCTGCTTAAGAACGCCGATCGATTTAGAACTCGTTGTTTTTTAATTTCGCCAAACCAAATTTTAATTATTATTATTTTGATTTTTTTTTTTGCGGGGGGGCTTTTTTAAAGCGAGTTCACCCTATACAAAACACGGGATTCTCGGGTGTGGAAGATTTAGAAAACAAAAACATTACTAAAGAGCGGGAACAAACGAAAAGAAATCAAAAGGTCAATAGATAACGACTGACATTGCCGTGTGAGACAATTTTTCTCTCCAGAATCTGTCATACATATTTCAATGTCTACCATTCGTTCAGGTTTATAATATTACTGTCACATATGGTCCGTTGCGTTTGCTATTCCCATTGAACGTGTATAGTAAAATCCAAAGAATGATCAGCAATATTATCGGTCCTGAACTGACATCTCAGCTTCAGTCACTTTCCCACACTTCCATTGTAGTTGTTCGGATGAGCTCTTTGCTATGACACCTAAACATTTTGAATTTAAGCGCATTACCAGACCGGTGGATGCACGTTTTGGTGCAGTAGATATCGAGAAATCAGTGAACCGAGTTCGAATTCCACTTGAATTCTTTGCATTCACTTACACGCAAATACCCTCGGGAAAGGTATTAATCCATCTTTTCTTCCTCCAGCTATGGGTTAAATGACAGGACAGATTGGGTTCTATAGCCTTGGTTGGCAATCAGTCTACCACAGAAAGTAATGGCAACCTACTGCAGGAAAATCTTTTGTCCAGTCAGTCATGTTAATTTCGAGACATGATCGCCCAAGTGTGTATCACGTATGGCGCATAACTGACTCATCGGCTTCATGATATCATCAATTTACAGTTGATCTGACTCTAGCCGTAAGTTTTATGCTAACAGTTTCTTTTCTCGCACTTCTCGCTAGTGGAACTCCATTCCAGTCCCATGATTTCAAACCAACTTTAAGCTGCAAATATTTAAATGCAATGTCAATCGATTTCTACTCTTTTCTTTGCCAGCACATTATTAATGTTTCTGTAACTAAATCTTCCACACTCAGTAACTTGTTTTGTCATAGTGGCTTTACTATCTTGCTTGGCGTGAAACCGATAAAAAAAAGCTTATATCATTGGTTGAAGACTATTACAAAAAACCTTCAGTCAATAATAAACAAGAGAAATTTACCTGGAAAGCAATAAATGAAATGTTGCCACAGGTGTAGATTATTGAAATTCGATTTCTATTTCTTGTAGAATTAAATCAACGCCCATAACACACACACACAGACACAGACACACACACACACACACACACACACACACACACACACACACACACACACACACACCATATGCAAATATGAAATGTCATCATCCATCATTAAAAATTTACCGCAACAGAAAAGACTTTCCTTCTTGAAAGGTGATGCAATTGTTAACAAATCAAAAGGGAAATTGGCGATTTGAGTTTGTATTCCAGTCAATTTTGTTACATTCCCGTTTGAGCTGTCTCTCTTGACTTTCCTTCTGGGTTTTTCAGAAATAAATGTTCCATTTTTTTCCTAAGAGAACAGTTGTTTTTGCCACTTCTCTTGCTGTGCATTTTGGTACTTTATAAGATCTAATAAAATACTTTTGAAATCCTCCATTTATAAGTGTCTTTTTTTTTCTTTTCGGTTTTACTTTACTGCTTTTTTCCAGATGCTTTTCAAATTAAAAAAACTGTGACGAAAAAAATAAAAAATAAAAAACCTTTTTCGTACTTCCACTGTTAAACAAATTGTCAATTACACGTCGATCTTTTATGAAAACTCGTTTACCCTGTTGCTGTTATTCTCTGCTTGATTACGGCTATAACATAACAACGGTTTACGTACAACTAACAAAACGTGGTCAGTACCTAGCTGGGTGACGCTTGGAAATACCATGTGCTGTAAGCTTGAATGTGAGGGTGGTGTAATGGATAATGGCTTGGAATTGTCAATCGGTAAGACGGGAATCGATTTCCAGTTGGGTTCGTTATATTCACTTACGCGCAAATACCCTTGGGGAGAGTATGAATCTAACCTTGGGCTTCTTGACAAAATACAAAGGAGGATCTGTAACGTGGCTGATACTGACTTGGCAGACCGGCTGCAACCGCTCTCTCACCGGCGTGATGTGGCTTCCCTGTGCCTCTTCTACAAGTACTTTCATGGCTACTGCTCCGATGAGCTTAGATCATTGGTGCCGCCTAAGCACGAATTTACACGAGATACTAGATTAGCAACTAGGTCCCACCCTTTTACAGTTAAACAAATAAGATGTAACCGTAAATTCTACTCCAACAGCTTCTTTTCTCGCGCTTCCCGCCTGTGGAACTCCCTTCCACAAGTCTGCTTTCCCGACAGCTACAATCTCCAGGTGTTTAAATGTAGGGTCAATAGATACCTCCTATCACACTAACTCCCAATTATTCTCAGAACACTCTCATCTACCCAACCCTCATTCTCGGTATCCTTATCCGCCTATCACCCACCCTCTGACATTTCCTATATTTAATCATCCTTTCTCCACTCTATGTAGCCCCCTGCGCAGTAATGGCAGTGACATGCCTTTCTCGGGATGAAACGCTTATAATAAAAAAAAAACAAAAAAAAACTTATTTCCTCTTTCAGATATGAGTTGTATTACTAAATCATCAATATCTAAAAAAAAAAAATGATTCTTAAAATCTAAAAATATTTTCTGGGTTTAAATAACTTGCAAGGGGTTGATAATCTGTAGTAAACAAATCAATTAAATACTACTTAGCTGCACAGGTAAATCTTTCAGATTTATTTACATTCTCTGTTCTAGAGAATATAAATACATCCAAAAGAAATGTAGAATAACTAGAGTGGTCAGAAAATGAGGGATCAGTTTATATGATGATTGTAATATAGATTTGCTCCTCCACTTTATATCCATATAGATTTTACTTGTTTATCAAATTCTGATTAGATATGAACCCAGATTTTCCCCAACAATAGGTTAATTAGTGAGATTTGTATCACCAAACCATTATTACATTAAAAAAAATCTCCGATTGGAGTGAACAAACATTACCCTCAAACAAAAACTTTCGCTCCGTTATAAGAATAGGAATTCGACGACTGTTCCATTTCTGTTTGCCGTTTTTTTTTTTGGTTTTTTTTTTTTTTATAAAAACCTTTCCGCAACTTATCCAGGCGTCATCGAATTTATTTATTTATTTTATTTTATTCTATTTTTTATTTTTTATTTTATTTATTTATTTATTTTTGGTGCCGTTCTTTTTTTTATGTGTGCACGCGTGTTCAGTCTGGTTTGGAGTGGTAGTGAAACGGCTAGCAAGATTTAAACGTGCCTTTCTTAGAAGATCAAAGTTCACAGCGTGGGTGAGGAAGAACACCGTTGTAATCAGTCAGTCAGTTCAGTGCCATACGTGATACACGCTTGGACGATCATGTCTCGAAAGAGACATGACTGACTAGGCAGAAGATTATCCCGCAGTAGGTTGCAATTGCTTTCTGCGGTAGACTGGTTGCCAGCCAAGGCTATAGAACCCAATCTGTCCTGTTATTTAACCCATAACTGGAAGGAATAGACGGATTAATACATTTCCCAAGGGTATTTGTGCGTAAGTGAATGCAATGAATTCAGCTGGAATTCGAAATCGGCTCCTCGATTTCTCGTTCCTAGCCGATATCCAATGCACCACAACGCACAACCACACCGTTGTAATAGACGACTCAAAGACCAGCTACTGTGACGAGGCCATCACGACTAGCGACCTGAGAGCGTCATCATATCTGGTCCCGTAATGACAGCATAAACCCAGAACCAGGCTCCCGGGCCTCGTCATAGCGAAGCAAAATTCTAGGAAAATTTTTTAAAAATGAAAAAAACGTTAAATATTTTACATCATAAATACTTTCTCCTGCTTAAAATTAACTATATTTGAAGGATAATGGTCTTGAACTAAACCAAAAGTAAAAGAAAAACTAATTTTCATATATATATAAAAGTTTTAGATATTTTTAAGCATTAGTATTTTTTTCGTCACTCGTCAGAAGCGACATTGTCTACAGGAAATGAAAACAATAAATTCTGTTTACAGTTCAATATTTATTTAAAGAGGTGTTTTGAAGTCTATAGTAAATTTAAAGTGGGTGTGTGGGTTATTCCATCCATTTTGATATTGACAAAAGTGTTGCTCCTGTAGTGTAGTAGGTGGGTTACACTAAATCCATGTTTGTGTTTATTCATGCTTTTCTAGAGGCGTTGCTATTATTTTATATTCATTTATTTATTTATGTTGTAAGCGTTGCACATTTCCTACATCTTTTGATTGATTTATCGATCCTATGTTGGTTATTTTAAGCCAACACAGATTTTAGATGATAAAAATACACTTTTTAAAAATCATTTCATCCAAATCAAGGCAATAAAACCACTAAGACGCAAATGGTTACTGAGTGTAAAAAAAATAAGAAAAAGAAAAACATTATTAAAGAGCGAGAATAATAATAAAAAAAAACATGAACTAGGAGATAGCAATTAATACAGCATTTAAATTTTCGAGGATCAAATTTGACTGGGAAGACAAAACAGTAGAAAAAACATGAGAAGTAGAATAAAAAGCAACTTTTATGTTAATATAGAAATTATAATTACATCGAGCTAACTCAACTGTCAAATGATAAGGAGTAGATGAGCTCATCTATCGTCTGGTTCACACTTTTCAATTTGAACAACATAAGGTATGCAGATGATAGAGTGCTGATAGCAGACACAGAAAGGAAACTACAAAACCTCCTACAGAAGGTAGCTGAAAAGAGTGACAAGAAAGGACTGCAAATAAACTGCAAGAAAACCGAATGCATGGTAATCAGTAAAAAAGGCAGCCCAATATGCCAAATACAGGTAGGGAATATCAAAATCAAGCAGTTACAAAAATTTAAATACCTAGGAACTGTTCTAACAGAAGACAGAAAGTGCAACACAAAAATCCGAAGGCGAATTGGCATGTTGAAAGATGCATTCCATAACCTGAGTAGAGTATTAAGAGACAGAAAATTTTCACTAGAAACAAAAAGAGAGTACTGGATTGCTATGTGATGTCAGTTCTTCAAGCAATGATGAGGTTTTGGAAAGGATGGAAATGAAAAGGAAATTAATACTGAGCATCAGGAAAAGATAGCTAAAGTCCTGGGACATGCAATAAGGAAGGGGGTCTTGGAGCATCTGATACTAACAGGCCAGATAGAGGGAAGGAGAGAGAGAGGAAAACAGCGTGTAAAGTACTTGACTGACCTGAGCGGGTGGATGGCAGAACGGGGGTTGCGTGGTGTAAAAGGAGAAAGCGTACTAAGAGCCACCAGGAATAGTGGAAGGCCATGATTGCCTTCATTCTAAAAGGACAGGTATATAGAAGAAGATAAAGAGGTCTATCCCCTGTTTCCTGTTTAGGACAGGATTCCTGGTTCTTTCTAAAGTCTACTTCAGCTCTATATTCTTAATGCTTGTACTTTCCTATGCTAATATATCTGCACACAATAACCCGATACCTTGAGTGTGTGACACGATAACTAGACATATATGTATTTTATTATAATAAATTAAAATAGAAAATAGATTAGAATAGAAAATAGTTTAAAAACATATCTAACAAAAGTGAAAAAGAAGAGGAAAAAATAAATAAATAAACGCTTTTTCTTTTATGAGGAAAATTGTCCTCCGGTAAATGTGTGACTCAGTGATAAAGAGATAAAGTTCAGCAGGTGCGTTTTTCGAATGACCCGGTCAAAGGCTGTCCTTTATTGTATCTTGACCACACATTAAGAATTTTCCGGCGGAAGCTTTATTAAGATAAAAAAAAAAGATAACTGAAATTTCAGACTTACAGTCGCTAATGTTTGTCACCGGTGGTCTAAAGCATTTCCGGATTTCCGGATTTTCATTTAAATAAATAGAAGTTAGAGAAGTGAGAGAGGAGTCCCGCCGGGCGAGCTTGAAGTAAGGATCTCCGTTCGTCTTGTTTCGTTCAGTTCGGATTTGTTGATCTCCATTAATTAGAGTTAGAGCTGTGTGTCACATTCGCCTGCCCCAACCGAAAAGGCTAACTCTAAACGAATAAAGCATCCTTTCAACTCATCCAAGTTGTAGAAGTTCGTTCCTTATAGTCAATCTTGTACCCCCAGCTGTCCGGCCGACATTTTCAACAAACTCCCGGCAACATCAGAGCGTGGAGAACGGCCGCCGGAGAAAATTGTTAGGACCGGACCGTTGGGGTGTTACAAGTGGCTATTTGGGTCTTAGGTGCATATGAGTAAAAATATCCTAAGATATATAGCGCTTAAATTCACAAAGTCTAAGTGCCATAGACAAAAGTTCATCAGAACAATTACATGAAAGCATTTATAGAAAAGGCGGAGACAAGCCACATTATGGTGGCGTGAGAGTGACTGAGGCCGAAACACCATTTTGTGAGTGAATATTGCATTAAGGATTTCATTTAGAATAACAATGAATTTTTTTCAGATACAACTCTTACTATTTAACCCATATCTTGGCAGAGAGGAGACGAATTCATACTTTTCCCCAAGGACATTTGCGTGTGAGTGAGTGTAATAAACCCAACTGGAATTCGAACTCGGCTGATTCTATTACGCCACCAACACATCCACACTCTTAAAAAGGTGACGCAATTCATCATGACCAGATCAGTCACAAGAGTTCTTTTTTTTTTTAATCATTTCACCCCAAGCAAGGCATTCCATTTCCACTATTGCGCATGGGGCTGCATAGGGGAAGGTAAAGAGGAGGAGTGGTTAGGTGTAGGAAATGCCAGAAGGAAGGTGATAGATGGGTAAGGATACCGAGGATGAGGGTTGGGCAGATAGGAAGAGTGTTTGAAAGAATGGGAGCGAGTTAGTGTGTTAGGAGGTGTCTATTGACCTTACATTTAAACTCCTGGAGATTGTAGCTGTTGGGGAAACAATCATGTAGAAGGGAATTCCACAGTCGGGAATTGCGAGAAAAGAAACTGTTGGAGTAGAAGTTGCGGTTGCATTTTATCGGTTTCACTGTAAAAGGGTGGGATCTAGTTGCTAATTTAGTTTCTCGTGCAAATTCGTATCTAGGGGGCAGCAGTGATCTAAGTTCATTGGAGCAGAAGCCGTGAAAGTTCTGAATTAAAATATGTACCAGGCTAATTATTTTTATGATGATTTTCTAAGTGTAGTGTGACACAAAGCCGAAAGTATGAGGCATACAGTGAGAATCAAATTGATCTTACATGAGGCACCCAGTGAGGATCAAGTGATCTTACAAGGTCTAACCGTTACACAACGTTGAAGTGCCCCGATTCAAACAAATTTATATTTATATATCTAATATGTATTTATTTCTGAGATAAGTCATTTCCAATAATCTTAGTGTAACCCTGATATAAGAGAGTTGTCTATATCCGGTCGTGACAACTCTCTTATATCAGGGTTTGGTATCGGGAGGTTTCTCTTATATCCGGGGTTTGGTCCATTATACATTACCACAGGTTCTAATTTGGGACCAGAGAAAACATCTCTTATATCAGGGTCTCTTATATCCGGGTGTCCTTCTCACCTTGCTTGATATATGTGTTATAATAGACACAACGTTTCGACCAAGTACCCTCTGGTCATCATCAGATGTCCATAGATTGGCTGATGTGGATTATCTTGTTGATTATTGCGAAATATCCTGTGACATCAATTATTGTTCTTTCATGTTGGATTTTGGTTTGCCACCATCTGACACTGAACATAACAGAGGGTCAGTCAGTTAAGTGCCATACATGATACACGCTTGGGCGATCATGTCTCGAAAGAGGCATGACTGACTGGGCAGAAGATTATCTTGCGGTAGGTTGTCATTGCTTTCTGTGGTTGACTGGTTGCTGACCAAGGCTATAGAACCCAATCTGTTTTATTATTTAGCCCATAACTGGAGGGAAGAGACGGATTAATACCTTTCCCAAGGGTATTTGTGCGCAAGTGAATGCAAGGAATTCAACTGGAATTAGAACTCGGCTCCCCGATTTGTCGTTCTGAGTCGATATCCACTGCACCACAACGCACATCCTAGGATACTTGGTCAAAACGTTGTGTCTATTATAACACATATATCAACCAAGATGAGAACAAAAGTTCGAAATAATTCCAAGATTATTATATATGTAAGTGCTCAACATTTCCAGTCTGACTCAGATAATAAACTATAATTGAGATAGAAAATCTAGTAGGGAACCATACCTAGGGGGTAGAGGAGAACAATACATACGACCTCTTCTAGGATGAGATCCATATAATTGACAGGGGGGCATCTCTGAAAAAAGGAAGTTGGAAGCAGCGACATATATCTTTGTCAGCTACTTAAGTCAGTGTATACTTACCTGCAACTGCCGTAGCTCAGTCTGAGGGGAGATATGCATCTGAGAAAAATAAAATAATGGGAAATAGATGCTTGAAGCTGCACTACCCCAGTGCACTAGAGGGGTGGATTGGTGGTCACCACTGAAGCAAGCACAAACAACATTTGCAGTTATGGTAGTGTGAAAGTGACTGAAGCCAGAATACCATTTTGTGAGTGAATATTGCATTAAGGATTTCATTTGGAATAACAATGATTTTTTTCAGATATAAGTCCTACTATTTAACCCATATATTTGCAAAGAGGAGATGAATTCATACTTTTCCCCAGGAAAAGGTGAGTGAGTGTAATGAACCCAACTGAACTTCAAACTTGGCTCTTCAATTTCTGATTCTATTATGGCTCAGTTGTATCTCAGTCTGAGGAGATACGCATCTGAGAAGAATAAAATACTGGGAGGTGCCCAGTCCTGGGGAATAGATGCCTGAGGCTGCACTACCCCAGTGCACTGGATGGGTGAATTGGTCGTCACCCCTGAGGTGAGCAGAAACAAGACTTGCAGAGGCTGGGCAAGTTTTGGCCCTGGCCGAAGTGCATACGCTCAGCTTTCCCATAATAAACTCAATCCTGTGTCACATAATGTCTCAGTGCGTTGCGTTATGGTGCAATGAATATCGACTTGGAACGAGAGATTGGGGTGCCAAGTTCGAATTCCAGTTGAATTCCTTGCATTTGTTTATGCACAAATACCCTTGTGAAAAGTATTAATCCGTCTCTTCCCTCCAGTTATGGGTTAAATAATAGAACAGATTGGGTTCTATAGCATGGCTGGCAACCAGTCTACTGCAGGAAGCAATGGAAACCTACTGCGGGATAATCTTCTGCCCAGTCAGTGATCTCTCTTTCAAGACATGATCACTTAAAGTGTGTATTACGTATGGCATTTAACTGAATGTCTCAGTAGGAATATATTGGTAAATAAATACTAACCTGGCAAATGCCGGATAGGGTTTATCACCTCTTAGTTGTGTCTCTATCTTCGGGCAGCTATGGCTTAGACGTAGCTAAGTAAAACAAAATGCTGAGGATACGTAGTCCAGGTGAACAGCAGCCGGCGGCTGAAACCATCTTCATCGCACTAGAAAGTGGGGGGGGATCGGTAATCATATCGATGCCAGCGAAACCAACAGTGGTAGGGGGCTGGGCAATTTTTGGCCTTGTCCCGTGCATACACGCTTGAGTTCCCACATTGAACCTGACCTTTTGTCACATCACATCTCAGTGTGGAAACGAGATAGCTCACTGGTACCCATTATATATGAATTTACTCGAGCCACAAGATTAGCAACTAGGTCCCACCCTTTTACTGTGAAACATATAAATTGTGAACGCAAATTCTATTCCACAGCTTCTTTTCTCGCACTTTGCGCCTGTGGAATTCCCTTCCATTTACTTGCTTCCCCGATAGCTAACCTTCAAGAATTCAAATGTAAAGTCAATAGTCATCTCCTACCTCACTAACTTGCATCCTTTCTCTCATGCTAATTTCTCTATCCACTCCATTCTCATCAGTATTCTCATCCTTCTCTTACTCTCTTCCTGACATCCCCCGTAACCTGTCACTCTTTCTCATAACTTTCCTCCTATGTAACCCCCTGCACAACAGTGGCAGTAAAATGCCTTGCTTGGAGCGATATGATTATTAAAAAAAATATAGATAGATAGATAGATAGATAGATAGATAGATAGATACCCCAACATCTACAATCTCCAAGAATTTAAATGTAAAGTCAATAGTCATATTTTATCTTACTAACCTGCGTCCTGTCTCTCATGCTCCTTTCTCCGTCCACTCCACTCTCATCAGTATTCTCATTCTTCTATTACCCACTTCCTGACACCCACTATAACCTGTCACTCTTTCTCATAAATTTTCTCCTATGTAACCCCCTGCACAACAGTGGCAGTAAAATGCCTTGCTTGGGATGACACGATTATAAAAATAAAATAAAATAACTAATAATCTGGCAGGAAGGGTTTTTTATCTCTCAGTTACGTCTCTGTCTTCGAACAGAGTAAAGATCGCTTGTTTTTTGGTTTTTTGTTGGCAGACAGCTCAGGAAAATAAATACTGCTTGGTGCCCAGTCTCGGGAAACAGCTGCCCGAGGTTACACCCACCCCCATTACACTAAAGAAGGCGAATCAGTAGGAATACTGGTATTAGGTTGGTGCAAAAATAATGTCGTTTTTTGACGTTCAACTTCAAAAGATCATAACTCCTTTCATAATAAACTTTATTAATCGAAATAAGAACCATTAGAACCGACACATTTTTGCCAACGAGAAACAAGTTTATTTATCCTATTAGCATAGAAATCCAGAGTTCTGGAAGCGATGAAGTCATTGAAGGCCGATTCGGCATCATCTCGGGTTTTGAAGCATTTTTCGCGCAGGAAGTTGTCGAGATGCTTGAAAAATTGATAATCGCTGGGCGAGAGGTCCGGTGAATATGGCGGATGAGGCAGAGTCTCGTAGCCCAATTCGTTCAGCTTCTGCAGGGTCAGTTAAGCAACATGCGGGCGAGCGTTGTAATGGAGAAGAATTGGTCCCTTCATATTGACCAATCTCGGGCGCATACGTTGGAGCTTCTGCTGCATTTCGTCAATTTGTCGGCAGTACTTCTTCGCCGTAATCGTTTTGCCCGGATGGATGAGACCGGCCGCAGACAACCAAACAGTTACCATAACCTTTTTTTGGTGCAATTTCGGCTTCGGGAAGTGCTGTGGAGCTTCTCCGGCATCCAACCACTGTGCCGAACGTCGCCGGTTGTCGTACAGGGTCCACTTCTCATCACACGTCACAATCCGCTCGAGAAATGGGTCGTTTTTGTTGCGCAGAAGGAGCGTAGAAGACACCTCAAAACGACGATTTTTTTTTATTATGGTTCAATTCATGCGGCACCCATTTATCCAACTTTTTTACTTCCTTATTTGCTTTAAATGGCGAACGACTGTTGAGTGGTCGACCTCGAGTTCAACAGCAACTTCTCGTGTGGTTTTGCGAGGATCGGCTTCAATTAAGGCTTTCAAATGTTCGTTATCAACCGCAGTCGGCCGGCTGCGACTGTCTTCATCTTCGTGGCTCTCGTCACCATTGCGAAATTTCTTGAACCACCGTTGTGCTACACGTTCGTTAGTGGTTCCTGGGCCAAACGCATCATTGATATCACGAGTTGCCTCGGCAGCTTTTCAGCCTAGTTTGAACTGGAACAAGAAAATCGTGCGGATTTGAATTTTTTCCATGCTGTCGAAAAGCCTGCAAAAAAAATGAATGAAGAGATTGAGAACGGTAACGAATAACACGATTGGATAGAGCGAAAAGCGCGCTTCAAAATGATATACAACATGGCTATATATATATATATATATATATATATATATATATCAATGAATTAATTCAGAAATCATACATAAAAGTAACATATGTGAGAAAATGACATTATTTTTGTACCAAACTAATAGTACCGCAACCAACGACTTAATTTTTTTTTAAAATCTGCTGACCGGTTATCCCCTCTCCAGTGCTCCACATTAAACCTGACCTTGTATCACATCACGTCACCGTGGGGAGACGAGTAAATACCTACTTAAGTCGGTGTAGTAAGGATTTCAATACAATCCAGTTTCCTTTTCTTAGTAAAGTTGGTGTTGGGAACTCTACTTGAGCAGGTATAATTTGGAATTGCCTAGATGTTTTGCACTTTGAGAAATGGATTGATTCCGCCAGTATATTAACGATTATTTTCTATTGCTATATTTTCTGGAAAGTGTTTTTTTTCCCACCTAATATAGGTTGAAACATTAATACCAGAAAATATATGAGAAAGCAGTTCAACTTTCCAAACTGTTCATTAGATTTCCAATTTCAACTGTGAAAAATACAAAATCACTTTAGTATAATTGCACATTATACTATCATTAGCATTCAGTCAAATCACGTTTAAAATTACAAGTTCTAATTTGATCACGTTAAGCAGTGTCACGCCTCCTCAGTAGTTTGATGGGGGGGGCACTTGAAAACACTGCGTACCGTAATTTACCATTCAGTCAAATCACGTTTAAAATTACAAGTTCTACTTTGATCACGTTAAGCAGTGTCAAGCCCCCTCAGTATTTTGATGGGGGACCACTTGAAAACACTGTCTACCGTAATTTACCATTCAGTTAAATCAAGTTTAAAATTACAAGTTCTACTTTGATCACGTTAAGCAGTGTCACGCCTCCTCAGTAGTTTGATGGGGGACCACTTGAAAACACTGCGTACCGTTATTTACCATTCAGTCAAATCACGTTTAAAATTACAAGTTCTAATTTAATCACGTTAAGCAGTGTCAAGCCCCCTCAGTATTTTGATGGGGGGACCACTTGAAAACACTGCGTACCGTAATTTACCATTCAGTTAAATCACGTTTAAAATTACAAGTTCTAATTTAATCACGTTAAGCAGTGTCAAGCCCCCTCAGTATTTTGATGGGGGACCACTTGAAAACACTGCGTACCGTAATTTACCATTCAGTTAAATCACGTTTAAAATTACAAGTTCTACTTTGATCACGTTAAGCAGTGTCAAGCCCCCTCAGTATTTTGATGGGGGACCATTAGAAAACACTGCGTACTATAATTTACCATTCAGTCAAATCACGTTTAAAATTACAAGTTCTCATTTGATCACGTTAAGCAGTGTCACGCCTCCTCAGGAGTTTGATGGGGGGGCCACTTGAAAACACAGCGTACCGTAATTTACCATTCAGTCAAATCACGTTTAAAATTACAAGTTCTAATTTGATCACGTTAAGCAGTGTCACGCCTCCTCAGTAGTTTGATGGGGGGGGGGGGCCACTTGAAAACACTGC
>JBBBDQ010000299.1:4212500-4263815 GCA_037127315.1 Ascarosepion bandense | reverse complement strand
TGCACCGTTAGGTTTTGTAATCTTATTACTCACATGCTAGCTCCTTACCAGGTGGGATCAGTGTCTTTAGGCTTAACCACCTTCACACCGTTAGGGTTTATAATCTTATTATGCATGCTTAGCTTCTTACCAGGTGGGATCGGTGTTTTTAGGCAACCACCTTCACACCGTTAGGATTTATAATCTGATTATGCATGTAGCTCCTTACCAGGTGCGGTCAGTGTCTTTAGGCTTAACCACCTTCACACCGTTAGGATTTATAATCATATTGTACATGTAGCTTCTTACCAGGTGGGGTCGATAATTTTGGGCTTAACCACCTTATACCCGTTAGGGTTTATAATCATATTGTACATGTAGCTACTTAACAGGTGGGGTCAGTGTATTTAGGCTTAACCACCTTCACACCGTTTGGGTTTATAATCTTATTGTGCATGTAGCTCCTTAACAGGTGGGTTCAGTGTATTTAGGCTTAACCACTTTCACAGATTTGGGTTATAATCTTATTGTACATGTAGCTCTTCCAGCAGTGGATCAGTGTCTTTAGGCTTAACCACCTTCCCACCGTTAGGGTTTATAATCTTATTATGCATGTAGCTCCTTACCAGGTGGGGCCAGTGTCTTTAGGCGTAACCACCCTTTACTGCATTGGTTTGCAATCTTATTATCCATGTGCCTGGGTGGGATCTGGTGTATTTGCACTTATTTTATTACCATGATCAGGGTTTATAATCTTATTATGCATGTAGCTACTTACCAGGTGGTATCAGTGTCTTTGAAGCAACACCTTCACAACGTTAGGGTTTATAATCTTATTGTGCATGTAGCTCCTTAACAGGTGGGCTCAGTGTCTTTAGGCTTAACCACCTACACCCAGTTGGAGTTTACAATCTTCTTATTCTTGCATGTGACTCCTTACCAGGTGAGACTAGTGTCTTTAGTCATGTAACGACCTTCACATGATGGGTTTTATAATCTTATTATGCATGTAGCTACTTACCAGGTGGGGTCAGTGTCTTTAGGCAGCAACCACCTCACGCAATTGGGGTTTATAATCTTATTGTGCATGTAATCTCCTTACAGGTGGTATCAGTGTGTCTTTGGGCTTAACCACCTTCACCTGACGTTTTCCGTTTGTAATCTTATTGTGCGTGTAGCTCCTTACCAGGTGGGATCAGTGTCTTTAGGCTTAACCACCTTCACACCGTTAGGTTTATAATCTGCTTTTACCATGTAGCTCCTTAACAGGTGGTCTCAGTGTCTTTAGGCTTAACCACCTTCCACCTTTAGGGTTTATAATCTTATTATGTATGTAGCTACTTACCAGGTGGAATCAGTGTCTTTAGGCTTAATCACCTTCACAACGTTAGGGTTTATAATGTTATTGTGCATGTAGCTCCTTAACAGGTGGGCTCAGTGTCTTTAGGCTTAACCACCTTCACCCAGTTGGGGTTACAATCTTGTGTAAAAGCTGGCTCCTTACAGGTGGGGTCAGTGTCTTTAGGCGTAACCACCGTCACACAATTAGGGTTTATAATCTTATTGTGCATATGGCTCTAACTTACAGGTGGGATCAGTGTCTTCAGGCAACCACCTTCACAACGTTTGCGTTTATAATCTTATTGTGCATGTAGCTCCTTAACAGGTGGTCTCAGTGTCTTTAGGCTTAACCACCTACACACAGGTAGGGTTTATAATCTTATTATGCATGTAGCTCCTTACCAGGTGGGATCAGTGTCTTTAGGCTTAACCACCTTCACACCGTTAGGGTTTATAATCTTACTATGCATGTAGCTACTTGCAAAAGAGTGGGATCAGTGTCTTTAGGCTTAACCACCTTCACACCTTTAGGGTTATAATCTTATTATGCATGTAGCTACTTAACAAGGTGGGATCAGTGTCTTTAGGCTTAACCACCTTTACACCGTTGGGGTTTATAATCTTATTGTGCATGTAGCTCCTTAACAGGTGGTCTCAGTGTCTTTAGGCTTAACCACCTTCACCCCGTTAGGGTTTATAATCTTAGTATGCATGTAGCTCCTTGCCCCGTGGGATCAGTGTATTTAGGCTTAACCACCTTCACACCGTTAGGGTTTATAATCTTATTATGCATGTATCTACTTACCTGAGTTTGGATCAGTGTATTTAGCTTAACCACATTCACACCTTTTAGGGTTTATAATCTTATTATGCATGTAGCTACTTACCAAGTGGGATCAGTGTATTTAGGCTTAACCACCTTCACAACGTTTGCGTTTATAATCTATATTGTGCATGTAGCTCCTTAACAGGTGGGATCAGTGTCTTTAGGCTTAACCACCTTCACACCGTTAGGGTTTATAATCTTATTATGCATGTAGCTCCTTACCAGGTGGGGCCAGTGTCTTTAGGCTTAACCACCTACACACCGTTAGGTTTTATAATCTTATTATGCATGCTGGCTCATGCCAGGTGGGATTAATTGTATTTGGGCTTAACCACTTCACACCTTTAAGGTTTATAATCTTATTATGCATGTAGCTCCTTAACAGGTGGGATCCGTGTTTTTGAAACATACCTTCACACCGTTAGGTTTTATAATCTTATTATGCATGTAGCTACTTACCAGGTGGGATCAGTGTCTTTACGCTTAACCACCTTCACACCTTTAGGGTTTATAATCATATTGTACATGTAGCTCCTTAACAGGTGGGGTCAGTGTCTTTAGGCTTAACCACCTTCACACAATTAGGGTTTATAATCATATTGTACATGTAGCTCATACTAGGTGGGATCAGTGTCTTTAGGCTTAACCACCTTCACACAATTAAGGTTTATAATCTTATTATGCATGTAGCTCCTTACCCGGTGAGATCAGTGTCTTTAGGCTTAACCTTCACAACGTTAGGTTTTATAATCTTATTATGCATGTAGCTGCTTACCAGGTGGGATCAGTGTCTTTAGGCTTAACCACCTTCACGCAGTCCCAAGGTTTATAATCTTATTATGCATGTAGCTCCTTACCAGGTGGGATCAGTGTCTTTAGGCTTAACCACTTTTACACCTTTAGGGTTTATAATCTTATTATGCATGCTTGGCTGCACCCGGAGGTGGGATCAGTGTATTTAGGCTTAACCACCACCACACCTTACAAGGTTTATAATCTTATTGTGCGTGTATGCTACAGGTGGGATAAGTGTCTTTTCGCTTAACCGCCTTCACACCTTAGGGTTTATAATCATATTGTACATGTAGCTCCTTAACAGGTGGGGTCAGTGTCTTTAGGCTTAACCACCTTCACACAATTAGGGTTTATAATCATATTGTACATGTAGCTCCTTAACAGGTGGGATCAGTGTCCTTTGAAACCTTATGCACCATTATGATTGTAATCATATTATACATGTAGCTTCTGAACAGGTGGGATCAGTGTCTTTAGGCTTAACCACCTTCACACCGTTAGGGTTTACAATCTTATTTTGCATGTAGCTCCTTACCAGGTGGAGCTACAGTGTCTTTAGGCTTAACCACCCCTTCCTGCCAATTAGGGGTTTATAATGTCTATGTACATGCAACTGCTTACCAGGTGGGACCAGTGTCTTTTGGCGTAACCACCTTCACACCGTTAGGTTTTTGTAATCTTATTATGCATGTAGCTCCTTACCAGGTGGGATCAGTGTCTTTAGGCTTAACCACCTTCACACCGTTAGGGTTTATAATCTTATTATGCATGTAGCTACTTACCAGGTGGGATCCATGTTTTTAGGCAACCACCTTCACACCGTTAGGATTTATAATCTGATTATGCATGTAGCTCCTTACCAGGTGCGGTCAGTGTCTTTAGGCTTAACCACCTTCACACCGTTAGGGATTTCAATCATATTGTACGTAGCTTCTTACCAGGTGGGGTCAGTGTTTTAGGAAGCATACTGCCACCCATTGGGGTTTGCATAATCATATTGTACATGTAGCTACTTAACAGTTGGGGTCAGTTGTTTTGATCATTCTGTCACACCGTTTGGGTTCAATCTTATTGGTGGCAACTCCTTATGGGTGGGTTCGTATTTAACGATAACCACTGCAGATTTGGGTTTGCATCTTCATTGCCTTTGTGCCAACACTGCAGTTGGGATCAGTGTCTTTAGGCTTAACCACCTTCACACCGTTAGGGTTTATAATCTTATTATGCATGTAGCTCCTTACCAGGTGGGGCCAGTGTCTTTAGGCGTAACCACCTTCACACCGTTAGGTTTTATAATCTTATTATCCATGTAGCTACTTACCAGGTGGGATCAGTGTATTTACGCTTAACCACCTTCGCAATCAAGGTTTATAATCTTATTATGCATGTAGCTACTTACCAGGTGGGATCAGTGTCTTTAGGCTTAACCACCTTTACACCTTTAGGGTTTATAATCTTATTATGCATGTAGCTACTTACCAGGTGGTATCAGTGTCTTTAGGCTTAACCACCTTCACAACGTGAGTTTAATCTTATTGTGCATGTGGCTCGTAACAGTTGGTGTCAGTGTCTTTGGGCTTAACCACCTACACAGTTAAGGTTACAATCTTATTATGCATGCTCCTTACCAGGTGGGGCCAGTGTGCTAGTGTCGTAACGACCTTCACACCGTTAGGTTTTATAATCTTATTATGCATGTAGCTACTTACCAGGTGGGGTCAGTGTCTTTAGGCGTAACTATCACACCAATTAGGGTTTATAATCTTATTGTGCATGTAGCTCCTTACCAGGTGGTATCAGTGTCTTTAGGCTTAACCACCTTCACAACGTTCAATTTATAATCTTATTGTGCGTGTAGCTCCTTACCAGGTGGGATCAGTGTCTTTAGGCTTAACCACCTTCACACCGTTAGGGTTTATAATCTTATTTTGCATGTAGCTCCCTTAACAGGTGGTCTCAGTGTCTTTAGGCTTAACCACCTTCACACCTTTAGGGTTTATAATCTTATTATGTATGTAGCTACTTACCAGGTGGGATCAGTGTCTTTAGGCTTAATCACCTTCACAACAGTGGGTTTATAATCTTATTGTGCATGTAGCTCCTTAACAGGTGGGCTCAGTGTCTTTAGGCTTAACCACCTTCACCCAGTTAGGGTTTACAATCTTATTATGCATATGTAGCTCCTTACCAGGTGGGGTCAGTGTCTTTAGGCGTAACCACCGTCACACAATTAGGGTTTTATAAATGTTATTGTGCATGTAGCTCCTTGCAAATTGGAATCAGTGTCTTTAGGCTTAACCACCTTACAACAGACACGTTTATAATCTTATTGTGCATGTAGCTCCTTAACAGGTGGGATCAGTGTCTTTAGGCTTAACCACCTACACCGTTAGGGTTTATAATCTTATTATGCATGTAGCTCCTTACCAGGTGGGATCAGTGTCTTTAGGCTTAACCACCTTCACACCGTTGAAGGTTTATAATCTTACTATGCATGTAGCTACTTACCAGGTGGGATCAGTGTCTTTAGGCTTAACCACCTTCACACCTTTAGGGTTTATAATCTTATTATGCATGTAGCTACTTAACAGGTGGGATCAGTGTCTTTAGGCTTAACCACCTTCACACCGTTAGAGTTTATAATCTTATTGTGCATGTAGCTCCTTAACAGGTGGTCTCAGTGTCTTTTGACTTAACCACCCTTCACCCCCGTTGGGGTTTATAATCTTATTATGCATGTAGCTCCTTACCCCGTGGGATCAGTGTGTTGAAGCTGACACCTTCACACCCAGTTAGGGTTTATAATCTTATTGTGCATGTATCTATACACCTGGGTTGGATCAGTGTATTTAAGCTTAACCATTCACACCTTTTGAAGGTTTATAATCTTATTATGCATGTAGCTACTTACCAAGTGGGATCAGTGTGTTGGGCTTAACCACCTTCACAACGTTTGCGTTTATAATCTATATTGTGCATGTAGCTCCTTAACAGGTGGGATCAGTGTCTTTAGGCTTAACCACCTTCACACCGTTGGGGTTTATAATCTTATTATGCATGTAGCTCCTTACCAGGTGGGGCCAGTGTCTTTAGGCTTAACCACCTACACACCGTTAGGTTTTATAATCTTATTATGCATGTAGCTCCTTACCAAGAGTGGATCAGTGTATTTAGGCTTATGCCTTCTTTTAACTAAGGTTTATAATCTTATTATGCATGTAGCTCCTTAACAGTGGGATCAATGTTTTTAGGCTTAACCACCTTCACACCGTTAGGTTTTATAATCTTATTATGCATGTAGCTACTTACCAGGTGGGATCAGTGTCTTTGCAGCAACCACCTTCACACCTTTAGGGTTTATAATCATATTGTACATAGCTCCTTAACAGGTGGGGTCAGTGTCCTCCAGGCTTAACCACCTTCACACAATTAGGGTTTATAATCATATTGTACATGTAGCTCCTTAACAGGTGGGATCAGTGTCTTTAGGCTTAACCACCTTCACACAATTAAGGTTTATAATCTTATTATGCATGGCTCATACCCGGTGAGATCAAAATTGTCTTTGAGGCTTAACCACCTTCACAACATTGGATTTTTATAATCCTTGTATGCATGTAGCTGCTTACCAGGTGGGATCAGTGTCTTTAGGCTTAACCACCTTTACACCATTAGGGTTTATAATCTTATTATGCATGTAGCTCCTTACCAGGTGCTGGGATCAGTGTCTTTAGGCTTAACCACTTTTACACCTTTAGGGTTTATAATCTTATTATGCATGTAGCTACTTACCAGGTGTGATCAGTGTATTTAGGCTTAACCACCACCACACCTTTAGGGTTTATAATCTTATTGTGCGTGTAGCTACTTACCAGGTGGGATAAGTGTCTTTACGCTTAACCGCCTTCACACCTTTAGGGTTTATAATCATATTGTACATGTAGCTCCTTAACAGGTGGGGTCAGTGTCTTTAGGCATAACCACCTTCACACAATTAGGGTTTATAATCATGTTGTACATGTCATCATATTGAATTGGGATCAGTGTCTTTGAGGCAACCACCTTGCACCATTATGGTTTATAATCATATTATACATGTAGCTTCTGAACAGGTGGGATCAGTGTCTTTAGGCTTAACCACCTTCACACCGTTAGGGTTTATAATCTTATTTTGCATGTAGCTCCTTACCAGGTGGGGCCAGTGTCTTTAGGCTTAACCACCTTCACACCGTTAGGGTTTATAATCTTAATATGCATGTAGCTACTTACCAGGTGGGACCAGTTGATATGCTGGGCTTAACCACCTTCACACCGTTAGGGTTTATAATCTTATTATGCATGTAGCTACTTACCAGGTGGGATCAGTGTTTTGAGTAACCACCGCTGCACGTCAGGATTATAATCTGATTATGCGTAGCTCCTTACCAGGTGCGGTCAGTGTCTTTAGGCTTAACCACCTTCACACCGTTAGGATTTATAATCATATTGGCCACATATGGCTTCTTACCAGGTGGGGTCAGTGTTTTTAGAAGCAACACTTCTTTAGTGGTTTATAATCATATTGTACATGTAACTGCTTAACAGGTGGGGTCAGTGTATTTGAATATGCCTTCCCACCGTTTGGGTTTATAATCTTATTGTGCATGTAGCTCCTTAACAGGTGGGTTCCAGTGTATTTAGGCAACACTTTCACAGATTTGGGGTTTATAATCTTATTGTACATGTAGCTCTTTAGCAGGTGGGATCTGATGTCTTTAGGCTTAACCACCTTCACACCGTTAGGGTTTATAATCTTAGTATAGTAGCAGCTCCTTACCAGGTGGGGCCAGTGTCTTTAAGCGTAACCACCTTCACACCGTTGGGTTTGTTACCTATAATCTTATTATCCATGTAGCTACTTACCCAGGTGGGATCAGTGTATTTACGCTTAACCACCTTCACACCGTTAGGGTTTATAATCTTATTATTAATGTAACTACTTACCAGGTGTGGGATCAGTGTCTTTAGGCTTAACCACCTTCACACCTTTAGGGTTTATAATCTTATTATGCATGTAGCTACTTACCAGGTGGTATCAGTGTCTTTGACTTAACCACCTTCACAACGTTAGGGTTTATAATCTTATTGTGCATGTAGCTCCTTAACAGGTGGGCTCAGTGTCTTTAGGCTTAACCACCTACACCCAGTTAAGGTTTACAATCTTATTATGCATGTAGCTCCTTACCAGGTGGGGCCAGTGTCTTTAGTCGTAACGACCTTCACACCGTTAGGTTTTATAATCTTATTATGCATGTAGCTACTTACCAGGTGGGGTCAGTGTCTTCCAGGCATCTAACCACCTCACACAGTCAGGTTTCTAATCTTATTGTGCATGTAGCTCCTTACCAGGTGGTATCAGTGTCTTTAGGCTTAACCACCTTTACAACGTTTTCCGTTTACAATCTTATTGTGCGTGTAGCTCCTTGCCAGGTGGGATCAGTGTCTTTAGGCTTAACCACTTCACACCATTGGGATTTATAATCTTATTTTGTGGCTCTTAACAGGTGGTCTCAGTGTCTTTGGGCTTAACCATTACACCTTTCAGGGTTTATAATCTTATTATGTATGTAGCTACTTACCAGGTGGGATCAGTGTCTTTAGGCTTAATCACCTTCCTGGCCCATTCGGGTTTATAATCTTATTGTGCATGTAGCTCCTTAACAGGTGGGCTCAGTGTCTGAAGCAACCACCTTCCCCAGTTAGAGTTTACAATCTTATTATGCATGTAGCTCCTTGCCAGGTGGGGTCAGTGCTCTTTGGGCATAACCACCGTCACACAATTAGGGTTTATAATCTTATTGTGCATGTAGCTCCTTACCAGGTGGGATCCAGGTGTCTTTGAAACACACCTTCCCCACGCATTTAGTTTGTAATCTTATTATGCATGTAGCTCCTTAACAGGTGGGATCAGTGTACTGGGCTTAACCACCTACACACCGTTAGGGTTTATAATCTTATTATGCATGTAGCTCCTTACCAGGTGGGATCAGTGTCTTCAGGCTTAACCACCTTCACACCGTTGGGGTTTATAATCTTACTATGCTTGCGGCTACTTTAGGTGGGATCAGTGTCTGGGGCAACACCTTCTTTGCCTAGGTTTATAATCTTATTATGCATGTAGCTACTTAACAGGTGGGATCAGTGTCTTTGAAACCTTCACATGCACCCAGTGAGTTTATAATCTTATTGTGCATGTAGCTCCTTAACAGGTGGTCTCAAAGTGTCTTTAGGCTTATACCTTCACTAGACAGGGTTTATAATCTTATTATGCATGTAGCTCCTTACCCCGTGGGATCAGTATAGACCCCCGGCTTAACCACCTTCACCCAGGTGGGGTTTATAATCTTATTATGCATGTATCTACTTACTAGGTTGGATCAGTGTATTTAAGCTTAACCACATTCACACCTTTAGGGTTTATAAATCTTATTATGCATGTAGCTACTTACCAAGTGGGATCAGTGTATTTAGGCTTAACCACCTTCACAACGTTTGCGTTTATAATCTATATTTTGTGCATGTAGCTCCTTAACAGGTGGGATCAGTGTCTTTAGGCTTAACCACCTTCCACCCGTTAGGGTTTATAATCTTATTATGCATGTAGCTCCTTACCAGGGTGGGGCAGTGTCTTTAGGCTTAACCACCTACACACCGTTAGGTTTTATAATCTTATTATGCATGTAGCTCCTTACCAAGGTGGGATCAGTGTATTTAGGCTTAACCACCTTCACCCTTTAAGGTTTATAATCTTATTATGCATGTAGCTCCTTAACAGGTGGGATCCGTGTTTTTAGGCTTAACCACCTTCACACCGTTAGGTTTATAATCTTGTCCCTGCATGTAGCTACTTGCCAGGAACGGGATCAGTGTCTTTACATGTACATACACACCCTGGGATTTATAATCATATTGTACATGTAGCTCCTTAACAGGTGGGGTCAGTGTCTTCAAGCCATACCTTCACACAATTAGGGTTTATAATCATATTGTACATGTAGCTCCTTAACAGGTGGGATCAGTGTCTTTAGGCTTAACCACCTTCACACAATTAAGGTTTATAATCTTATTATGCATGTAGCTCCTTACCCAGTGAGATCAGTGTCTTTAGGCTTAACCACCTTCACAACGTTAGGTTTTATAATCTTATTATGCATGTAGCTGCTTACCGAGGTGGGATCAGTGTCTTTAGGCTTAACCACCTTTTTAGTAGGGTTTATAATCTTATTATGCATGTGGCTCCTTGCAAGTGGGATCATTGTCTTTAGCTTAACCACTTTTACACCTTTAGGGTTTATAATCTTATTATGCATGTAGTAGCTACTTACCAGGTGAGATCAGTGTGTTTAGGCTTAGCCACCACCGCTGAGTTTATAATCTTATTGTGCGTGTAGCTACTTACCAGGTGGGATAAGTGTCTTTACGCTTAACCGCCTTCACACCTTTAGGGTTTATAATCATATTGTACATGTAGCTCCTTAACAGGTGGGGTCAGTGTCTTTAGGCTTAACCACCTTCACACAATTAGGGTTTATAATCATATTGTACATGTAGCTCCTTAACAGGTGGGATCAGTGTCTTTAGGCTTAACCACCTTCACACCATTATGGTTTATAATCATATTATACATGTAGCTTCTGAACAGGTGGGATCAGTGTCTTTAGGCTTAACCACCTTCACACCGTTAGGGTTTATAATCTTATTTTGCATGTAGCTCCTTACCAGGTGGGGCCAGTGTCTTTAGGCTTAACCACCTTCACACCGTTAGGGTTTATAATCTTATTATGCATGTAGCTACTTACCAGGTGGGACCAGTGTCTTTAGGCGTAACCACCTTCACACCGTTAGGTTTTGTAATCTTATTATGCATGTAGCTCCTTACCAGGTGGGATCAGTGTCTTTAGGCTTAACCACCTTCACACCGTTAGGGTTTATAATCTTATTATGCATGTAGCTACTTACCAGGTGGGATCAGTGTTTTTAGGCTTAACCACCTTCACACCGTTAGGATTTATAATCTTATTATGCATGTAGCTCCTTACCAGGTGCGGTCAGTGTCTTTAGGCTTAACCACCTTCACACCGTTAGGATTTATAATCATATTGTACATGTAGCTTCTTACCAGGTGGGGTCAGTGTTTTTAGGCTTAACCACCTTCACACGTTTAGGGTTTATAATCATATTGTACATGTAGCTACTTAACAGGTGGGGTCAGTGTCTTTAGGCTTAACCACCTTCACACCGTTTGGCTTTATAATCTTATTATGCATGTAGCTACTTACCAGGTGGGATCAGTGTATTTACGCTTAACCACCTTCACACCGTTAGGGTTTATAATCTTATTATGCATGTAGCTACTTACCAGGTGGGATCAGTGTCTTTAGGCTTAACCACCTTCACACCTTTAGGGTTTATAATCTTATTATGCATGTAGCTACTTACCAGGTGGTATCAGTGTCTTTAGGCTTAACCACCTTCACAACGTTAGGGTTTATAATCTTATTGTGCATGTAGCTCCTTAACAGGTGGTCTCAGTGTCTTTAGGCTTAACCACCTACACCCAGTTAAGGTTTACAATCTTATTATGCATGTAGCTCCTTACCAGGTGGGGCCAGTGTCTTTAGTCGTAACCACATTCACACCGTTAGGTTTTATAATCTTATTATGCATGTAGCTACTTACCAGGTGGGGTCAGTGTCTTTAGGCGTAACCACCCTCACGCAATTAGGGTTTATAATTTTATTGTGATGTAGCTCCTTACCAGGTGGTATCAGTGTCTTTAGGCTTAACCACCTTCACAACCTTTCCGTTTATAATCTTATTGTGCGTGTAGCTCCTTACCAGGTGGGATCAGTGTCTTTAGGCTTAACCACCTTCACACCGTTAGGGTTTATAATCTTATTGTGCATGTAGCTCCTTAACAGGTGGTCTCAGTGACTTTAGGCTTAACCACCTTCACACCTTTAGGGTTTATAATCTTATTATGCATGTAGCTACTTACCAGGTGGGATCAGTGTCTTTAGGCTTAACCACCTTCACAACGTTAGGGTTTATAATCTTATTGTGCATGTAGCTCCTTAACAGGTGGGCTCAGTGTCTTTAGGCTTAACCACCTTCACCCAGTTAGGGTTTACAATCTTATTATGCATGTAGCTCCTTACCAGGTGGGGTCAGTGTCTTTAGGCGTAACCACCGTCACACAATTAGGGTTTATAATCTTATTGTGCATGTAGCTCCTTACCAGGTGGGATCAGTGTCTTTAGGCTTAACCACCTTCACAACGTTTGCGTTTATAATCTTATTGTGCATGTAGCTCCTTAACAGGTGGTCTCAGTGTCTTTAGTCTTAACCACCTACACACCGTTAGGGTTTATAATCTTATTATGCATGTAGCTCCTTACCAGGTGGGATCAGTGTCTTTAGGCTTAACCACCTTCACACCGTTATGGTTTATAATCTTATTATGCATGTAGCTACTTACCAGGTGGGATCAGTGTATTTAGGCTTATCCACCTTCACACCTTTAGGGTTTATAATCTTATTATGCATGTAGCTACTTAACAGGAGGGATCAGTGTCTTTAGGCTTAACCACCTTCACACCGTTAGGGTTTATAATCTTATTGTGCATGTAGCTCCTTAACAGGTGGTCTCAGTGTCTTTAGGCTTAACCACCTTCACCCCGTTAGGGTTTATAATCTTATTATGCATGTAGCTCCTTACCCGGTGGGATCAGTGTATTTAGGCTTAACCACCTTCACAGCGTTAGGGTTTATAATCTCATTATGCATGTAGCTACTTACTAGGTTGGATCAGTGTATTTAGGCTTAACCACATTCACACCTTTAGCGTTTATAATTTTATTATGCATGTAGCTACTTACCAAGTGGGATCAGTGTATTTAGGCTTAACCACCTTCACAACGTTTGCGTTTATAATCTATATTGTGCATGTAGCTCCTTAACAGGTGGGATCAGTGTCTTTAGGCTTAACCACCTTCACACCGTTAGGGTTTATAATCTTATTATGCATGTAGCTCCTTACCAGGTGGGGCCAGTGTCTTTAGGCTTAACCACCTACACACCGTTAGGTTTTATAATCTTATTATGCATGTAGCTCCTTACCAGGTGGGATCAGTGTATTTAGGCTTAACCACCTTCACACCTTTAAGGTTTATAATCTTATTATGCATGTAGCTCCTTAACAGGTGGGATCAGTGTCTTTAGGCTTAACCACCTTCACAACGTTAGGGTTTATAATCTTATTGTGCATGTAGCTACTTACCAGGTGGGATCAGTGTCTTTACGCATAACCACCTTCACACCTTTAGGGTTTATAATCATATTGTACATGTAGCTTTTTAACAGGTGGGGTCAGTGTCTTTAGGCTTAACCACCTTCACACAATTAGGGTTTATAATCATATTGTACATGTAGCTCCTTAACAGGTGGGATCAGTGTCTTTAGGCTTAACCACCTTCACACCATTAGGGTTTATAATCATATTATGCATGTAGCTCCTTAACAGGTGGGATCAGTGTATTTAGGCTTAACCACCTTCACACCGTTAGGTTTTATAATCTTATTGTGCATGTAGCTCCTTAACAGGTGGGATCAGTGTCTTTAGGCTTAACCACCTTCACACCGTTAGGGTTTATAATCTTATTATGCATGTAGCTCCTTAACAGGTGGGATCAGTGTCTTTAGGCTTAACCACCTTCACACCGTTAGGTTTTATAATCTTATTGTGCATGTAGCTCCTTAACAGGTGGGATCAGTGTCTTTAGGCTTAACCACCTTCACACCGTTAGGGTTTATAATCTTATTATGCATGTAGCTCCTTAACAGGTGGGATCAGTGTCTTTAGGCTTAACCACCTTCACACCTTTAGGGTTTATAATCTTATTATGCATGTAGCTCCTTAACAGGTGGGATCAGTGTTTTTAGGCTTAACCACCTTCACACCGTTAGGTTTTATAATCTTATTATGCATGTAGCTACTTACCAGGTGGGATCAGTGTATTTAGGCTTAACCACCTTCACACCTTTAGGGTTTATTCTTATTATGCATGTAGCTACTTACCAGGTGGGATCAGTGTCTCTAGGCTTAACCACCTTCACAACGTTTGCGTTTATAATCTTATTGTGCATGTAGCTCTTTAACAGGTGGGATCAGTGTCTTTAGGCGTAACCACCTTCACACTTTTAGGGTTTATATTCTTATTATGCATGTAGCTCCTTACCAGGTGGGATCAGTGTCTTTAGGCTTAACCACCTTCGCACTTTTAGGGTTTATAATCTTATTATGCATGTAGCTCTTTACCGGGCGAGGAGTCAGTGTCTTTAGCCAAGAGCTTTCAAAACTGATAGTAAAGTTTAATAACTGGTAGTAAAGTGAATGAACTGAGCCGACGCTGTCTCTTTCTTAATATGAACGTGCCGAGAGAAATTCCTTTTTCTTTTTTACTTCGAGTTTTTTGTTTGTTCAATTTTATTTTTTTTTATATTATTTTGTTCACTGATTTTTGTTTTTACTTTTATTTTTTATTCGTACATATCTTACTCTTTTTAAATGTTTTGACTCTTTTATTATTTTTTATAATTTTTTGAAATTTTATCATTTGCTCATTTTAATATTCTTGGGAGGAATAGTGAAGTGGTTTCCTGTTGCCTTCTTCACAGTGTTTTATTGAGACACTACCTCTAGCTAGCTAGCTAGCTAGCTGTAGACTCCTCAAGAGTTCTTCCTACCCTTTTTAGGTTTAATCTTGTTCTACCGGGTCGCTAACATCACGTCAGACGAACCAAAAACAATTCATAGCTCTGTTTTACGAGTGGTAGGAGCTGGAGTGGGTCCGGCTTCTTAGGTGGCTTTGTAAATGAAATAAGTAAGGTGGTGTGAACGAAAGAATAAATATTAAGTCCTAATAACCACTCTTATAGAGGAAGATTTTTTTAAGCTTTTCAAAAATTAAAATATACCTTCAGTGACAGATTTCAATAAACGATTAAATGCTGAAACCAATTTGAAATTTGCAGATATCTACTGAGGAAGTGAAACTTACAACCGTTTCTTTTTTAATTTGTATTCTCAAAAGTTAAAGAAACTGAGCGTACAAATAAGGGAGGGCGTGGAGACAATTTACAAGATAAAATGACCAACAGAATTTCAAATAATTTTTTAATAATTTTTTTCTTTTTTTAAATAAAAGTTTTCAACCCTCGGTGTTAACATTTCTGAAATTGAATATTTAGCATAAGAATTTAACAGACTCATACAAGTATAGTTTCATATTTTCTTAAGCTTTCCAAAAATAAAATATACCGTCAAAGACAGATTTCAATGAACGATTAAGTAAATGCTGAATTCAATTTGAAATTTGCAGAGATCTAATAGAATACAAATTACACCCCTAACTTAGTACTTAAAGCATGGTAAATTTTACAATAACTGGTATAGTGCTCATCTTTTCTAAGAAAAATGCACTTGTGATATCATTTTAGTACTCGTAGTACTAAAATTTTCTAGCCAAGAGTAGTTAGATATTTGGAGAGAATTAAATTCTTTTGTTTTTTTCTATTGCTACTACTACAGTCGCTAAATATTTCTTTTGTTAACTGTAATGTTTTTATCGCTTCACTAGATTTATCAGAAATTTCCTGCTGTGAAGAATAATTTGCGCCTATTACATGAATGCTTGCTTTTTTTGAAAATACCTGGCAATTTGGTAAATATGATAAAATTTAAATAGTTGTTTCCAGGTGGAGCTTCCTCTAAAACATCAAGGTTAATAATTGTTAATTCATATGCATCTGCTTTTATCTTGATATTTACAAGATACTAGCAATATATGCAGAAGTTAGCTTATTTATCTACTTTAATATTTATTAATAATGAATTTTTTGACGAAAAAAATTAATTTAACAAACCTGTAGCTACATCATAATTCTCATCATTAATTGTAAGATGCTGAATTATTTGAGGTTGTGTGGCCGGTAAAATATTCTTTTAAAAGTTGTAATTTTATTCGATTTGAGTTCATACTTCTCGAATTGAGCCATGAATTTTTAAAATGCGAATTTATACTTTTCGCAGTCATTTTCACTCAAATAGAGACATTCAAGTTTGAAGTCCAATGCACCAGGAAAGCCTACAGACCCGATCTTCTTCTCAATATTAATTTCATTGGCTTCCTATTTTTACTCGATGTTCAATCTGAGTGAGGTCCATGAATACACCCATTTCAAATTCAGCTTCCGTCAGAAAATCTTCCCAGTATAAATTGTCATCTCTTATTTTATAATTATACAAGCTTTCTATTTGATCGTTTTTATATTCTATCTTGTCAAAACCTTTAACAATATTTTCTTATTTCATAGGATTCCCTTTTCACTCGATGTTCGATCTGCGCGAGGTCCATGTATACACCAATTTCAAATTCTGCTTCCGTCAGAAAATCTTCCCTGTATAGATATTTATCTATTTTTATCGTTATACAGACTTTCTGTTTCATTGTTTATGTTTTCTAACTTGTCAAAATATTTAACAATATTTTTTAATTTAATCGGTTTTCCTTTTCACTCGATGTTCGGTCAGCCTGAGGTTCATAAATACACCCATTTAAAATTCTGTTTCAGTCAAAAAATCCTCCCTTTATAGATTTTCATCTATTTTTTATCGTTATAAAGGTTTTCTACTTGATTTTCTATGTTTTTATGTTGTCTAAACTTTTAACAATATTATTTTTGTACGCAAAAAATCATCCTTACTAGGAGTCTATCAGGAATTTAAGTTGTTTGAGCGTATATCGTCTGCTTTTTTCAGGGCAAAAGCAGACGTTGCGTTGGCATCTTACTTAATGTTTGAATTTCAAAAATAATTTTGGTGCATTTCGATTTGTGGGAAAACAGCTGCGTTTGTATTTCATCCAGAACCAATCAAAGGTTTCCATTCAAATCCCAAGAGATTAATTCGTATCCTCCCTGGGGTTTATATAAGTGGGAGCTTGGATTTAATTCAACTTTTCGATAAGAATCTAGTCTCTCCAGTACAGAAAGAAAAACAATACAGAAGTAATTGGATAACCACCAGACGAGAATTGAAAGGAACATCAAAGTCACTCCAACGTCAGAGAAAAGTCATTGGTTGGCGTAATTGTTCTAATCTTTGCTGATTCCCCGAACTTTGCTTCGAAAATTTTACCAATTGTTTGAAAACTATTCAGAGAAGTATTTTCTCTTTTTCTACGTTTCATATATAGTTATCTTTTCTGAAGATCTTATGCAGCATTTTAATTTTAATGTAAAATAGTCTCATCCCTTGTCCTGTTTAGGATGCAGTTTCCGGTTTTCTCTTTTCCAATCTTCTCACTTTTTTCCAATTAAAGTAGATAGACTAAACTATCGCCCGGTTCACACTCCACCCACGTCTATTGAACAGGTGTAGAGGCTCATCCCTTGTTTCCTGTTTAGGATGTGGTTTCCGGCTTTCTCTTTTCCAATCTTTTTCACTTTTCTTTTTTGTTTATTTTTTTTCAATTGGAGTAGATAGACTGAACTATCGCCCGGTTCACACTCCACCCACGTCTATTGAACAGGTGAAGAGGCTCATCCCTTGTTTCCTGTTCAGAATGCGGTTTCCGGTTTTCTCTTTTCCAATCTTTTCACTCCTATGTAGCCCCCTGCACATCAGTGGCGTTATCGCCTTGCTCGGGGTGATATGATTAAATAAAAAAAGGGCAAAGTTCATTTGCATTGATGAGTTTTACATACATATAAGTGGCCATCGTTTGTCGCACAATGTACTTAATTTGTTTAATTTATTCATAATTTTGTGTGTTAAAAATAACTTTATAGTCTTTATAAGTTCCGCTTGTGTCGTCTGTCTTTGTACTGGGACACAATAGTGTCCCAGCATAAATTAAATGTTACCTCAAACATTCTTTTGAGCTTTTTTTTTCGTAGGGTATTTTTTTTTTCAAATAAAAATATCTTATGACATAGACAAGGTAAATGATTAAAAAATTGTCCATTTTAATTATTCATATATGGGACTTATAGGATTTTAGTTTCAACTAGCAGTATAGCCAGGCGTTGCTCGGGTGTAATGAAAGCTTTAAAACTAATCCATGATCCTGGAGCTCAGACTCTTTCGACGTTGGCACGAAAGACTAAAAAGCAATAGTTGTTCACCACTTTTAAGCGAAACTGTAGACTGAAAGAATGGATGTAAGTCAAATTTTGATTTCCTGGTATCGATATCAAATAAGTTTCGTCGTAAATTGAATTTTGAAGGCTAAATAAGTCCTCTGAGTAAATGATATCATGGCTGAGACTAAGAACTACAATTATACCTACTTAGAGCCAAACCCGAAGCAAAAACTAAAATAAAAGGACTGAAAAAAATACAGATATACAGGCAGATAAACAGACACACACACACCAACTCTTGTCTTTTATATATATATTATCGATTTTCTGCACTCTTGTAAGAACTGCAACTTTGAAAACTTCTGAATATCGTTTCTTATGTCTTTGTCTATGAGTGTATCAAATTTGATTAAAATCGAATCACTCCTTCTATAATCCGACTTTTTCGATTATCGATTTTCGTTTTCTTTTTGTGGGGGGGGACCTCGACACAAACCCGAGCTAAGAACACCCGCAGACGCTTATAGTACAATTGTGCAAATTTTCAAGAAAATCGGTTCAGCCGTTTCAGAGTCTATATGTAAAAGACACACACACATACACAGAGACACACACATACACACACACACACACACATATCCTGTCCACAAAATACAACACAAATTTCAAGAAAAGATAACGCAATAAGAAATGTTTGTATAAAATTAGAAAATAGTATATTTAACAACATATATACCGAATAAACAATTTGTGTAATTTTTGGATAATTTGTTTGTGGAAAAAAATGTCTTTTAGCGAATGTAGCTTTGAACAAAAACTTGTCTATATTTTGCTGTCTGTAATTCAACAGAGTAGTAGAGTAATGTTTGTTTCTTTTTTATGCCTCCGCCGCTAAGTAGGTGAAAAAGGAAAGGGTCGATGAATTTAAGATGAAAATGAGAGTGTGCGTGTGAAATAACCGAAGAGAGGGAAGAGGGTCAAATAGAAATAGTAGTTAGTAGCAGAATGTGTTTGTGCAAAAAGATTAATCAGTCTACTTAACTAGTAAAGTGTGTGTTCCTTTCCCTTTCTTGACCGGTGAGAAATGTAAATGTTTTATGGGCAGTTGTTGTTGTTGTTGTTGTTGTTGTTTTTCTTTCCTTCTTCTTCTCTTTTGGCTGAGTCACCTGTCTGTCGGTTCTTTGGCCTCTCTGATCTCTCTCTTTCTGACTGTCTTGACCGCTCAGGGGACGTCCTTATGTAGTGGATCTCATCATGTGACCGGCTTCGCAGGCATTTTCTTGTTTAGGTGTGAAAAAACGTTTGTCATATACTAATTTTCGATTTCCTATCCAATCAGGATCCAAAATTTTACTTTTCACACTGACTTGTAAAATTTGACTTGGTCTGGCTATTTCCAAAATGCTTTTGTTGCTTGGATCCGATTTTGCGGGTGTGCAATTTTACGTTGTGTGTTTTAGTTTAACTGTTGGACAGTATAGGAGTTGTATCCTGTACACTTTGTGTCTGGATGTTTGCATTCCGAAATTGATTTTAATATCCTCAGGTTTAGTGGCACGAGTCAAGTGCTTATTTAATAAAGTTCCAAACGCCTTTACACTGTTTTGTAAGCGATTAGTTATTTTCTACCTTACAACCCTTTTTCTTCTTGACGAAACGTCAACAACTTCTCGCTAGTCTATCGCTATTTCAATGAAAAAGGTTCTGATTTGTTACACGTCCTAGTTCCATAACTTAATACAGCTAAGACCCTGTGGCAAAATAAAATAAAATAAATAAATATAATAATAATAATGAATAATAAACAAAAAAGAATAAATATATTTTCTTATGATGCTAAAAATAAAAGAACCGAAAATTTTGTTATTACGCTTGTTGTCGTCATACATCTATTATACGCCACGCTGTTTATCTTCTTTTTTTTATTAAAAAAATGTTTTTCTTCATCTTTTCCTTCTCCTTTCAGGCTTTGGTATGACAATCAACCGCATCCATCAGCAAGGCCTCTGATAGGGAGGCTGTGAGGAGCATGGAACCACCTCTTAGTTTGCTCCTGTTCCCAGGTCCACCTTGACCTGGAGTGGTAGCACCTGTTAGGGTCCCAACTATGAGCAAATAGTTTATCCCAAAACTGGGGTCAAAACACCATAAAAGTATAAAAATAGACTTTTATGGAAAAATATACATTTTTTGAGTGAAAAATATTACCAACAATAAATTTTTGAAGGAAAAAAAATTACCATAACACATTTTTGAAAGGAAAAAATTATTTTTGCTATTATACATTTTTAAATACAAAACGGGAAGTTTTCTAAAAATAAAAAATAAATAATAATAAATTTTTCATTAAAGTCTGGATAAATTAACCTTCTCACTATAACCAAACATTAAGAAAATATATTTCAACCCTACCTTTTTGGTGTTAAATAACCCATAGAGGTTGATTTGCCGTTAAAAAAAAAACTCAAATTCAAACTCAAACTCAGAATGTAACAGGGGTGAAAAAAATTGACGTCCCCGCTTGATCATGTTTGTTTCCCCGGTCCACTGAAAACTGAAGGCTTTTTCCTACTTTCCAATGCATTTTCTTTAAAAAAAAAAAAAAAAAAAAAAACGCCACCTATGCAGTTAAACAGGTTTTCTTTAGTCGTTCCAACTCAGCGCAAAGCTCACTTGAGCTCTAATATTTTAACCATGCCGACTCTTCAACGATAAAGTAAGTACGAAATTTTCTTTGGTTTTTAATTATACCCTAACTGCTGGCTCTAAAAAGGAAAATAGACACACCCAAAGAATAAACACCCAAAATAAAAGGAAAATAGACACACCCAAAGAATGAAGGATTCTTCTTTAATTGTTTATATATTAACACGCACACACCCTGCAATAAACCAAAGACGCTACCTTTAAATACCATATAAACTCTTTGCCAAAAAATACAGGAGCAAACCATCTCCTATATTTTTCCATTATTCTAGTAATAAAAGAACCAGAAAATCTATTATACTACCTGGCTTCATCAAACGCTGATTAGGCGGCGCTGTTAAACTCTGTAAAGATTAATAATGGGCCATTATTCTCCGCATAAGAAAGAAGTTTCATTCAGCTTCTTCCATAAACTGTCCCTCTTTTATGTGTCGTGTCACTTCAGAACGTAAGCGATAATGGCCCTCCATATCCTCCTATTTCTTGTAACTCTTAACACTTTTTCTTGGTATTTCTCTCTAACCCTTCTCTACTTCCCTACCATCTACTTGCTCAAGTTCATCAATTATGTCTCTCGTTGCTTTCCCCTGTCTCTCTTTTCTTCTATCCGCCTTGTGAGTATCAGATTCCCCAGAACCCTTTCTCCTCATTATGTGTCCCAGTAACTTCAGCTGTATCCTCTTGATGTTAAGTATAAGTTTCCTTTTCGTTTCCATTCTTTCTAAAACCTCGTCATTGCTCACATGTTCGATAAGTAGTATCCTCAGCATCCTCTTGTAGAACTACATTTCTGTTGCTTCGAGTATCGCCTTCATCTTCGTTGAAATTGTCCAGCATTCGCTGTCATATATAAGGACAAATATCACATAACAGTCCAGTAGCCTTTTCTTGCCAACAAAATTTTCTTGTTTCTTAATACTCGGCTTAGCTTCTAGATTGTGTCCTTGGCCATGCAAATACGCTTTCGGAACTCGTTGTCGCATTTTCTCTTTACTGTCAGAACACTTTTACGTTGTGAAAAGAATCTCGAAATGACATTTCCCTTCACTATGACCTTAGCTTCTTCAAGACCAGGGTGTGCCTTTTCCTATTCTAAAGTCAGTTAAGTGCCATACGTGATACACGCTTTGGGCAATCATGTCTCGAAAAAGACATGACTAACTGGGCAGAAGATTATCCCGCAGTAGGTTGCCATTGTTTTCTGCGGTAGATTGGTTGCCGACCAAGGCTATACAACCCAATCTATCCTGTTATTTTGACTCATACCTTGATGGAGAAGAGGTGTATTATGTTATTACGTAGTAATTAGTGGGGAATCAGATCATAACAATAGAAAACCGATCCCCCACTTTATGACCAATAGAAGACTTAATCATGATTTCAACTACAAATATTAGTCAGTTAAGTGCCATACGTGATACACGCGTTGGGCGATCATGTCTCGAAAAGACATGACTAACTGGGCAGAAGATTATCCCGCAATAGGTTGTCTTTGCTTTCTGCGGTAGACTGGTTGCCAGCCAAGATTTTAGAACCCAATCTGTCCTGTTATTTAACCCATAACTGGAGGAAATAGACAGATTAATACCATTCCCAATGGTATTTGTGCGTAAGTGAAAGCAAGGAATTCAACTGGAATTCGAACTCTTTTACGTTGCGGATAGAATCCCGAAATGACATTTCCATTCACTATGACCTTAGCTTCTTCAAGACGAGGGTCCGCTTTTGCCTATTCTACATATACCCATAATCTGCATTTACCCACCCTTTTACGTCCATGCACCAACTTTATTAAGAAAACTTTTATTTTCATTGATTCCTAGCTCTTGAATTGAGAGGAAAGAAACAAGAAAAAAGATGTCTATACTTCTGAGATATGGTAGTATTTACATTATTTACATTGTTCGGACAATTGACCTCATTTTTATTATCATGTTTACAACGTTTCGGCCGTTCTACGTTCCAACCTTCTTTTTAAAGAGTTAAATGAAAGGGAGATAATTACATGGCTACCAGAAATAGCATCGCACGTGGAAAGGGAATGCTATACTCCAGGGATCAAAATAAAGGTTGCGGCATAACTTTTGGTGCACAGTTCCGTGGGGTTTATCGAGACCGACGAATGCCACACATAATGAAGGGATGATCTCCACGTTGTATATTTTCAGTTTTGTTGACAGATATATATATATATTAGAATGTTAAATAGAGTGACAAAAAAGACTACAAATAAACTGCAAGAAAACCGGATGCATAGTCATCAGCAAAAAGAGCTGCCCAAAATGTCAAATACAGGTGGGGGATACTAAAATCAAGCACTCATTCAAGTTAACTTTGTACGTGTCCCGTGAGTGTTAAATTCTCCAGGCACTCTTTCTTCATTATATTTTATAAGTTTCGGTCTTATTGTGG
The DNA here is from genome assembly GCA_037127315.1 of Ascarosepion bandense. Classification (NCBI taxonomy): domain Eukaryota; kingdom Metazoa; phylum Mollusca; class Cephalopoda; order Sepiida; family Sepiidae; genus Ascarosepion; species Ascarosepion bandense. The sequence continues at coordinate 4,240,573 of JBBBDQ010000299.1, read as the reverse complement.
GGATACGTTTCCTTGTAATTGAATTTTTCTTCAATTTTTCTTCAATTTTTCTCAATGTTCACAGGATGGTGCTCTCAGTAACCAAAGGTTAAGTCAGTCAGTTAATTGTCATTGATGATCATGTCTCTTTTGATCCATCACTGACTAGGCAGAAAAATTTTCTGCAATAGTTTGATATTTCTTTTTGCAGTAGACTGGTTGCCAACCAAGGCTAAAAACGCAGTATGTCTATAGAGAGAAGAGACGGATTAATACATTTTCCATGGTATTTGCGAGTAAGTGAATGTAAGGAATTCAACTGGAATTCGAACTCGGTTCTCCGATTTCTCATTCCAAGCCGATATCCACTGCACCACCCACGCACATCAAAGGTAGATGCTCTAAAATTTAATTCACCCTACATTTAGTAATCGTTATTTGAGCAGTGTGTCATTAAAAATCATTCCGTTATTTCAAATTTATCTCTACTGAGAATGGAAACTAGTGAAAAAGAATTGCATATACTCTCTTATTTGGTGACTTCATTAAAATATAATTACATATTCTTAAATAGATTATCCCTTTTGATTTGAACACAACGTCATCTTATATTCCAGACTGTCTAATAAATAATCTTGAATCTAATTTCTTTTTCGATGAATATTGTAAGCAAACCTAAAGCCAAAAAGATAATATAACTTCCCAAAAGACGTTACTATTGCCCATTCGAATTACTTTATGTATTCTTCATGATCCAGTGTTTGCCCCACAGCGAAAACATTTTATCTCTTTCTTCGCCACAGCATAAACATCAGCCAGGCCTTCCCCTACACCTACGCCGAAAAATTTATGTTTATATCAATACAGACGGATAAAATAATCTCATAAAATTCAAAGCAAAAATAAACATCTTTTGATTTATTTTCCAGGACACAAGTCGATGTAAACTTGTTTCTCTGTGGTACTGCCAAATAAATATTATTCGACAAATGTATCAAGGAGGGAAGAGTTTTCTAGTTACTAATCAGTTATGATAATTGTTATGGTGAAAACCTGGCAACTACTCTTGAAAAAGACCTCCAATCAGTGGTTAACTGGGGCAAGAAATGGCCTGTAAATTTTAACGAAACTGAAATTCGTTTGATCACCATAGATAACCCTTTTTTACCTGCGGTCAGAATGAATGATGTTAAACTCCAGTTGAGCAAACAAGCTACGCTTTCATAAGAATCTATTGTATAAATCTGGTCTGTAATCAAGCTGATATGCCGTAACACAAAACAAAACAAAACAAACTTTGCTGCTTCCTTTTGGCCACAAAACTTTTTTATTTGTATAAAATCTACCTTTTGGCTCATCTGTCAGAACCTGGGAAGTGTTCTAACAGAAGACAGAAAGTGCGACACAGAGATCCGATAGCGAATTGGCATGGCGAAGAAGTTAGGTAGAGTATTAAGAGACAGGAAAATTTCGCTAGAAACAAAGAAAAGTGTACTGGATTGCTATGTGATGTCAGCTCTTCAATATGGCATGAATGCTGGCCCATATCATCAAAGATGAAGAAAAAACTTGAACCAATTGAAATGTGGTTCTACAGAAGGATGCTGCGGATATCATAGACTGAGCATGTGAGCAACGATGAGGTTTTAGAAAGGATGGAAACGAAGAGGAAATTAATACTGAGCATCAGGAAGAGACAGCTAAAGTTCCTGGGTCATTTAGTAAGAAAGGAGTGCTTAGAGAACCTGATACTAACAGGCCAGATAGAGGAAAAAAGAAACAGGGGAAAGCAATGGATAACATATTTGAAGGACCTAATCAGGTGGATGACGGAACGAGGGTTGCATGGTGTAACAGGAGAAAGCGTGCTAAGAGCCACCAGGGATAGGGAAACGTGGAAGTCCATGATCTCCTACGTCCTGAAGGGGCAAGGCACATAGAAGAAGATATATGCCAACTGTTTATAAGAAATTATAATATGGATATAAAGTGGGGGATCATATCTATATTATAATCAATATATAAACTGACCCCTCATTTAGTGGCCATGCTAGTTTTTTACATTTATATTCTGGATTTATGGGCTTCAGCTAGTGGATGATAGAACGAGGGTTGCATGGTGTAACAGGAGAAGGCGTGCTCAGAGCCACCAGGGATAGGGAAACGTGGAAGTCCATGATCTCCTACGTCCTGAAGGGGCAAGGCACATAGAAGAAGAAGATATATGCCAACTGTTTATAAGAAATTATAATGTGGATATAAAGTGGGGGATGATATCTATATTATAATCAATATATAAACTGACCCCTCATTTAGTGGCCATGCTAGTTTTTTACTTTTATATTCTGGATTTATGGGCTTCAGCTAGTGGATGATGGAACGAGGGTTGCATGGTGTAACAGGAGAAGGCGTGCTCAGAGCCACCAGGGATAGAGAGACATGGAAATCCATGATCGGCTACATCCTGAAAGTACAGGGCACATAGAAGAAGAAATGCTTAGATCAATCATGTGTTTTCGAAAATTTATCAATGAAATACTTCTTCAGAAAATAGGTTTTATCAAAGAATGTTCTGGAAAACCTCTCCGCAGTAAAGCACATATCTTATAGTAAATTATTCTGAGACTTGAAAATTAACTTTTAGAAATGGTAGAGAAATGTTGACACTTTGAAATATTTTCTTTACTTCAAAGAATTCTTTTAATAATCATATTGCCCCAAGCAAGACATTTTACTGCCAGTGTTGTACGGTGAGGAGCTACATTAGAGGAAAGTTATGAGAAACAGTGACAGGTTATAGGGAGTGTCAGGAAGCTGGTAAGAGAAGAATGAGAAGACTGATGAGAGTGGAGTGGACAGAGAAAGTAGCATGGGAGAGAGGATGCAGTTTAGTGAGATAGGAGATGACTATTGACTTTATATTTAAATTCTTGAAGATTGTAGCTGTCGGGGAACCAAGTAAACAGAAGGGACTTCCACAGACGGGAAGTGCGAGAAAAGAAGCTGATGGAGAAGAATTTGCGTTTACAACGTATTGGTTTCACAGTAAAAGGGTTGGGCCTAGTTGCTAATCTTGTGGCTTGAGTAAATTCATATACAGGGGTCACCAGTGAGCTAAGTTCATCGGAGAATGAATTTACTAGATATTTCTTGTTAAAATCGAATTTCTGAAGTATTCACCACTTTTGTTCCTTTTTATTCCTTCAATTCCAATCTGTTGAAAGAACTGAATGCTATTTAAATGTAGATGTTTTGCTAGAACTTCCTTTTTATTTCAATGAGACTAGTTCTTAAAGTATTTCACTTTCTTTCAAATTATATTTAACTAGCAGTATAGCCCGGCGTTGCTCGGGCGTAATGAAAGCTTTAAAACTAATCCATGATCCTGGAGCTCAAACTCTTTAAACGTTGGCACGAAAGACTAAAAAGCAATTGTTGTTTTCAGTTAAAGCGAAACTGCAGACTGAAAAAAAATGAATGGGTGTAAGTCAAATTGTGATTTCTTGGTATCGATATCAAATAAGTTTTTTTCGTCGTAAACTGAATTTTGAAGGCTAAATAAGTCCTCTGAGTAAATGGCTGAGACTAAGAACTACAATTATAGCTACTTAGAGCCAAACCCGAAGCAAAAGCTAAAATAAAAGGGCTGAAAAAATAAAGCCATACAGGCAGATAAACAGGTACACACACAAACATCTTGCCTTTTATATATATATATTATCGATTTTCTTTACTATTGTAAGAACTGCAACCTTGAAACTTCTGAATATCGTTTCTGATGTCTTTGTCTATGAGTGTATCAAATTTGATTAAAATCGGACCACTCCTTCTATAACCAGATTTTTTCGATTATCGATTTTCGATATTTATCAGGGGTACCTCGACATAAAATCTAGCTAAGTACACTCGCAGACGCTCGCAGTACAACTGTGTAAATTTTCAAGAAAAACGATTCCGCCGTTCCGGAGTCTATAGGTAACAGACACACACACACACACACACACAAACAGACACACACACAGACAAAGTTCCATTTATAAATAAGTTTAGATTATATTACATTTCTAACATGTTCCTTCATCATTTAGTGGTATCTATAAAATTCCTTTGACTGAGCTAATGTAGACATTCCCTTATTCAATAAATATATTTTCTGTTTTCAGCATTTGTTAGTTTGTTTTTTTTTTGTTTTTTTTTTTGTTTTTTTTTTTGTTTTTTTTTTTGTTTTTTTTTTTCATTACTCAAATTTCAATAAAAACTGCTTTCATTTAATCGCCACGGAGAATCTTATCTGCTCACTGTTGGCACGGCTGATGCTAACCTCCAGGAGAACAATACTCTCCGCCGTTTCAGGTTTTTAACTAACATAAAGAGGAGCGACTATAGTGAATGAATTGCTATGTCTATTGCTAGAAGAGTTGGTTTACCGTCTAATGCTAGAAAACACTTCTCGTCAGAATCCATATTGCAGATTTATAAATCTAACATTTGTGCGTGTATTGAATACTGCTGCCATATCTGGTCTGGTACGCCTGCTGTATAAAGATTCTTGAAAAAATTCATAGAAGGATCTGCAATGTTATCGTTCCTGACCTGGTATCTCGACTTCAATCACTTTCTCACCGACATAACGTAGCTTCCCTCTGTCTTTTTTCTAGTCAAAAGAAATAGAGGGAAATAGTTATTAATCTGCCTAATCAGCTTGTGTAGAATTGGGACAAGGACGGATAATAGAGGCCGTCTCGGTTCCGTTGGGTTTCATTCTTAACATATTGCATGAAAATCTCGACTAATGGAGTTACACATATCTGACGCTCACTTATATAAACATAAACACACACGCATACACACACACACACACACACACACACACACACACACACACACAGCGGACGGACGTGAAGTCAAGATCCCCTACCTTTCTGAAGATGAGATTCCGATCTTGAAATATTAATGAATAATAAATAGGTAATACCCAACACCTTCTTTACTTTCCTTTATTATACTTAACGCATTGTGATGGCCTTCAAATACCTACTGATCTTGAAATATTAATGAATAATAAATAGGTAATACCCAACATCTTCTTTAACTTCCTTTATTATACTAAACGCATTGTGATAACCTTCAAATGCCTACTGATCTTGAAATATTAATGACTAATTAATAGGTAATACACAACACCTTCTTTATTATACTAAACGCATTGTGATGGCCTTCAAATACCTACTGATCTTGAAATATTAATGAATAATAAATAGGTAATACCCAACATCTTCTTTAACTTCCTTTATTATACTAAACGCATTGTGATAGCCTTCAAATGCCTACTGATCTTGAAATATTAAAGAATAATAAATAGGTAATACCCAACACCTTCTTTACTTTCCTTTATTATACTAAACGCATTGTGGTGGCCTTCAAATACCTACTGATCTTGAAATATTAATGAATAATAAATAGGTAATACCCAACACCTTCTTTACTTTCCTTTATTATACTAAACGCATTGTGATGGCCTTCAAATACCTACTGATCTTGAAATATTAATGAATAATAAATAGGTAATACCCAACACCTTCTTTACTTTCCTTTATTATACTAAACGCATTGTGATGGTCTTCAAATACCTACTGATCTTGAAATATTAATGAATAATAAATAGGTAATACCCAACACCTTCTTTACTTTCCTTTATTATACTAAATGCATTGTGATGGCCTTCAAATACCTACTGATCTTGAAATATTAATGAATAATAAATAGGTAATACCCAACACCTTCTTTACTTTCCTTTATTATACTAAATGCATTGTGATGGCCTTCAAATACCTACTGATCTTGAAATATTAATGAATAATAAATAGGTAATACCCAACACCTTCTTTACTTTCCTTTATTATACTAAATGCATTGTGATGGCCTTCAAATACCTACTGATCTTGAAATATTAATGAATAATAAATAGGTAATACCCAACATCTTCTTTAACTTCCTTTATTATACTAAACGCATTGTGATGGCCTTCAAATACCTACTGATCTTGAAATATTAATGAATAATAAATAGGTAATACCCAACACCTTCTTTACTTTCCTTTATTATACTAAACGCATTGTGATGGCCTTCAAATACCTACTGATCTTGAAATATTAATGAATAATAAATAGGTAATACCCAACACCTTCTTTACTTTCCTTTATTATACTAAACGCATTGTGGTGGCCTTCAAATACCTACTGATCTTGAAATATTAATGAATAATAAATAGGTAATACCCAACACCTTCTTTACTTTCCTTTATTATACTAAATGCATTGTGATGGCCTTCAAATACCTACTGATCTTGAAATATTAATGAATAATAAATAGGTAATACCCAACACCTTCTTTACTTTCCTTTATTATACTAAATGCATTGTGATGGCCTTCAAATACCTACTGATCTTGAAATATTAATGAATAATAAATAGGTAATACCCAACATCTTCTTTAACTTCCTTTATTATACTAAACGCATTGTGATGGCCTTCAAATACCTACTGATCTTGAAATATTAATGAATAATAAATAGGTAATACCCAACACCTTCTTTACTTTCCTTTATTATACTAAACGCATTGTGATGGCCTTCAAATACCTACTGATCTTGAAATATTAATGAATAATAAATAGGTAATACCCAACACCTTCTTTACTTTCCTTTATTATACTAAACGCATTGTGGTGGCCTTCAAATACCTACTGATCTTGAAATATTAATGAATAATAAATAGGTAATACCCAACACCTTCTTTACTTTCCTTTATTATACTAAATGCATTGTGATGGCCTTCAAATACCTACTGATCTTGAAATATTAATGAATAATAAATAGGTAATACCCAACACCTTCTTTACTTTCCTTTATTATACTAAATGCATTGTGATGGCCTTCAAATACCTACTGATCTTGAAATATTAATGAATAATAAATAGGTAATACCCAACATCTTCTTTAACTTCCTTTATTATACTAAACGCATTGTGATGGCCTTCAAATACCTACTGATCTTGAAATATTAATGAATAATAAATAGGTAATACCCAACACCTTCTTTACTTTCCTTTATTATACTAAACGCATTGTGATGGCCTTCAAATACCTACTGATCTTGAAATATTAATGAATAATAAATAGGTAATACCCAACACCTTCTTTACTTTCCTTTATTATACTTAACGCATTGTGATGGCCTTCAAATACCTACTGATCTTGAAATATTAATGAATAATAAATAGGTAATACCCAACACCTTCTTTACCTTCCTTTATTATACTAAACGCATTGTGATGGCCTTCAAATACCTACTGATCTTGAAATATTAATGAATAATAAATAGATAATACCCAACACCTTCTTTACTTTCCTTTATTATACTTAACGCATTGTGATGGCCTTCAAATACCTACTGATCTTGAAATATTAATGAATAATAAATAGGTAATACCCAACACCTTCTTTACCTTCCTTTATTATACTAAACGCATTGTGATGGCCTTCAAATACCTACAGATCTTGAAATATTAATGAATAATAAATAGGTAATACCCAACACCTTCTTTACTTTCCTTTATTATACTAAACGCATTGTGATAGCCTTCAAATACCTACTGATCTTGAAATATTAATGAATAATAAATAGATAATACCCAACACCATCTTTACCTTCCTTTATTATACTAAACGATTTCTCTTTCCGAGCCGATATCCACTGCACCACAACGCACATCCGTCACTAAACGCTTACAGCACCTGGTATTCCGAAGTGGTCACCCATCTAAGTACTGACCAAGCTCAACGTTAACTTCGGTGATCGAGCGAGAACCGGTGTATTCAACGTGATATGGTCGTAAGCCTGAGAATATTATTAAAAAGAAAATTGTATATAATCACTTTTTTGGTGACTTCATTAAAAGACTTAAGCGTTGTGGTGTGTAATAGGTAAGGGATGTGCGTTGTGGTGCAGTGGCTATCGACTCAGAACGACAAATCGGGAGCCGGATTAGAATTCCAGTTGAATTCCTTGCATTCACTTACGCACAAATACCCTTGGGAATGGTATTAATCCGTGTCTTCCCTCTAGTTATGGGTTAAATAATAGGACAGATTGGGTTCTATAGCCTTGGCTGGCCACCAATCAACCACAGAAATCAATGGCAACCTACTGCAGGATAATCTTTCTGCCAGTCAGTCATGTCACTTTCGAGACATGATCGCCCAAAGCGTGTATCACGTATGGCACTTAACTGACTGAAGATCCCGCATCCTAAAAAAAACACAAGTCACGACTCATCAACGTCACAAAACTTATTCATTCATTTTTTTTTTTCGTTGTTGTGGTCACCAGTCCCCTCAATCTTACAATTGTGGTTCATGGTGGCATCCAAGGCTGAAAAGTGCAGTTGTTTTCTGGTTCATTTTACGTTTATGGTGAGGTTACTCCGCCCCTCCACTCAGAAGATGCATGACATACAAAGCAACGTATGGTTGAATTCAGAGATTTGCCTTTTACGAAACTCACCAATTCCATCTATTTACCCAGATGATGATTTAAGAAATTCGATAGCTTGAACTGAACTTCTTGTACTTTTCTTCCGAAAGGAACATCGGAAAATTTCTGACAGAATTTCTTTATGGTATGAGTTTGATTGAGTTTTGTTTAACGGCATATCAAAACCTCTGTGGGTCATTTAATGCCAAAAAAGTGGGGTTTTAACGTATTTTTTTATAAGGCTCGGTTTTTCTGAGAACGTTGATTTAGTCAGATTTTAATTAAAATCTTTTACTTTAGTATTTTAGAAAACTGAAAATGTCTTCTAATTTTGTATCAAAAAAATGTTTTACAGAGAATAATTTTTTTCTCTTCAAAAATGTATTATTGGTAATATTTTTCTTTCAAAAATGTATCAGTCAGTCAGTTAAGTACCATACGTGATACACGCTTGGGCGATCATGTCTCTTTCGAGACATGACTGACAGGGCAGATTATCCCGCAGTAGGTTGCCATCGCTTTCTGCGGTAGACTGTTTGCCGACCAAGGCTATAGAACCCAATTTGTCCTATTATTTAACCCATAACTGGAAGGAATAGACGGATTAATACCTTTCCCAAGAGTATTTGCGCGTAAGTGAATGCAATGAATTCGGCTGGAATTCGAACTCGGTTCCCCGATTTTTTCGTTCCGAGCCGATATCCAATGCACCACAACGCACATCTTATACATTTCTATAAAGGTCTATTTTTATGTATATATTTCTATAAAAGTGTATTTTTATACTTTCATAGTGTTTTGACCCCACTTTGGGAGTTAACTATTTGCCCATAGCTGGGACCCTAACAGGTGCTATTACTCCGAGTCAGAGTGGACCTAGGCACAACAGCAATTAGGAGGTGGTTATATGCTCCTTACAACTTCCCAATCAGAGGCCTTGCTGACGGATACAGTTTACCGTCATGTCCAGGACCTCTTCATAGTATGAGAAAGTTTATTAAAATTAATCGACACAAAATGTCTCTTGTTTTTAATATTTGCCTGAAAGACATTTGGTACCTAAATATATAAAATTTAATATATGATTATATACTCTTAAATAGATTATCCATTTTGATTTGAACATAACGCCATCTTTTATTCCAGAGTGTATGATTAATATCTTTGATCTAATTTCTTTTTCACTGAATATTGTAAGCAAATCAAAAAAAGTAATTTAACTTCCCAAAAGACGCTAGGATTGCCCATTCGAATTGCTTAATGTATTTTTCATGATCCGCTGTTTGTTCCACAGCGAAAACCTTTATCACTTTCTCCGCCACAGCGTAAATATCAGACAGGTCTTCCCCGAGACCTACGTCGAAACATTTATGTCTATATCAATAGAGACGGATCAAAACGAAACCCGTTTCATCAAATTCCACTCAAATACAATTATCTTCCGGCTTATTTTCCAGAACATAGATCGATTCAAACTTTTTATTTAAGATATTGTTTGTTTATTTAAGATATTGTTTGTTTAGCGGCATATCAACATCTTATGGGTTATTTAATGCTGAAATTTAATTTTCTCGCTATCATTAGAAATTTATTTTGTAAACATATATTGTTGGTATTATTAGGTTTTCCCAAAAGTTCGTAAACACTTGCAAAAAATTGAAATTTTACTCGCCAAGTAAAATCTAAGGTTACCAGAAAACACTTACAAAAAACATTGAAAGTTTGCTCGCAAAAACAAGAAAAAGTATTGCTCAAAATAAAGACCATCATTTTCCAAGACTTTCTGCCATCGATCGGCAAGCTTTCGGATCTGGTCAAAGTATCAGTCAGCCGGCTTCGAATCAAAGAATTCTTGACACGCTTCCTCGACTTCCTCAAACGAGTCGAATCGGCGGCCCTTCAGAAAGTGTTGCATTGAGCGGAAAAGGCCGTAATCTGATGGAGCACAGTCAGGACTGTAGGCTGGATGTCGCAGAAACTCAATGCCGTCCAGCTCTTCGACCTTGTCTTTGGTCTTCCTGGCGGTGTGTGGCTTGGCATTGTCCTGCAGCATCAAAGCGCGCTTTCAGTTGATCAGAGCCGGGTACTTTTGCTTCAACTTTTCGTAGACCCTCTCAAGTTGCTGGCAGTAAAGTTAGGCAGTGATGGCAGGATCATTCGGAACCAACTCAAAATGCACGATTACTTCAAAGTTCCACCAAACACACAACATGACTTTCTTGCCAAATCGTTCTTGTTTTGGAACCGACGGTGTCTCTTGCCCTTTCTGAACCCATCGCTTGTCTCGATTGTGCTGGACTAGATAGACTCATTTCGCAAGTGTTTACGAACTTTTGGGACAACTTAATAGTTTTTTGTTTGTTTGTTTGTTTTTTGTTTCATGTACCCCCACCCTTTAGATTTCATGTATAAATTTTATATATTTTTCTATAATTATCGTATAAAGAAATTTTTATTCATGTGGGGATTATTTTGTACAATGCCTGAGCGGATGTAACATTTTGGTACATGAAGGATTGAGTGATGATGGATGGGTCCTTATGGTGAATGGGAAATTGTAAAGAATGTTTGGGTCATGATTCTGATTACCTAGGTATAGGTTAGTTATTGTTGATGTTGTGGAGTAGTTTTCGCCCTGAAGGTTATAATCGTGCTATGCCGGTTGCTAATCGACTTAACGCACCAAAAATGTTAGAAACTTGGTTATCTTCCACTGAAAGATGACTCCTTAGTATTCGACTAACTGCTGACTAATATCAACAGCCTAGTAGTTCTACTGAACTCCAATAGAACTCTAAAGAACTCCTATGAATTTCACAAGAACTCCTCATAACTTCTCCCGTTAACTTCCGGTTAACTCTTATTACTCGAACAGCTTCTTTTCTCGCACTTCCCGCCTGTGAAATCCCCTTCCGTATACTTGCTTCCCCGACAGCTACAATCTCCAGGAGTTTAAATGTAAGGTCAATAGATACCTCCTAACACACTAACCCGCACCCATTCTCTCAAACACCCATTTACCCAACCCTCATCCTCGGTATCCTTACACGTCTATCACCCTCCATCTGACATATTCTATATCTAACCACTCTTTCTCATCACTTTCCCCTATGTAAAGCCCTAACCATTCTTTCTCATCACTTTCACCTATGTAACCTCCTAACCACTCTTTTTCATCACTTTCCCCTATGTAACCCCCTGCGCAACAATGTCAGTAAAATGCCTTGATTGGGGTGAAATGATTTTTAAAAAAAGAGGAAGAGCCCATTATCTGAGGAATAGGTGTGTTTCCCCATAACAGTTGACCAACCTCAGTTCCCCCCACCAACACTGGCCTCGTGCCATAATTGTATTTTCGATACAATAAATATCGTTAACAAAATAACAAAATTAATTCAACGCTACAAAAAACAGGAAGTTGTGGAGGACCATGATTGCCAACGTTCTGAAGACACATGGCACATAGATGAAAAAATGCTTAGTTATTCGGCTTGAGAAATACGAGAGTCCTGTTGACTTTCGTATAAACATAATTTTTTAACAATTTTGTCTCAATACAAAAGCAAAGACCCAATTAAGACAGTGCGTTACTAAATTATGTTGTTGTATGGACGTAAGAGAAGGAGGTAAGAGGTTAGATCACTTCGAAAATCTCAAATTGGCGGTTGATTTAAATGATCTATAAATCTGTTGTTAACTGGGACAATGAATGACTTGTTGAATTTAACACTTCCAAAAAGAAAATCCTCTATTAATCCTATTACTCATATGAAAGACACCTTTCTGCCTTCAATCAGCATGACAAATACTAAACTTCAGGGGAATGGCTCATTGTTTTTCTCAGACTTAATTTATTGGCAGACATGAAGAGGAAAAGTTATATTGAATCAATTGCTAGGTCCACTGCTGAGAAAATTCTTTCACTAAGTAGTACAAAAAAATTTGAAAACTTCTGGATCTATCTTGTATATATATGAGACGACCGTCTGTAGAAAAAAAACTCACTTCATTGAATTTTCATAATAAAATACCTTTCAAAGGTCTTTTAATATTAAAATAAATTTGCTGTGCATTTTCATAATAAACTACTTTTCTAATGCATTTTAATACTTAAATCATTTTCCAATGCATTTTCAAAATAAAATCCCTTTCCAATGCATTGTCATAGCAGAATCCCTTTCCAGTGCATTTTCATAGTAAAATCCCTTTACAATGCATTTTCATAATAAAATCCCTTTCCAATGCATTGTCATAGCAGAATCCCTTTCCAATGCATTTGCATAGTAAAATCCCTTTACAATGCATTTTCATAATAAAATCCCTTTCCAATGCATTGTCATAGCAGAATCCCTTTCCAATGCATTTGCATAGTAAAATCTCTTTCCAATGCATTTTCATAGTAAAATCCCTTTCCAGTGCATTTTCATAGTAAAATCCCTTTACAATGCATTTTCATAATAAAATCCCTTTCCAATGCATTGTCATAGCAGAATCCCTTTCCAATGCATTTGCATAGTAAAATCCCTTTCCAATGCATTTTCATAATAAAATCCTTTTCCAATGCATTTTCATAATAAAATCCCTTTCCAATGCATTTTCATAGTAAAATCCCTTTCCAATGCATTTTCATAGTAAAATCCCTTTCCAATGCATTCTCATAGTAAATTCCCTTTCCAATGCATTTTCATAGTAAAATCTCTTTCCAATGCATTTTCATAGTGATATCCCTTTTCAATGCATTTTCATAGTAAAATCCCTTTCCAATGCATTTTCATAGTAAAATCCCTTTCCAATGCATTTTTATAGTAAAATCCCTTTCCAATGTATTTTCATAATAAAATCCCTTTCCAATGCATTTTCATAGTAAAATCCCTTTCCCGTGCATTTTCATAGTAAAATCCCTTTCCAATGCAATTTTATCGTAAAATCTTTGTCCAATGCATTTTAATAGTAAAATCCTTTTCCAATGCATTTTCTTCGTAAAAATCATTTCCAATATATTTTTCACAGTGAAATTGTTGTCATAGAAACTCCACTCTCTATTCATTTTGATAGTAAAATCGGTTTCTATGAATTTTCATAGTAAAATTTATTTTAAATGCATTTTGATAGGAAAATCAATTTCCAATGCGTATGCATAATAAAATCGCTTTCCAATGCATTATAATCGTAAAATCTTTTTTTAATGCTTTTTATAGTAAAATCCCTTTCCAATACATTTTTATCGTATAATCTTTTTCCAATACATTTTTATCGTAAAATCCCTTTCCAATACATTTTTATCGTAAAATCTTTTTCCAATACATTTTCATATTCAAATCACTTTACTCTGTATTTCCATACTACAGATCATTTCAAATACATTTTCATAGTATAATCCCTTTCTAATACATTTTCAACGTAAAATCTATTTCCAGTGCCTTTTCATGACAAATTCCTTTTTTCTTTCCTTTTAAGAGCATTCATTTCAGGTGCATTCTCATGATAAAATCACTTTCCAATACGTTAACATAGTAAAATCCCTTTCCGATAAATTTTCATAGTCGAATACTTTTCCATTACATTTTCATTGTAACATCTCTTTTCAGTGCGTTTTCTTCGAAGTAAAAATTTTATCAAATTTTCATCATAAAAACATTTATTTTCAAACTAAAATCACTTCTAAATGTATTTTAATCCCAAAATCTTTTTCCAGTGCATATTTATAATAAAAACCCCTTTTTTATGCATTTTCATAGTAAAATCTTTTTCCAATTAATTTTCATCGTAAAATCTCTTTCTAATAAATTTTCATAGTAAAATCCATTTCCAATACATTTTCATCGAAGAATCACTTTCAAAAGCATTTTATAGTAAAATCCCTTCCAATGCATTTTAATAGAAAATTCACATTTCAATGCATTTTCATGTTAAAACCCCTCTCCAATGCGTTTTCATCATGAAATCACTGTCCAATGCATTTTCAAAGTAAAATGCCTTTCCATAATATTTGCATAAGAAAATAACTTTGCAATCCATTTTCATAATAAAATTCTTTTCCAAGGTATTTTCATAGTAAAATCAGTTTGCAATGCATTTTCATATTATAATCACTTTCTAATTCAATTTCATATTAAAATCATTTTATAATGCGTTTTAAAATTACTTTCCAATACATTTTCATAATAAAACTCATTTCTTATGCATTTTCATAGTAAAATCCCTTTCAAATATACTTTTACCGTAATATCCCTATCCAGTGTATTTTCATAATAATATCGATTTCCAATGCTTTTTCATAGTAAAATCACTTTCCAATGCATTTTTATAATATATAAATCTACCAACGGCCCGTGCATTGAATACTGCTGTCACATATGGTCGGGTGCCCCTGCTATTCATCTCGGACTTCTTGACAAAATCCAGCAAAGAATTTGCAATGTAATTGATCCCGACTTGGTAGTTTAACTTCAGTTACTTTCTCACCAACGTCATGTGGATTTCTTCTACAAATACTTTTACGACTTCTGCTCCAAAGTGCTTAGCTCCTTGCTGCCCCCTTTGCATAAATTTTGTCGAGCTTTTAGACTAGCGGCTAGGTCCCACCGTTTTACAGTGAAACCGATCAAATGTAACCGCAACTTCTACTCTCACAGCTTCTTTGCTCGCGCTTTCCGCCTGTGGAATTCCCTTACGTATACTTGCTTCCCTGGCAGCTACAATCTCCAAGAATTTAAGTGCAAAGTCAAATGCCGTCTCTTATCTCCTTGACTCACATCCTTCCCCTGACAACCTTTGTATCATGTTCTTCTTCTTTTCCACTCTACTCTTATGCAGCCCTCTTCACTCCAGTGTTCTCATCCTTCTCTTACCCATTCCCTGACACCCCCGTAGCTTGTTCCTCTGTCTCATCACTCACCACTTATGTAACCCCCAGCGCACCAGTGGAAGTTATGCTTAGCTTGGGGCGAAATGATTAGAAAAAATATTTTTTAATACATATTCATAAAAAATCTTTTTCCAATACATTTTCATAGTAAAATCCCTTCCAATGCATTTTCATAGTAAAATCACTTTCCAATGCATTTGCATAGTAAAATCACTTTCCAATGCATTTTCATAGTAAAATCCCTTTCCAATGCATTTTCATAGTAAAATCCCTTTCCAATGCATTTTCATAATAAAATCCCTTTCCAATGCATTTTCATAGTAAAATCCCTTTTCAATGCATTTTCATAGTAAAATCCCTTTCCAATGCATTTTTATCGTAAAATCCTTTTCCAATGCATTTTCATAGTAAAATCCCTTTCCAATGCATTTTCATAGTAAAACCCCATTCCAATACATTTTTATAGGGAAAAATCTTTTCAGTGCATTTTCATAATAAAATCTCTTTTTAGTACATTTTATATTAAAATCGCGTTTCAATGCATTTTTATAGTAATATTTTTTCCAATGCATTTTCATAGTAAATTTCCTTTCCAATGCATTTTCATAGTAAAATCACTTTCAAATAAATTTTCATAGTAAAATCACTTTCCCAAGCATTTTCATAGTAAAATCCCATTTCTGTGCATTTTCATAAAATTTCTTTCATATACATTTTCAAAGTAAAATCCCCTTCCAAGGCCTTTTCATAGTAAAATCACTTTCCAGTGCAAGTTCAATCAAGGAACAACAGGTGAATTTTATCAGTAACAAAACCAAAAATCAAAATCATTTAGCTTTCAAAATAGCAAAATTTAGCCCTAATATTATTATTATTATTATTATTATTATTAGTGCAATCAGTTTAAATTTCAGTTTTTCATTTGATTAATTTTTCGGTTAATGGTTCTATAAAGTCATGGCGAGTTTTATGACAACAAAATATCCTTATAAATTCCCCTATAGCATCGTTAAATATTTTAGCTTAACAACTTTGATAAAATCTTATAATAACAAACTTAAATATGAATGCTGCTCATTATTTTCAAGAGTGGGGACAAATGAAAAGATTTTAAATTGATAACCTTTTCCATTTCGCTGAAAGAGCAGCTATGCACTCCTATCTTCCCTTCATTTTTCATTGTCATTGAAACCAAGTAGAGTTTTTGATATATCTTTTGTCTTGTAGTGCGATCAAAAACAGAATAGTCTATTATTTATGAGGTATTAGCAGAAACAAATCTATTTTTCTTTCTTCTTCTTTTCTTTTTTTTCCTGAAACTAAGTCGTTTCTCTGATATGTCTTTTGTCTTTCTACTCGAACAAAACATCATAGCCTACTGTTAATGAGATATTGGCATGGCGTAAAGGCCGTACGAATTGAGAAATAAACTAAGGGAGGAACAATCACAATTATTAATTTTTATTTTATTCTTACTATTAACACTATTATTATTATTTCTCCTTGCTTTATGTAATACCAGCTGCTGCCAAGTTACAACTAGTAACTTCAAAAGACAAGTCGTTTTTTTTCTTTTTTATTAATCACATGATGCAAACAGATAAATCGTAATGCAGTCAAAGAGAAAAACAATGTAACTGAGTACACTGGATGAAGTTATCTTCCCTTTCTATACGTATAAACTATTCCTTGCCTTAATTCTTTAATTCGAGTGGCTACTGTGCGAACCTTACTGTAATATATATATATATATATAACATTGAAGACTGATGACTTCGCCTAGCATCAGTCTGTCACCTCTGAGTGTTGACTTCAACGTTCGCGTTTATATTTACATTCGTTCTGTCTCTGATATTGAGCACTTTATCCTATAAATATACCACCTTAAAACCATATATATATATATATATATATATATATATATATATAAATATATCGCTCATTCAGTAATTAATTAGAGCAATCTTGCTATTGGGCGTGTATAATGATAATATACACGCTAAAAAGTCTGCCTTCTTCTGCCGAGCGCCCATAGCCCAGAGGTAGAATCACCGACTGGCGCCAATTCGGTCGGGTTTCAATCCTGGTTTAAAAGCAATCGGAGTCTAACCGTACTGGTCTAACCGTACTGATGAGCTATGATACAGCGAAACAGATCTGTCTGCGGATGACTATATATATATATATATATATAGTTTTACTCTTCAGAAATTGGATTGAGTTCTTTAGGTGACTGGCGTGTGTATACACTGCTTATATACAACACGTTAAAATTTCCCTTCTCTGATTCCATGCACCTATGGCTTAGGGAGTAGTAACTCCGATTGAGACCAAATCAGTCGAGTTTCGAATCCGGCCAAATCAAAGTGGATGTGTTTAGTCACACTGATGAGCTGTGATACAGCGAAACAGGCTTGTATGTGGATGACTAATGTATTATGCTCTCATTACGATTGTGGCTCTCTGGAGAGGGAAATTTTAAAAACAGTTTCCATTTCTGCGATATATGCGTTACTGAACTGAGTTTTTTCGGTGACTGGCGTGTGTATACATTGCTTATATAAAAGACGTTAAAATTTCCCCTCTCTGATTCCATGCGCCTATGGCTTAGCGGGTAGTGACACCAAATCGGCCTAGTTTCGATCCCGGCCAGAAGCAAGTGGATGTGTCTAGCCACACTGATGAGCTGTGATACAGCGAAACAGGCATATATGTGGATGACTAATATATATATATATATATATATATATATATATATATATATATACTCATAAGCTGTGATATTGTGAAACAGGCTTGTATGTGTATGACTAATAAATTATGCTCTCATTACGATTGAGCTCTATAGAGAGGAAGATTTTAAAAACAGTTCTGAGATTTACACATTACTCTTTATCAATGAATTGATGTGACTGGCGTGTGTATACACCGCACATATATAACACGCTCAAATTTCCACCTTAGTCATTCCATGCGCCGATGGCTTAGGGAGTAGGTACTCCGACTGACACCAAATCTTTCGAGTTTCGATCTTAACTGGAAGCAAGTGGATGTCTAACCACACTGATGATCAATGATACAATGAATGACGCATATATATATATATATATATTGAGAGTTTAGGAAAACTTTGCATTTATAAGGTACGTTTCTGCTTGGTGGCCAGGTATAAGAGGTGATGTGATCGTAGAAATTAAAAGAGAATGAATGAAGTTTAAGTCGGATAAAAGCATTGATAACAGCTTAGGAGAACTCAGAAGCGCAGTCTTCCACAGGGAGGCCAAACACTTCGTTCAAAGGGTCATCACAGAGAAAATGGCGGAATGACTCCTAGAGAGATATGATTTCTGTAAGGGTTTCAGGTTGCTGTTCATACTATGTTTTGAGATATGGTGCACTATTATAGTGCAGGCTTACGGCCATATCACGTTGAATACACCGGTTCTCGCTCGATCACCGAAGTTAAACAACGTTGAACCTGGTCAGTATTTAGATGGGTGACCGCTTGGTGACGGATGTGCGTTGTGGTACAGTGGATATCGGCTCGGAAAGAAATCGGTAAACGAGTTCGAATTCCAGTTGAATACCCTGCATTCACTTAAGCACTGGTACCCTTAGGAAAAGTATTAATCCGTCCTTTTCCTCCAGTTATGGGTTAAATAACAGGGTAGGTCTTTAGGACTCTGCTCTTAAAAACAAATCCCAATGGATCTTGATACTCGAAAAGGAAAAAAGTATTACTAGACACAAAACTTATATAAAAACAATAATAAATTGTTGAAAGAAAAAGATATTACCAGCAATAAATAAATAAAAATTTAGTTGGCAATAAATGACACGCCGAGGTTGATATGCCATAAAAACAAAACAACCAAACTATTATAGTGACATATCTTCCAACAGATATGCTGCCGAATCTTAAAAGGTTGATTTTTGTAATCCCGGCTCATCATACACGGAGAAATAAAGGAGAGTCATTAACCTCTGTGGGATGAAAGAACGATACGAGACAGAGAATTACGGATAGTAAGACGTCTGAGTTAATCAACACATATGCTAGGTTATGAGATCCTTTTATAACAGGCTTAGCATAGAAATAAATACGATAAGATAGTCGTTAAGAAAGAGAGAAAGAGAAATGACAGCAGTGCAGCACTAACAAAGAAAAACCTCGATTAATCTTGTCAAGCGTGACAAGTAGCAGACTCATTAGCATAAATATTAAGTTTAATACTCCAAATTCTATACTCAGGATTGTACCATGAAACAATAGCATTCTTATTCTTTATTCTTATTCTACCTTATACCTTCAAGACTTAGGTGATACTGGCTCCTTTCAACTCCTTTGAAGCTCTAATAATTTATTTCTTTTTGTTCTTTCTCGTAAACCTTCTTCTGTCATCAATTTACATGATTCTACTTATGTAAATGGGTGTCAGAATGTCATGCGTTGTCCCTCTACCTTCATTCTCTCCTGTGCGTATCAGATTTTCCACACCTACATGTTGTTCTATAGATATTTTAACTGTCTCTTTCTAAGATTAAATATGTTTTATTTTTGTTTCCGTTTTCTCAAAAACTTCGTCGTGCCCATGGTATCCTAAAACTTTGTCGTTGTTCCATGGTATCCTAAACATCCTTCTGTAGAACCATATTTCTCTTGCTTCAAGTGTCTTCTTTATCTGTGGGTAGATTTCCTGCCTGTCTTTCCCGACAATGTAAGAGGACTGATTACATAACATAAGAGGTTAGTAATTTTGGAACGAGTCATGGGTTAAATAATAGGACATATTAGGTTCTATAGCCTTGGCTGACAACCAGTCCACCGCAGAAAGTAATGGCAACTTGATATCGATTCGGAACGACAAATCAGGAAGCCGAGTTCGAATTCCAGTTGAATTCCTTGAATTCACTTACGCACAAATAACCTTCGGAAAGGTATTAATCTGTCTCTTTCCTGGGTTAAATAACAGGGCAGATTGGGTTCTATAACCTTGGCTGTCAACCAGTCTACAGCACAAAGCAATGGCAATTTACTGTGGAATAATCTTCTGCCTAGTCAGTCAAGTCTCTTTCGAGACATGATCGCTCAAAGCGTGTATCACGTATGACATTTAACTGACTGACTCTTCTCTTATATCTGATGCTTCATGTCAAGACTCTTCTTCATCTGTGAGGAGATTGTCCAGCTTTCACTGCCATATAGGAGGACTGATATTACATAACAGTTCAGTACTGTTTTCTTTGTTTCTGTTGCTTCAAGTCTTTTCTTTATCTGTGAGGAGATTGTCCAGCTTTCACTGCCATATAGGAGGACTGATATTACATAACAGTTCAGTACACTTTTCTTTGTTTCTGTTGCTTCAAGTCTCTTCTTCATCTGTGAGGAGATTGTCCAGATTTCACTGCCATATAGGAGGACTGATATTACATAACAGTTCAGTACACTTTTCTTTGTTTCTGTTGCTTCAAGTCTCTTCTTCATCTGTGAGGAGATTGTCCAGATTTCACTGCCATATAGGAGGGCTGATATTACATAAGTTCAGTACTGTTTTCTTTGTTTCTGTCGCTTCAAGTCTCTTCTTCATCTGTGAGGAGATTGTCCAGATTTCACTGCCATATAGGAGGACTGATATTACATAACAGTTCAGTACACTTTTCTTTGTTTCTGTTGCTTCAAGTCTCTTCTTCATCTGTGAGGAGATTGTCCAGATTTCACTGCCATATAGGAGGACTGATATTACATAACAGTTCAGTACACTTTTCTTTGTTTCTGTTGCTTCAAGTCTCTTCTTCATCTGTGAGGAGATTGTCCAGATTTCACTGCCATATAGGAGGACTGATATTACATAACAGTTCAGTACACTTTTCTTTGTTTCTGTTGCTTCAAGTCTCTTCTTCATCTGTGAGGAGATTGTTCAGATTTCACTGCCATATAGGAGGACTGATATTACATAACAGTTCAGTACACTTTTCTTTGTTTCTGTTGCTTCAAGTCTCTTCTTCATCTGTGAGGAGATTGTTCAGATTTCACTGCCATATAGGAGGACTGATATTACATAACAGTTCAGTACACTTTTCTTTGTTTCTGTTGCTTCAAGTCTCTTCTTCATCTGTGAGGAGATTGTCCAGATTTCACTGCCATATAGGAGGACTGATATTACATAACAGTTCAGTACTGTTTTCTTTGTTTCTGTTGCTTCAAGTCTTTTCTTTATCTGTGAGGAGATTGTCCAGCTTTCACTGCCATATAGGAGGACTGATATTACATAACATTTCAGTACTGTTTTCTTTGTTTCTGTTGCTTCAAGTCTCTTCTTCATCTGTGAGGAGATTGTCCAGCTTTCACTGCCATATAGGAGGACTGATATTACATAACAGTTCAGTACTGTTTTCTTTGTTTCTGTTGCTTCAAGTCTTTTCTTTATCTGTGAGGAGATTGTCCAGCTTTCACTGCCATATAGGAGGACTGATATTACATAACAGTTCAGTACTGTTTTCTTTGTTTCTGTTGCTTCAAGTCTCTTCTTCATCTGTGAGGAGATTGTCCAGCTTTCACTGCCATATAGGAGGACTGATATTACATAACAGTCAGTGATACTGTTTTCTTTGTTTCTGTTGCTTCAAGTCTATTTCTTCATCTGTGAGGAGATTGTCCAGATTTCACTGCCATATAGGAGGACTGATATTACATAACAGTTCAGTACACTTTTCTTTGTTTCTATTGCTTCAAGTCTCTTCTTCATCTGTGAGGAGATTGTCCAGCTTTCACTGCCATATAGGAGGACTGATATTACATAGCAGTTCAGTACACTTTTCTTTGTTTCTGTTGCTTCAGTCTCTTCTTCATCTGTGAGGAGATTGAACAGATTCACTGCCATATAGGAGGACTGATATTACATAGCAGTTCAGTACACTTTTCTTTGTTTCTGTTGCTTCAAGTCTCTTCTTCATCTGTTGAGGAGATTGTCCAGATTTCACTGCCATATAGGAGGACTGATATTACATAACAGTTCAGTACACTTTCTTTGTTTCTGTTGCTTCCAAGTCTCTTCTTCATCTGTGAGGAGATTGTCCAGCTTTCACTGCCATATAGGAGGACTGATATTACATAACAGTTCAGTACTGTTTTCTTTGTTTCTGTTGCTTCAAGTCTTTTCTTTATCTGTGAGGAGATTGTCCAGCTTTTCACTGCCATATAGGAGGACTGATATTACATAACAGTTCAGTACACTTTTCTTTGTTTTCTGTTGCTTCAAGTCTCTTCTTCATCTGTGAGGAGATTGTCCAGATTTCACTGCCATAGGAGGACTGATATTGTAACAGTTCAGTACTGTTTTCTTTGTTTCCTGTTGCTTCAAGTCTCTTCTTCATCTGTGAGGAGATTGTCCAGATTTCACTGCCATATAGGAGGGCTGATATTACATAACAGTTCAGTACTGTTTTCTTTGTTTCTGTTGCTTCAAGTCTTTTCTTTATCTGTGAGGAGATTGTCAACTTTCACTGCCATAGGAGGACTGATATTACGCAGTTCAGTACTGTTTTCTTTGTTTCTGTTGCTTCAAGTCTCTTCTTCATCTGTGAGGAGATTGTCCGGCTTTCACTGCCATATAGGAGGACTGATATTACATAACAGTTCAGTACTGTTTTCTTTGTTTCTGTTGCTTCAAGTCTCTTCTTCATCTGTGAGGAGATTGTCCAGCTTTCACTGCCATATAGGAGGACTGATATTACATAACAGTTCAGTACTGTTTTCATCGCTGTTCTGTTGCTTCAAGTCTCTTCTTCATCTGTGAGGAGATTGTCCGTTCACTGCCATATACAGGAGGACTGATATTACATAACAGTTCAGTACACTTTTCTTTGTTTCTGTTGCTTCAAGTCTCTTCTTCATCTGTGAGGGGGAGATTGTCCAGCTTTCACTGCCATATAGGAGGTTTGATATTACATAACAGTTCAGTACACTTTTCTTTGTTTCTGTTGCTTCAAGTCTCTTCTTCATCTGTGAGGAGATTGTTCAGATTTCACTGCCATATAGGAGGACTGATATTACATAACAGTTCAGTACACTTTTCTTTGTTTCTGTTGCTTCAAGTCTCTTCTTCATCTGTGAGGAGATTGCCAGATTTCACTGCCATATGGGAGGACTAATATTACATGACAGTTAGTACACTTTCTTTGTTTCTGTTTGGCACAAGTCTCTTCTTCATCTGTGAGGAGATTGTCCAGCTTTCACTGCCATATAGGAGGACTGATATTACATAACAGTTCAGTACTGTTTTCTTTGTTTCTGTTGCTTCAAGTCTTTTCTTTATCTGTGAGGAGGAGATTGTCCAGCTTTCACTGCCATATAGGAGGACTGATATTACATAACAGTTCAGTACACTTTTCTTTGTTTCTGTTGCTTCAAGTCTCTTCTTCATCTGTGAGGAGATTGTCCAGATTTCACTGCCATATAGGAGGACTGATATTACATAACAGTTAGTACTGTTTTCTTTGTTTCTGTTGCTTCAAGTCTCTTCTTCATCTGTGAGGAGATTGTCAGATTTCACTGCCATATAGGAGGGCTGATATTACATAAGTTCAGTACTGTTTTCTTTGTTTCTGTCGCTTCAAGTCTCTTCTTCATCTGTGAGGAGATTGTCCAGATTTCACTGCCATATAGGAGGACTGATATTACATAACAGTTCAGTACACTTTTCTTTGTTTCTGTTGCTTCAAGTCTCTTCTTCATCTGTGAGGTGATTGTCCAGATTTCACTGCCATATAGGAGGACTGATATTACATAACAGTTCAGTACTGTTTTCTTTGTTTCTGTTGCTTCAAGTCTCTTCTTCATCTGTGAGGAGATTGTTCAGATTTCACTGCCATATAGGAGGACTGATATTACATAACAGTTCAGTACACTTTTCTTTGTTTCTGTTGCTTCAAGTCTCTTCTTCATCTGTGAGGAGATTGTCCAGATTTCACTGCCATATAGGAGGACTGATATTACATAACAGTTCAGTACTGTTTTCTTTGTTTCTGTTGCTTCAAGTCTCTTCTTCATCTGTGAGGAGATTGTTCAGATTTCACTGCCATATAGGAGGACTAATATTACATAACAGTTCAGTACACTTTTCTTTGTTTCTGTTGCTTCAAGTCTCTTCTTCATCTGTGAGGAGATTGTCCAGCTTTCACTGCCATATAGGAGGACTGATATTACATAACAGTTCAGTACTGTTTTCTTTGTTTCTGTTGCTTCAAGTCTTTTCTTTATCTGTGAGGAGATTGTCCAGCTTTCACTGCCATATAGGAGGACTGATATTACATAACAGTTCAGTACACTTTTCTTTGTTTCTGTTGCTTCAAGTCTCTTCTTCATCTGTGAGGAGATTGTCCACATTTCACTGCCATATAGGAGGACTGATATTACATAACAGTTCAGTACTGTTTTCTTTGTTTCTGTTGCTTCAAGTCTCTTCTTCATCTGTGAGGAGATTGTCCAGATTTCACTGCCATATAGGAGGACTGATATTACATAACAGTTCAGTACACTTTTCTTTGTTTCTGTTGCTTAAAGTCTCTTCTTCATCTGTGAGGAGATTGTCCAGATTTCACTGCCATATAGGAGGACTGATATTACATAACAGTTCAGTACTCTTTTCTTTGTTTCTGTTGCTTCAAGTCTCTTCTTTATCTGTGAGGAGATTGTCCAGCTTTCACTGCCATATAGGAGGACTGATATTACATAACAGTTCAGTACTGTTTTCTTTGTTTCTGTTGCTTCAAGTCTTTTCTTCATCTGTGAGGAGATTGTCCAGATTTCACTGCCATATAGGAGGACTGATATTACATAACAGTTCAGTACTGTTTTCTTTGTTTCTGTTGCTTCAAGTCTCTTCTTCATCTATGAGGAGATTACCGAGCATATACTGTCATATTGGACAGATATTGCATAACAGTTCATTAATTTTTCTTTGTTTCTAATAAAATTATTGTTTTTTAATTAACTGTATAGCATTTAGTGAATTAAATAGTTGTCTTGTGAATTTGGTGAGATAGAATATCATGGATCAAGCATGCGAGCAATGAGGAAGTTTTGGAAATGATGGAAACAAAAAGGAAATTAATACTGAGCATCAGGAAGAGACAGCTGCAGTTCCTGGGACATGAAATGAGGAAAGAGGGCTTGGAGAACCTGATACTAACAGGCCAGATAGAGGGAAAAAGAGACAGGGGAAAGCAACGGGTAACATATTTGAAGGACCTAATCAGGTGGATGATGGAACGAGAGTTGCATGGTGTAACAGGAGAAGGCGTGCTAAGAGCCACCATTGATAGGGAGACGTGGAAGGTCATGATCGCCTACGTCCTGAAAGGACAGGGCACATAGAAGAAGAAGTAATTGCAAACTCTATCCATGGGCCTGGCAGGGTGTACCTCCTATCAGTGAAAACAGAAAGATCAAAAACATCTCCTCAAAGACGATGAAGAGACTTGACGCAACAGAAACAAAGAAAAAAGCACTGAATAACGAGCATTACTAACTATGAACAAGACGAGATATCTCTGGACATGGTTAGCGGAGCGGGAAAATATATACATTCACCAATTGAATAAAGGGTTCATTTGGAAAATCCCTGAAGGTTATCCGGGTCAACAAGCACATGATGAAGGTCTAAGTCCAATCGTCCGTATGTGAGTTATATAAATAATGATCACGCCTCATCCACAAAATTCAGAAAGACGAATGCTTTATCTAAAAGATAAACAAAATATTATTCTTTGTTTCTTCTGTGGTGTAAACATGGAATCTCGTATTGCTCAGCCTACATCTTCATGCTTTATTGCCTAAATTATACCCGAATGTAAACGGATCAGAGCTAATACAAGACAAGACGATAGTATTTTATGATGTTTTTCTCTTGTTTCTTCTTAAATTTCTTTAGACGTTTCCTTTGGATTCCAAGCGTCGATTCACTGGAATATAGATTCCGGTTCCGTTAAGCATTCATGTGCATAAAACAAAACAAAATGCCTTGGTTCTTGTTTGCATTTCATATTTTATAACTTTATCTGATCCTTTTTTAATTCCGAAACAAGAGGCATTATTTGTCGTTGTTATGTATCGTCAGATCTCAAGAACAAGGATCATTGCATATAAGATCCGCTCACTGACTTATTTAGACTTACCTTCTCACACTCACACTCTCTCCCTCTCCCTCTCTCTCTCCCTCTCTCCCTCTCTCTCTCCCTTCCCTCTCCCTCTCCCTCTCTCTCTCTCCCTCTCTCTCTCTCTCCCTCTCTCCCTCTCTCTCTCCCTCTCTCCCTCTCCCTCTCTCTCTCTCTCTCTCTCCCTCTCTCTCTCCCTCTCTCCCTCTCTCCCTCCCTCCCTCTCCCTCTCTCCCTCTCTCTCCCTCCCTCTCTCTCTCTCTCTCTCTCTCTCTCTCTCTCTCTCTCCCTCCCTCTCTCCCTCCCTCCCTCCCTCTCTCCCTCTCTCTCCCTCCCTTCCTCTCCCTCTCCCTCTATCTCCCTCTCTCCCTCTCCCTCTCTCCCTCTCTCTCTCTCTCTCTCTCTCACACACACACAAACACACAGTAAAATTAATGACAGCAGCAGCAGCCAGGAATGGCCATTTCTTGAAAGGCATGGACTCACTCGGACAGACACACGCTCGTCTGCATTCTGAAGATGAGATTTTGATCTCGAAATATTAATGTATAATAAATAGGTAATACCCAACAACTTCCTTACCTCCCATTATTTTACTAAACGCATTGTGACAGCCTTCAAAATCTAACCATAAACCATATATATGTGTGTGTGTGTGTGTGTGTGTGTGTGTGTGTGTGTGTGTGAAAAGTGTATGTATATAATTATAAATATCAATATATATATATATAAATATGTAATTTGTTATATATATTATATTGTTTACATATTATATATGCGTGGTACTTATTTAAAAGCGCTCAATATCAGTGATAGAGCAAACATATTCACACCTATCTATATGAATATATATACATATATATATATATATATATATATATATATATATATATATATAGTATATCGAGGCAGCAAGTAATTTTCTAAACATATGCTATTAAATATATGAGACAATGAATGTCTATTATGTTTAATCATGAGCCGTTCTAACCGTCGTATTTTTGCTTTAATTTCAGTTGAAAATAAAGACAAAAATTCTCCAACATTTGGATAATTATTTATTGGTTTTCTTCTAAACTTTCGGCTCACATGAGCCATCTTCAGAGAGGTAGTTTAAACCGAAATATTATAAAATCCACCATCACCGACGATTTTATTTTGTGTTGACATAAAACTCCGCTTGGCAACGGCAATAGTTACCAAAAATAATAAATGCAGTTCTTAAGTTTACGATGCGGTTTTATGACGTCACACCGCGGG
Organism: Ascarosepion bandense; assembly: GCA_037127315.1. Taxonomy (NCBI): domain Eukaryota; kingdom Metazoa; phylum Mollusca; class Cephalopoda; order Sepiida; family Sepiidae; genus Ascarosepion; species Ascarosepion bandense. Next base: position 4,212,778 of record JBBBDQ010000299.1, on the reverse strand, counting down.
ATAGCGCGAAATGACAACAAAACCATGTAGTCAAATGCAATGTAATATGTTATTTCCTGTTTTAAAGTTGATTTTATTGAGTGTTGGTTGTTTTGATTTGATGTACATGGCCTCCAATATCTGCAGGTTCCTCTTACTGTGTGTATGAGTAAGGATCACCGTATTGTTGACCAAAATCTGTGTGATATTACCTACATGTTTATGTTTTTCAGAGAAATGTTGTTTAATAGTACTCTGATCAGAAAGATGACATGTAAGTCTACGGGAGAGCGTGGTTG
>JBBBDQ010000299.1:4147500-4210000 GCA_037127315.1 Ascarosepion bandense | reverse complement strand
ACATCATGAGAGTAATATTTCCGCTAGGAGAAGGGCCACATTGGAAAAGTAATATGTTTGCTTAAGCAACATTTTGAGCCAATCGACCATTTTTGCGTCTGTTCTTACAGAAAACAAGATGTAGTCAGTCTCAAATGAACACCAGTCATTTTAGAAATCGATCAATGGCCGAACAGTTGGTTGCCCGGGTTTTAACGGAAGTAGTCACAAAAGCGGAAGTGTAAAATGGCGTATTTATTATAAAAGAGTACTGAATTAAGCATGTCATAAGAAACAAAGGAAGAGACACAAATTCGGGCTGTTTTTTGAAGAGAAACCAACAGATTAATTAGCTTCAAATGTCAAATCATGAAATTTATATATATGTTTGTTTGTGTGTGTAGAGAATAAAATCGTTGAAAAGATCTATCATTGACTAGCAGTATAGCCCGGCGTTGCTCGGGTGTAATGAAAGCTTGAAAACTAATCTATGGTCCTGGAGTTTAGACTCTTTAGACGTTGGCACGAAAGACTAAAAAGCAATAGTTGTTTCCAGTTAAAGCAAAATCGTAGACTGAAAAACAAATGAATGGATGTAAGTCAAATTTTGATTTCCTGGTATCGATATCAAATAAGTTTTTTTCGTCGTAAACTGAATTTTGAAGGCTAAATAAGTCCTCTGAATAAATGGTATCATGGCTGAGACTAAGAACTACAATTATACCTACTTAGAGCCAAACCCGAAGCAAAAACTAAAATAAAAGGGCTGAAAAACTGATTTTAATCAGACCCGGTATCTTGTCTTTTATATATATATATTATCGATTTTCTGCACTATTGTAACAACTGCAACCTTGAAACTTCTGAATATCGTTTCTTATATCTTTGTCTATGAGTGTATTAAATTTGTTTAAAATCGGACCACTCCTTCTATAACCCGATTTTTTCGATTATCGATTTTCGATATTTGTCGGGTGTACCTCGACACAAAACCTAGCTAAGTACACTCACAGACGCTTATAGTACAACTGTGTACATTTTCAAGGAAATCGGTTCAGCCGTTTCAGAGTCTATAGGTAACGGATACACACGCACCCAGACAAACACACACACACACACACACACACACACACACACAAAGTTCCATTTATAAATAAGTTTAGATAGATTTAACAGAAATCAATATACTCATTATGCATATATGAGTATGTAGCCGGCACTTCGACATAGTGTATTGGTTTGTAAGCTTGTTTCAATAGATCAATTACGACTGAATAGTTAGTTCGATGCTTACTGGGTGCTCCATACTTTCGGCCTTGTGTCACATCTAAGCACAAACGAATATAAACTTTTGACCAAAGGTTAAATAACAGAGTAGATTGGGTTCTCTAGCCTTGAATGACAATCAGTCAAGGAATAGGACTATTCTCAATTCTAAACAATGAAGAAATCATTGCGAAGTCTCTCATATAACCTAGTCAATAAATCATGGCAATTCACCGATATTCAAGAAAGAAAGATGTAGAGTGCCATGATTTTGTAAGTCATGAAGGAATACATCTTTAAAAACCTGTGGGTGCGTAGACATGCTTGATAGTAAAAACCTGTGGGTGCGTAGACATGCTTGATAGTATATGCATACAAACGAATACTTTTTATGCGAAACGTTAAGTAAAAAGGTAGATTGGATTCTCTAGCCTTGATTGGCAACCTGTCTAGAAGAATGACTAACCTGAATTCTGAACAAAGCAGAAGGCAACATGAAGTTGCTACACTAAGTTTTTCAATAAGTCGTAGTGATTCAGAGTTAATCAAAGAAGGAAGCTGTGAAGAGTAATGGTTGCTTACATCCTGACGCAACTCCATCATTGTGTAACAGACATATTGTGAGCAACGAACTCGCAGCACAATAGTCTGATCTAGAGTGCTACATTGCTCCACAGCGAAGAGTACGATCGCCGAGATTAAAAAACGTCGAGTCTCGTCAGTACTTAAATGGGTGATCGCGTTGAAATACCGGATACTGTAAGCTTGGATGTACGGGTGGTATGGTTGACAGACACATCAGGTATTAACACGCATTCAAATCTGATCCCCCAAAGTTAAGCACCGTCGAGCCTGGTCAGTACTTAGATGGGTGACCACCTGAGAACCCCATACGCTGTAAGTTTGGATGTACGGTTGATATGGTTGACGGTAATACCAGGTTGTAACACGGATTCTAATCTAATCCCCAAAGTTAAGTATCGTCGAGCCTGGTCAGTACCTAGATGGGTGACCACCTGAGAACCCCATACGCTGTAAGCTTGGATGTACGGTTGGTATGGTTTCACTGAAATATATAATATGGTACACCAGTTCTCGCACGATCAGCGAAATTAAGCAACGTCGAACCTGGTCAGTGCCTAAATGGGTGACCGTTTGGGAATATCATGTGCTTTAAGTTGTGATGTAAGAGTGGTATAATCGATAAAGGTTCGAAATAGAAGACTGGAGAGCCGAGTTGGAATTGAACTCACAACTCTTTGAGTCAAGTCACTGGTTCCAACCAAAGCTCTAATCCACTGAGCCATGTGTCCTCGAGGTGTCGTGAGTTCAATATATGGCTACAGCAGTGCTGAACAAAAACTTAGAGAGTTTAGTGAAAGAGAGATAACGGACACTAAGTCATCTAGAGGAGGCATGACTTGTTGAACTAGAATAACCTGCCACGGTGATTGAAATAAAAGATTCAGTTCGAATTACCAATGCTAGAAGAAGACCGGGGCGAGCAAAATGACTTTAAATGTGTTCATATCCGTCTGTGGGTTTGTCGTTCTATCTGGCTCTCTTTATATACTTTTCACTATATATATATATATATATATATATATATATATATATATATCCTTAGTTCCTGGGTATGACGGTAAACTGCATCCGGCAGCAAGGTTGGGAGGTTGGGAGGTTGTGAGGAGCATGGAACCACTTCTTAATTGCTGCTGTTCCCAGGTCCACCCTGACCCGGAGTAGTAGCACCTGTTAAGGTCCCAGCTATGGGCAAATAGAGGCACCTAGCGGTGGTGTAATGGTTAGCAAGGTTGTCTCGCTTGAATCATTACAATTGATTAGTGAGTTCGATCTTCCCTTACTTTCGGCCGTGTGACACGTTTAAGCTAAGCTTAGAAAATCACCTTCCACCAGGTTTGTTACGGAAACAGTAAAATGCTGCCCTATACACCATTGGGTGTAACGGATGATGATCTGATATGGGCAAATAGGTAGATGCCACTGATATTTCTTCATTCTTTATATTGCTATATAGTTGTCTTTTTTTTTTTAATCATAAGTTCATCCAATACTAACCCCCATGACACCTAAGGTAGACTCATCAGTGTTGTAGTGTAATGGATATCGGCTCGGAAAGAAAAATCGGGAAACCGAGTTTGAATTCGAGTTCATTTCATTCACTTACCCACGGTCCTGGGTATGACAGTAAACTGCATCCAGCAGCAAGGCCTCTGATTAGGAGGTTGTGAGGAACATGGAACCACCTCTTAATTGCTGTTGTTCCCAAGTCCACCCTGACCCGGAGTGGTAGCACCTGTTAAGTTCCCAGTTATGGGGGAAAATGGATAAGCCCCAAACTGGGGTCCAAACCCAATGAAAGTATAAAACACGTCGAAATGTGTGTCCCACATGCGTCGACGTCTGTAGTCATTATGGGTGGGATTTTAGAAATGCACAAATAAAAACGCCTAAGTTGAAAGCAAATGCTTTCTTCTTCTTCACAATTTCTTTTTTTTTTTTTTTTTTTTTTTTTGAGATTCGCCATTTTGGATTTATCGCTATTATTAAATATTTTCTTTTAAAAATGTTTTCTACATTTTTTCAAGTGACAGCGACCTAGTTTGAGTTCCATTAAGATTTTACAAATTTTTAAACTTTTCATCAAGCAACTGTACCATATTTCAGGTTTAAAATAGTAGCCAATCTTAGCTAGATGCCACTGTATTTCTTCATTTTTTATATTGCTCTATAATTGTTTTTTTTTTAAATAATAAGTTCATCCAATACTAACCCCCATGACACCTAAGGTAGACTCGTCAGAGTTGTAGCGTATCGGATTAGAAAAAAAAATCGGGAAAACGAGTTCGAATTCCAGTTCATTTCATTCACTTACCCACGGTCCTGGGTATGATGGTAAACTGCATCCGGCAGCAAGACCTCTGATTAGGAGGTTGTGAGGAACGTGGAACTTTTATAGAAAAATATACATTTTTGAAAAATAATATTACCAACAATACTTTTCTGAAGGAAAAAATTATTACTATAACACATTTTTTATGAAAAAAAAACAATTGTTGCCATAATACATTTTCGAAAGAAAAACATTATAACCAACAATACATTTTTGAATGCAAAACTAGAAGACCTCTTCAGTTTTCTAAAATAAATAAAATTAAAAAATAAATTTTTCATCAAAATCTGACTAAATTAACCTTCTCACGATAACCGAACATTTAAAAAAGTACCTTAAAACTCCACCTTTTTGGCATTAAATAACCCACAGATGTTGATATGTCGTTTAACAAAATTCACTCTCTCATTCACTCTCTCTCTCTCTCTCTCTCTCTCTATATATATATATATATATATATATAGGGGGGGGGGGCAAACTACGACCCGCCAAAGGAATTCATGTAGCCCGCCAAAAGTTAGTAAATTTGAAAGAGAAAGTTCTTCTTCTTCTTCTATGTGCCCTGTCCCTTCAGGACGTAGGCGATCATGGATCTCCACGTCTCCCTATCCCTTGTGGCTCTTAGTATGTTTGCTCCTGTTGCTCCTGGCAACCCCCGTTCCGTCATCCACCTGATCAGGCCCTGCAAATATGTTATCCGCTGCCTTCCTCTGTCTCTCCTTCCTTCTATCTGACCAGTCAGTATCAGGTTCTCCAGGCTTTCCTTCCTCATTGCATGTCCCAGGAACTTCAGTTGTCTCTTCCTGATGCTCAGCATCAATTTCCTTTTTGTTGCCATTCTTTCTAACACTTCGTCGTTGCTTGTATGCTCAGTCCACGATATCCGTAGCATCCTTCTGTAGAACCACATTTCGGCCGCTTCCAGTTTTGTCCTCATTTTCGATGATATTGTCCAGCATTCACAGCCGTACTGAAGAACTGACATCACGTAGCAGTCTAGCACTCTTTTCTTCGTTTCTATTGAGATCTTCCTGTGTGTTAGTATTTTGCTCATCTTCTGGAACGCGTCCTTTGCCATGCCAATTCGCCTTCGGATCTCCGTGTCGCACTTTCCATCTCCTGTTAGAACACTTCCTAGGTACTTAAATTCTTGGACTTGTTTGATTCTGTTATCCCCCACCTGTATTTGGCATTTTGGGTTGTATCTTTTGCTGATGACCATGCACTCAGTTTTCTTAAAGTTTATTTGTAGTCCCATCTTGTCACTCTCCACTGCTACTTTCTGTATGAGATCTTGCAGTTTCCTTTCCGTGTCCGCAATCAGTACTGTATCGTCCGCGTATCTTATGTTGTTCAGGTTGTGGCCTCCAATAATAAATCCTGGTGTGTCATCTAGGGTCCTCAAAATATTCTCGCTGTATAGGTTGAACAAATCCGGTGAAAAGACACAGCCTTGTCTTACGCCTTTTTCTATCTTTGTGTATCTACTGAGGTCGTTACCTGTCCGTATGCAGGCCGTTTGCTGCCAGTAGAGATTCTTGATTATTCTTATATCTTTGCCGAAAATGTCGAGGTTTCCTATCATTTCCATCAATTCTTTGTGTCGTATTTTGTCGAATGCTTTCGCGTAATCAATGAAGCATAGGTACAAGTCTTTCTTCATTTGTAATGCCCTTTCAGAGAGCATCCTAATCATGAATATGGCGTTCCTTGTTCCAGTGTCTTTGACGAACCCGCACTGTTCCTGTCCTATCTCTGGCCTGATTCTGCTTCTCGCTCTATTCATCAGGATTCTGACAATCAGTTTTGTAATGTGACTCATTAAGCTGATAGTTCTGTGTAGTTCACACTCGTTTGCACCTGGTTTCTTCGGCAGTGCTATAAATATCGACTTGCATAGGTCGTCTGGTATTATTCCGCTGCTATGAAAGTTACCAAGCCAATATTGTAAACCTTTACACTTGACGAGTAAAATGGCTGATCTGACAACTTTGTTAACCGCGCCAATAATTTTATTGCCTTTCATTTGAATCATTTCAGTATCCTGGCGGACGTGGGGCATTTTTTTTTTCAGCCAAGCTTTTATTATCTTACAAATTTTACCCAATATGATTTATTCGAAGTCATATAAAAAGGGGAAAACTTAAGACGAATGCCCGGTGTTTAACGAAGAGTGGACCGAAGTGTATTTCTTTACTGACAGAGTTACAGTTGTATGTTTGATTTATTATGAACCAATTTCTGTATTTAAGGAAAACAGTTTGAAAAGGAAATTTCAAACCAAGCACACCAACTTTAAACCCAATTTATCAAAGCAAGAACTGAAAAACAAGACAACTGATCTGGTAAAATGATTGAAGCAACAGGAAACTATGTTTGAGAAAACTTAATCTTTACAAAGGAACGCGACAAAAACAAATTCTGTTTTGGCAATATATATATATATATATATATATACATATATATAATGAGAAATTGTAGGAGGATTTGAAATATTAAGTAAGTAATTCATCGAGTTTTATTCAACCTCCACAGAATGCTGAAAACACTGGACGGCCGTTTCGTCCTATATTTGGGACTCATCAGCAGTGCGCATCCACTACCAGGAATTGAAACCCAGACAGTTGCGTTATTAAGCAAATGTCATACCACAGGCCCCGGTGACGAAAAGGTGACGAATTAAATTCGATATAGCGCCGCTGATTCACATATTACGTAGTGGAACTCTGCTGAACTCCTTTTACCCATAGGACTGTGCCTTCAAGACCCACGACTATTATCACCAAGCCGCTCACACTGGTGCATTAGAAGCCGGTTTAAGCAACGATATACAGATGAGAAATTATAGGAGGATTTGAAATATTAAGTAAGTGATATATATATATATAATTATCCGCAGACAGATCTGTTTCGCTGTATCATAGCTCATCAGTACGGTTAGACTCCGATTGCTTTTAACCCAGGATTGAAACCCGACCGAATTGGTGTCAGTCTGAGATTCTACCTCTGAGCTATGGGCGCTCGATAGAAAAACGCGTACTTTTTAGCGCGTATATTATCATTATACAAGCCCAATAGCTGAGAGTGTTCTAATTCATTGCTGAATGAACGATGCGTAGTTGCTAGAGTAGCTACTGTTTTTCAAAGTCTACCATTCAATCAGAGAGTGAAAGCGCAAATGGTCATCCAATCAATCTGTTCATATCTATCTAATTTACCATCCCTAAATATTTATGATATTGTCTGATAAATATATTATTTATTCTTTTCTCTAACTCATTGTGTCTCTTGTAGTTTATCACCTTGCTTTGGTGAAATAATTAAAAAAACGATCTCTCCAACTCTGAAACTAATTAGCGTTAAGCAGTAATGACAAAACAGCTACGGATACAACTTCCATTGGTGCGCATAAGATGTCTTCAAGACAACACGCAATTGCGTAGCTAACCTGAAAGAAACAGACTATGTTGGATAATATAATTAAAACAAAATTATTTTATCATTTTCTCTTGTAAATATATCTATTCTCTGATTGTACTGCCTTTTTTTTTTCAATGTAGAACACGATAGAAAATGCAAGAGATCTGCTTACAACGCCATTTTTTATGTTATCCGGTGCAGACAAGAAGCTTCCTGCTTAGCGATGTAAGTAAATCTAAATAAACAAATAGCAAATTCTGTCTGTCTGTCAGTGTGTTTGTCTGTCCTTTAACTCGGACCACACTTGCTCTATATAGATTATACCATTTTAGAGTTATGAGGATCTGTCCTTTATCCGATGATTCAACATCCAGCATTAAGATTTGTCTACGGATGAGGAGAGAACAGGTAAAATTCAATTTTAAAATGACTGAAAAAGATTAGTGATTAAAAAATCATTTATATTAAGTTTCAAGTAATACAAAGACTTTGTGAATTCAAAAAAAATAGTTTTAAGTTCAGTTTAGAATATACCAAAAATTTTGAATTGAGGGAATCAATTGTATTTCACAAAATTCCAATGAATCAGAGATAAAGTGAAAGGTTTGGTGACGTAAGGTTTTGAAGTTCATCAGAGTTTGTAACTCTCAGCCTGAACTGGAATTTCAGACCAAATCTGAGTTTTGACCCAAATTGGTCTTTTAACCAGAACTGGTCTTATAGTCCGAATCAGAGTTAAAGAAAGGTTTTGAAGTTTCATGAAGGGAACTGAAGAATATAAAGTTACTAGCAGTATAGCCCGGCGTTGCTCGGGTGTAATGAAAGCTTTAAAACTAATCCATGGTCCTGGAGCTCAGACTCTTTGGACGTTGGCACGAAAGATTAAAAAGCAATAGTTGTTTCCAGTTAAAGCGAAACCGTAGACTGAAAGAAAAACGAATGGATGTAAGTCAAATTTTGATTTCCTGATATCGATATCAAATAAGTCTTTTTCGTCGTAAACTAAATTTTGAAGGCTAAATAAGTCCTCTGAGTAAACGGTATCATGGCTGAGACTAAGAACTACAATTATACCTACTTAGAGCCAAACCCGAAGCAAAAACTAAAATAAAAGGGCTGAAGAAATACAGACATACAGGCAGATAAACAGACACACACAAACATCTTGCCTTTTATATATATATATTATCAATTTTCTGCCCTATTGTAAGAACTGCAACCTTGAAACATCTGAATATCGTTTCTTATGTCTTTGTCTCTGAATGTATCAAATTTGATTAAAATCGGACCACCCCTTCTATAACCCGATTCTTTCGATTATCGATTTTCGATATTTATCGGGGATACCTAGACACAAACCCTACTTAAGAACACTCGCAGCCGCTTATAGTACAATTATGTAAATTTCCTGATATCGATATCAAATAAGTCTTTTTCGTCGTAAACTAAATTTTGAAGGCTAAATAAGTCCTCTGAGTAAACGGTATCATTGCTGAGACTAAGAACTACAATTATACCTACTTAGAGCCAAACCCGAAGCAAAAACTAAAATAAAAGGGCTGAAAAAATACAGACATACAGGCAGATAAACAGACACACACAAACATCTTGCCTTTTATATATATATATTATCAATTTTCTGCCCTATTGTAAGAACTGCAACCTTGAAACATCTGAATATCGTTTCTTATGTCTTTGTCTCTGAATGTATCAAATTTGATTAAAATCGGACCACCCCTTCTATAACCCGATTCTTTCGATTATCGATTTTCGATATTTATCGGGGATACCTAGACACAAATCCTACCTAAGAACACTCGCAGCCGCTTATAGTACAATTATGTAAATTTTCAAGAAAATCAGTTCAGCCGTTTCGGAGTCTATAGGTAACGGACACACACACACACAGACACACGCACATACACACAAAGTTCCACTTATAAATAAGTTTAGATTTCTGTAAAATTATCATTGGTGTTTTCTAAGTTGGACTAGAGGTCCATTTATTTTTGGGTGACAGTTCTAATTAACTCTCTGCATGAACTAATATAAAAGTCTGCAGATAATGCAGTTCTTTAGCTAGTTATAAATAAGCTCGTTTCCGAACGAGAAATCGGAGAGTTCAGTTCGAACTCCAGTTACATTCGTTGCATTCACTACCCGGTAACCCTTGAGAAAGGTATTAATCCATCTCTTCCTTCCAGCTATGGGTCAAAATAACAGGACAGATTGGGTTCTATAGCCTTGGTTGTCAACCAGTCTACCGCAGAAAGTAATGGTAACCTACTGCGGAAAAATTTCTACCTAGTGTATCATGTATAACACTGAACAGACTGACTGATAAATTAGCTAATTTAATCTTTGATATTCAAATGCCATATTACATTTCTAGTTTCATATTTCACAACCCTCTGATTCCTTCCTCCACCAGGTTTCCTCGTATCGATCGAGACTCCCTTTATTGATCTTTATTGAATTTTCTACCGAGTTCTCTGAAACGATGGTTAATATTTGATCTCCGTAAATAAAAAGAAAAATTCCATATCTGATTCCATTAACGCGACGATTACGCTTTTAAATTACTGAATTTGGTTACACAAGGAAGGGAAATTTATCCTTATTTTTTTTTTTACTAGCTTTTTGTACGATATATTACGTGTCCATAATGGTATTTGTGTCACTACACGTGTTGACTCTCCTCAGGTGAACAAATTTGTGATTTCACATATCGAAAACGGATCTCGATGTGTGAAGATTTTTTTATGTAGCATTTAATGTAGCATATTTTTTTATGTAGCATTTAATGTAGCATATTTTTTATGTAGCATTTAGTGTAGCATACTTTTTTATGTAGCATTTAATGTAGCATACTTTTTTATGTAGCATTTAATGTAGCATATATTTTTATGTAGCATTTAATGTAGCATATTTTTTATGTAGCATTTAATGTAGCATATTTTTATGTAGCATTTAATGTAGCATATTTTTTATGTAGCATTTAATGTAGCATACTTTTTTTATGTAGCATTTAATGTAGCATATATTTTTATATAGCATTTAATGTAGCATATTTTTTATGTAGCATTTAATGTAGCATATTTTTTATGTAGCATTTAATGTAGCATATTTTTTATGTAGCATTTAATGTAGCATATTTCATGTCAAGATGTTAAGCAATTAACTTTAACCATGATTTTTTTTTAAGCTTAAGGCTGATTTTGTGTGTGTGTGTGTGTGTGTGTGTGTGTGTGTGTGTGTGTGTGTGTGTGTGTGTGTGTGTCTGTTATTTTGTATAATTCGTGCATTTAGTCTAACTAGCATCATAACACAGCGTTGCCCGTGCAACTCAGAACATTTTAGTAATAGGAGAAGATAATATGGAAATCATTTATTGGAAGTTGGAAAGGAGAGCTGAGGCTGTTAGTTAAATGTTTATAATATTAAATGGATAAATTTCTTTAAAACACGGTTATATAAAAAACAAATAATTACAAAAAAAGTTGTTGTTGCAAAATTGTTCAAAAATTCCATTAAAAAAATATATTTTCTTTTGTTTTGCGTAAACGTGATTCGATGTTTTTTGTAACATTGTAAACAACATTGCGTTTGTTTTTGTTTCAAAATTACGGGGGAAAATATTTACATGTTGACTAAATGAATGTAACATAAAAATAAAAATTATTTATTTTGTTTTACTGAAATTAGAAATATAAAAACTATTACGCTTTCAGTTCAGAAAATTTCGATGAATATTTAAAAATGTAGACATTTAATTTTAGAGGAAAAAGTTACATTAATGCCGCACGATTTACAGACAGTTGATTTCCTGCATGAAATATTTAGTGAAAAAAAAAGCTTTAATTTTTTTTTAATTTTATTTTCTGAAGTATGAAATATTAAGTCAGAAAAAAAGACTTAAATAATTAAATTAATCATTGGCACTTTTTTTTACATATTTTCTTTTTGTTTGAAAAAACATTTTTTAATATTTCTTTTGTTTTAAATTTACGGGGAAAAATATTCACATTTTTTTTTTGTTGACCAAATATATTTTAGTTTTGTTGACCAAACATATTTTAGTTTTATTCCGACGTTTCAACAATTGTTGAAACGTCGGAATAAAACTAAAATATGTTTTACGGAGCAAATGTAAACAATCGGCTCCATTGGCCAAAAAGTGCGAAAGGGAAAAAGGGAAAGGGCAACTCAAAAAGTATGTGTCGTCCTGGCTTCCCTTTAGATATGTGTCCTTGGAAAGTTTGAATGGCGTAGCTCAAAAATTGTAGGCGTGCATAGGAAACAGTTACACACAGACTCACAGATTGCCTTTTATATATATAGATCATATAAACCAAGCATTAAACAGTGAACACTTCAGATAACATTTTTGGCAACAACTGCGTCAGACTAAAAACCTATTGACGTATCTTCGCATATATATATATATATATATATATATATATATATATATATATATATTATAAATTATATTTTAGAACATGTACAATTTTTATATATATATATCCACTACAAATTGTACATTTGGTTTCGACATTAGACTTCCAATGTCACATCAGGTGGTGTGGAAAGGAATGAAAGACCTCTTTTCTTATATTTGGGAGTTGTGTGTGGGATGTTGGTGGGGTTTTAGCGATAAGGGAATAAGTCTTGTAAATTGTCCGTTAGAATTTTGAAGAAAGTAGGGTAGGTAGGGAATATAGTTGATTCATGAAAGTGTGTTTTTTTGACCGCCTGGCTAGCCTTTATTCTGTGGTTTTTATTAGAGGGGGAGAATAAGGAGGTGCAAAGGGTGGAAAAGGATGGGATTGAACCCTTTCTTTAATGTTTATTTGTACAACTATAGAATATGTTTGTATTTAAGCACAGTTTTATAATTAATCTAATTTTGTATATTTAATCTTAATTTTGAATTTAGGAAATTACTTTTTTCTATAAAACTTTAAATTAGATTTGATTATAGTTCGTGGTGTGTAAGAGGTAAAATTTGATATAAGAGGGTTGTTAGTACTATAAAGGTTTATTGTCTCTAGGGGGGGTCATAGTTTTGGCATGTGCAGTATTTTTCAGCATGATTGCAAGGTTAGTTCTTTATTGTGTTTGCAGTTTACTGTGGTTTCATGCCTCTCGTTTGGAAAGGAATGGAAGACCTTTTTTCTTATATTTGGGAGTTATGTTTAATTTTTTGGATGTTGTAAATTTTTCTTCGTTCCTTATTCACTCGGATATATATATATATATATATATATATATATATATAAAAAGTGCGAGAATCCGTGAACGTTTTGTTTAAAGTGTAGATTTATTGTTGCTATTTTTATTAATATTACTAGCTTTTTGTACGATATATTACGTGTCCATAATGGTATTTGTGTCGCTACACGTGTTGACTCTCCGCAGGTGAATAAACTTGTGATTTCACATATTGAAAATGGATCTCGATATGTGAAGTCACAAGTTTATTCGCCTGAAGATAGTCAACATTAAACTCGAAACACGTGTGCCGACAAAAATACTATTATGGACTCTTAATACATGATACAAAAAGCAAGTAATATTAATAACAATGGCAACAATAAATCTACACTTTAAACAAAATTTTCACGGCTTCTCGCACTTTTTATTCTATACCAATTTCTCTCGTTGGAACAAGCGCTATTTCTGTTATATATATGAATAGATGTAAATACATAAATATATATATATATATATATATATATATATATATATATATATATAGTGCTCTATGCAATATGACATATTATGAACTGATCATTTTTCAAAAAACGAACTGTTCATAATATGCACCTGATGATTGCATAATGGATGAAACTCCGAGTTGTACTTAAAACTCAGGATAATATGTATATTTATATATATTCCCTGAATACATCGTAAAATTAAGGATATGGAATTAGTAAATACTAAACATGTCAAGTACAGTTATAACAAATTTTGTATAGGATATAAACCGTATAGGATATATTTACCGATAAAATGCAGCCGTAACTTCTACTCCAACAGTTTCTTTCCTCGCACTTCCCGACTGTGGAATTCTCTTCCAAACGATTGCTTCCCCGACGGCTACAATCTCCAGGAGTTTAAATGTAAGGTCAATAGACACCTCCTAACACACTAACCTGCTCGACACTCATCCTCGCTATCCTTACTCATCTATCACCTTTCTCCTGATATTCCCTATGTCTATCCACTCCTTCTCTTTACCTTCCCCTATGTAGCCCCATGCGCAATAGTGGCAGTGGAATGCCTTGCTTGGGGTGAGATGATTAAAAAAAATAAAAAAATAAAAATAAATTGAACCTATACTAGACTTTATTAAGGATATTTCCACACAACACTTAAAGTTGCTACATATCATTAACTTAAAATCACGAGTTATGTTCTTAAATAATTCCGTCAGTCAAGACTTTCCATTCATATTGCCAAACCAGTTCAGAAATATCTAAACTGCCAGTTGATTAAAAATGGCTTCGAGTGAATATGGCCTGTAGCTCATAGCGAAGACAATTCTTTTACAAAATGACAAAGAAATCAGTCAGTTAAGTGCCATACGTGAAACACGCTTGGGCGATCATGTCTCGAAAGAGACATGATTGACTGGGCAGAAGATTATCCCGCAGTAGGTTGCCATTGCTTTCTGCGGTAAACTGGTTGCCAGCCAAGGCTATAGAACCCAATCTGTCCTGTTATTTAACCCATAACTGGAAACAACAGACGGATTAATACCTTTCCCAAGGGTATTTGCGCGTAAGTGAATGCAATGAATACAACTGGAATTTGAACTCGGCTCCCCGATTTCTCGTTCCGAGCCGATATCCACTGCACCACAATTGTCTCAAATAAGAGAGCCACATTATTTGAAGACTACCAACAACGGCAACAACTAAAATGAATAGCACATGTAAACCTAAGAGAAAATAATGACATAAGATAATGACATTTCACAACATTTCAAATATATATAATTATACATTCCGTTATTTCCATTGCTCGGACTACAGACATCATTTTTACTGCTAAATTTACGATGTTTCGGCGGTTGTACGCTTTATCCTTCTTCAGGTGCTAGAAATTTCGAACCGAACCCTTTATTACGATCACTGGGGTATATCCTTCTCAGAACATCAGAATTATATGCCACAATGATCGTAATAAAGGGTTCGGTTCGAAATTCCTAGTGAAGAAGGCAGGAGCATAGAACAGCCGAAAAGTCATAAACATGGCAATAATGATGAGCACAATAGTCCGAACAATGTAAATAATGTAAATACTACCTCATCTCAGAAGTATACAGAAATATGCATTCCGCGTATTTAAGTAGCAAATGTTCTTTAAAACAAATACTATTAAAAACTACATATATTTTATCCGAATAATTTTAATGATCGACTTTTCCAGGCTAAGAATAATCCTTTTCAGACAAGGAGAAAATTCCGTCAGAAACTGTCCGAAGTTTATTTCACCCCAAGCAAGACGATAATGCCACTTGGACACAAGGGCTTAGACAGAGTGAAATAGGATTAAAAGATATTAGTCTAGATGATTGGGGAAAGGACAAAAGATGAACGGAAGACAGATAATGGCGATTGATGGTGTATTTAAATTTTAAACATTGTCGTTATCTGGAAAGCAAGAAATTGAAAGCGAGTTCCACAGATGGATTGTGCAAGAAAAGAAACTGTTAGAATAGAAGTGATATTAGAATCTGTTATGGTGTCCTCCAACGAGGAATGGACCCTTCCTCTTGTTATATATAGCGTAACTTCCGGAGAGCAATTACTTACTCGCAGTAACTACCTTACGCGCTGTCAGCTCTCTGCCTTTGGGCGGAGAGTATTAACCCAGTCGTGGCTCCGCTGAAGGGTAGAATCACGACTGGGAAACATTAGACAGATAATTTTAGCCGGGCTTTATGGCCCGGAGGACCTACATTAAAAAGGCCTTGTGCCACATTTTGCCTTAAGTGGGAAGGCGACTTAATACAGCAGTTAATTACGAGCAGTTTAACAGCAGTTAACAAAGGCAGTAAATAACGACAACTCAATAAGCAGCGTAATAATATCTTCGGGGTTTACTTATTTCTACATTACGTATTGTTAACCCTTCCTTTGAATATCTTGCTTCTTGCTATACTAATACACTGTTTTGACCTACCCTCTTGGTCCGTGTCTTACTTCAGACCAAACTGGTCACTAGAACTTTGCGGCAAAATTTTGCCACAATCCAACAACAAATTGGCGACGAAGATCCACAACAGAATTTAGCTTTTTCAGCAGAATGGTTAGATTCTTCTTCTTCTTCTTCTTCTTCTTCTTCTTCTTTGTGCCCTGTCCCTTCAGATCGTAGGCGATCATGGCTTTCTACGTCTCCCTATCCCTGGTGGCTTTTAGCACGCCTTCGTTCCATCACCCACCTGATTAGGTCCTTCAAATATGTTATCCGTTGCTTTCCCCTGTCTCTTTTTCCCTGTATCTGGCCTATTAGTATCGGGTTCTCCAATCCCTCCTTCCTAATTTCACTAGAAACAAAGAAAAGAGTGCTAGATTGCTATGTGATGTCAGTTCTTCAATACAGCAGTGAATGCTGGACAATATCATCGAAGATGATGAAAAAAACTTGAAGCAGCAGAAATGTGGTTCTACAGAAGGATGCTGCGGATATCGTGGATCGAGCACGCGAGCAACGATGAGATGTTGGGAAAATGGTAACGAAAAGAAAATTAATAGTGAGCATCAGGAAGAGACAACTGAAGTTCCTGGGACATGCAATGAGAAAGGAAGGCTTGGAGAACATGATACTTACAGGCCAGATAGAAGGAAAAGAGACAGAGGAAGGCAGCGGATAACATATTTGCAGGGCCTGATCAGGTGGATGACGGAACGGGGGTTGTGAGGTGTAACAGGAGAAAATATACTAAGAGCCACCAGGGATAGGGAGACGTGGAGAACCATGATCGCCTACGTCCTGAAGGGACATGGCACAAAGAAGAAGATGAAGATCAGCAGGGGGACTAACACTTGTGTCTGCTTCAAGTCCACCTCATAGTAGAGACTATCAACACCCGGGGTCTTGTCTGTGCTGACAAGATTCAATATATCCCAAATTTCAGCCTCTGTGATCGGACACTCGCAAACAACTTCGGCCGAAGCTTAAAAATAAAAATTAAAACGAAAAATATACTAAAAAAAAAGAAAATTATTAGAAAAAACATTAGAAATAAAAGCTTATTAGAAATTGTCTCAAGAAAAAAGTCCTTCTTTATTATCAAATGCTTGTTCTTTAAAGCAAACAACAAGTTTGAGTTTTGTTTAACGGCATATCAACTTTTTGGTTTATTTAATGCCAAAAAGGTTAGGTTTTCAAGATATTTTTTAATGTTCGGTTGTCGTGGGAACGTTGACTTATTCAGATTTTATGAACAATTTTTTTATTATATATATTTTTTAGAAAACTGAAGATGTCTTCTAGTTTTGTATTAAAAAATGTATTGCTGGTGATCATTTTTTTCTTAAAAAATGTGTTCTGGTAATTAATATTTTCCCTTCAAAATATATTGTTGGTAATATTTTTCCTTCAAAAATTTATATTTTTCTATAAAAGTCAATTTTTATACTTTCATAGTGTTTTGACCCCAGTTTAAGGGTTAACTATTTACCCATAGCTGGGACCCTAACAGGTGCTACCACTCCGGGTAAGGGTGGACCTTGGAACAACAGCAATTAAGAGGTGGTTCCATGCTCCTCACAACCTCCAAATCAGAGGCCTTGCAGCTGGATGTAGTTTAGTTTCATATCCAGGACCAAAACAACACTAACTCCAATGGACTAATATTTATTGTACTATGTACAAATGCCCCATAAAATGAAATTTGGATTCAGTCACGTTGAGAAGAGAAAAGTCAGTTAAATAGGTGTCGAAATGAGCCTAGCTCAAATCAGGCTCCCTGGTAAACGATACTGAAAATAAGATCGGAAAGCTTCACATATGCCCTCGTTTGTAGTCACGGTACGCCCATTCTGAGATACTCCAAACTTCTTCAGCTCGCAATTCGGCGGTCATATTTGTCGCCTCGGAATGACATACTTTTAATCTAGCCCTAACTACAAAAGCCTCTTCCCAAGCTGTAGTTATCCCCCCCCATCTCCAGATTTTATAGCCCTTTCTACACTAAATTCTTGTGCTGTTTGCTTTGCTAATCTATCTCGTTGCAGCCGTTTAATATAATCAGCAGCAAACGACTTTACTGTATTCAGGAATGGCCCCGGGTCCTGGCAGACTTAAGGGACGGTGGAAGATGCTGTTAAAAGATTTGACATCACGCCTCCCTCAGCAATCACCAAGAATGGGGAACTAAGAGTCTTAATTTACTCAGGGATGTTCCCAGTTTTTGTTCACCACTCCTTTTATCAGTTAAGTGCTATACGTAATA
Organism: Ascarosepion bandense; assembly: GCA_037127315.1. Classification (NCBI taxonomy): domain Eukaryota; kingdom Metazoa; phylum Mollusca; class Cephalopoda; order Sepiida; family Sepiidae; genus Ascarosepion; species Ascarosepion bandense. The sequence goes on along the minus strand of JBBBDQ010000299.1, from coordinate 4,191,953 downwards.
ACGCTTTGGGCGATCATGTCTCTTTCGAGACATGACTGAATGGGCAGTAGATTATCCCGCAGTAGGTTGCCATTACTTTCTGCGGTAGATTGGTTGCCAACCAAAGCTATAGAACCCAATTTGTCCTGTTATTTGACTCACAGCTAGAGGAGGAGAGACGTATTATATTATTAAGTAGTAATAAGTGGGGGATCAGTTTATTACTTCATAACAATTGAATAGCGATCCCACATTTTATGCTCAGTAGAAGCTTGAACTCTTTCCAACTATTATGCTCAGTCAGTCAGTTAAGTTCCATAAGTGATACATACTTTAGGCGATCATGTCTCTTTCGAGACATGACTGACTGGGCAGAGGATTATCTCCCAGTAGGTTGCCATTGCTTTCTGCGGTTGACTGGCTATCAGCCAAGGCTATAGAACCCAATCTGTCTTATTATTTAACCCATAACTGGAGGGAAGAGACGGATTAATACCTTTCCTAAGGGTATTTGTGCGTAAGTGAATGCAAGAAATTCGACTGAAAGTCGAACTCGGCTCCCCGATTTGTTGTTCCGAGTCGATATCCACTGCACCACAACGCACATCCTCGCGAGTGATGGTCACATTAAGACTGGAATGAGCCAGGGATCAATGGACGAGGCTGTCGGTATCCTCACCCCGACAATGTTTAAGGCAGATGACCAACTTTAAAGATCTGACAATGTCACTCTCTTTAACCAGTTTAAATATCCTGGGGCTGAGTTCGGATTCTCGAAGGGTGTGACTCTATCGCGACATTCAGCGCCTGATTGTGGGTATTTGTGCGTTATAAGAGACTCGATTTCATTCTGATGACCATGATGTTGTACAGTCGAGGAGGCTTGAACTCTTTCCAGCGCATTATGGTGGCGGTTCTATGGGGGTTTATTGGCTTGTAGAGCGTTCAAATTCTAAATATCATAGTGAGTTTAGACCACGACTCAGAAGATTGGATGTAGAGAAACATAGTTGCCAGACCTCAAATGGAACCACTATATTGAATCCATAGCAAAATCTACTGCTAAAAAGGTTGGGTCACTATATCGAGCCAGGATGTTTTTTCCACTTTAATCCATCCTGCATATATACAAGTCAACCATCCGTCCGTGCATGGAGTACTGCTGCCATTTATGGTCAGGTGCCACTGCCGTTCTCCTCAGTGTTCTTGTCAGGCTCCAAAGGAGAGTCTGTAATGTGATAGGTACTGATCTGGCGACTCGACTGCAGCCACTTCCCCATCGTCGAAATGTGGCCTCCCTTTGTCTCTTCTATAAATACTTTCATGGCTTCTGCTCAGACCAACTTAAGTCACTGATGCCTCCTCAACAAGTGTTTACTCGTGCAACCAGACTGGCAACTGGGTCCCACCCATTCACAGTCAGGTTAGCCAAATGCAGACGACAATTCTACTCCTGCAGCTTCTTCTCTCGCACTTCCCGCCTGTGGAACTCGCTCCCGTATTCTTGCTTTCCTGACGGCTACAACCTCCAAAAATTTAAATGCAAAGTCAATACTCATCTACTAACCACTGGACTCTAGCTCTCTCCCCACCCCCGTATAACCTTCCCTTTCTCTCCACCTATGTATCTGTCATCGCACCTGCTTTCTCAGCTTTCTATTGTTCCTTTCTAACTAGTTTGTACTCCTCACTCTTTTCTAATTAATCTTTTTACATTTATGTAGCCCCCTGCACATCTGTGGCGTTTCCGTCTTGCTCGGGGTGAAATGATTAAAAAAAAAAACCTCAGCCAACAATTTATTAACAGCAACAGCTACCTAGCACATTATAAACCCATACTTAAAAAAATATCTTGTTTTTTTGCCTGTGCTTTGGATCGCAGACATATCGGGAAGTGCTCTTCTGTCATTTTTTCTTTGTTCAGAAACGCAGACTTTTAACTGAGATGTTATCTTTAAAAAAGACGCACCTTTCTCCACGGATTTTCTATTATTTTATTCCTATTTTACTTAAATTTTCTACCCGTAACGTATTTGCTTTCATTCTGCAACGTTTGGTTGAAAACGTTTTGCTTGTCTATAGATATATTCTTGTTGGATATCCATACCCCTTCAGAATCACTTGTTCAGTTGCATGGTGAATTATTCGTGCTTATCAGAATCTGAGAAGCGTCGCTGGAATGCGTTAGAGCAAAATTAAAAATGCGAAACTGGAAAGTGTTATTCCCAAAGCAAATCAGCAAAAGAAATTTACGCTTTGAGAAAAAAAAGGGCCTGTCTAATACAAAGAAGACAAGCGAAACATTTAGCCACTCAAAACAAGAGAAAAGAAAACTACAAAAAAGAACTTATCGTCCCTTAGGATAATAACGTTAAAGGCGAACGAGATGAAACAAAAGAAAATTTCAAACCTCAAAACTGAGCAGTCTTTTCATGTTAGAATTCGGAAGAAATCTCGCACTCCGCCGGCTCCTCTTCCTTCTTCTTCATCTTCTGCTCCTCCTCCTTCTTCTTCATCTTCCCCTCCTTTTTACTTCTTCTTCTTCTTCTGATACTCCTTCTGCTTCCTTCTTCTTTTTCTTCTGATACTCCTTCTGCTTCCTTCTACTTCTTCTTTTTCTTTTGCTCCTCCTCCTCCTTCTCCTTCTTCCCCTTCTTCTTTTTCTTCTTCTTTTCCTGCTAGTTCTCATCATCATCATCACCATGATCCTTCTTCTTCATCTTTTTCTTCTTCTTTTTCTGCTCCTTCTCATCATCATCATCATCATCCTTCTTCTTCATCTTCCTTCCTCCTCCTCCTCCTCCTTCTTCTTCTTCCTCTTCTTCCTCTCCTCTTCCTTCTTCTTCCACTCCTCTTCTTTTTTCTTCTGCTCCTCCTCCTCCTTCTTCATCTTCCCCTCCTTCTGCTTCCTTCTTCTTTTACTTCTGATACTCCTACTGCTTCCTTCTTCTTTTTCTTCCGATACTCCTTCTGCTTCTTTCTACTTCTTCTTTTTCTTTGGCTCCTCCTCCTCCTTCTCCTTCTTCCCCTTCTTCTTTTTCTTCTTCTTTTTCTGCTCCTTCTCATCATCATCATCATCATCCTTCTTCTTCATCTTCCTCTCCTCCTCCTTCTTCTTCTTCTTCTTCTTCCTCTCCTCTTCCTTCTTCTTCCACTCCTCTTCTTTCTTCTTCTGCTCCTCCTCCTCCTTCTTCTTCATCTTCCCCTCCTTCTTTTTCTTCTTCTTCTTCTTCTTCTGATACTCATTCTGCTTCCTTCTTTTTCTTCTGATACTCCTTCTGCTTCCTTCTTCTTCTTCTTCTTTTTCTTCTGCTCCTCCTCCTCCTTCTTCTTCTTCCCCTTCTTCTTTTCCTTCTTCTTTTTCTGTTCCTTCTCATCATCATCATCATCATCTTTCTTCTTCTTCTTCCTATCCTCCTCCTCCTTCTTCTTCTTCTTCGTCTCCTCCTCCTTCATCTTAATCTTCCTCTCCTCCTCCTTCTTCTTCTGATGATCTTCCTCCTTCTTCCTCTTCCCCTCCTTCTTTTTTCTTCTTCTTCTTCTTCTGATACTCCTTCTACTTCCTTCTTCTTCTTTTTCTTCTGCTCCTCCTCCTTCTTCTTCTGATCCTCCTCCTCCTTCTTCTTTTTCTTCTATCGCTAACAACCTGAGTTCTTCTTCCTACTCTTCTTCTTCTTCTTCTATTGCTGGAATGAGGAATTATCATTATTTACACTATTTATATTCGAACTATTGTCCTTCCTTTGTTCTTGTTATCACAACCTTTCGACCGATGTACCCTATGTTCTTCCTCAGGTATATATCGATCTGGGTAATCTACTGGCAATTCTGAACTGAACCGTTTATTTAATCTACGATTATAAACTGTTCTCGTTCCACTGTCCATTGTTCTTACTTTTATTTAGTCAGTCAGTTAAGTGCCATACGTGATACACGCTTGGGCGATCATGTCTCGAAAGAGACATGACTGACTGGGCAGAACATTATCCTGCAGTAGGTTGCCATTGCTTTCTGCGGTAGACTGGTTGCCGACCAAGGCTATAGAACCCAATCTGTCCTGTTATTTAACCCATAACTGGAAGGAATAGACGGACTAATACCTTTTCCAAGGTATTTATTTAGTACTAAACAAAAATAAGAACTAGACGAAATATCCTTAGATATACAACTGTTAAGACCGGAGAGCACAACGGCCGAAACGAAGGGATAACAACAATAAAGGCAAGGATGATAGTCCTAATATAAACAGTGTAAATAGGTATTAAGATATATAGGAAAAATAGATAAATTTTATTAAAGGCTACTAAATGCAGAAAGTTGTGGAGAGCCATGATAGCCTATACACAGAAAAAGAATTTATGTTAATATCAGCGAATCTGTATCGCCGCTTGATGAAGGAATTTATCTGAGGAAGTAACACTCTCACCAGGCCTTGTTTTAGTCACCTCGATCGTTATTCATTTACGCCGCAGTAGGCGCCCTAGTTCACCAAATGTCTATAGAGAAAATGTTTTCTTGTTAAAGAAAAACAGACTTTATCAAGTAATCTTAAGTCTTTGCAATACTCTAAGGACAAGTACAGCTAGAAAACAATTCCCTTGCCACTTCAGAAAGCTTACCCTTTATCTCGGCCGATAAGATCGTCCAGAATAACATTTTCTTCTAGGATTGAAATGTCACAAGTCAGATTTGCAAGGTATACTTTCATGGCTTCTGCTCAGACGAGCTTAAGTCACTGATGCGTCCTCAACAGGTGTTTATCATAGTGAGTTTAGACCACGACTCAGAAGATTGTATGTAGAGAAATATAGTTGCCAGACCTCAAATGGAACCACTATATTGAATCCATAGCAAAATCTACTGCTAAAAAGGTTGGGTCACTATATCGAGCCAGGATGTTTTTTCCACTTTAATCCATCCTGCATATATACAAGTCAACCATCCGTCCGTGCATGGAGTACTGCTGCCATTTATGGTCAGGTGCCTCTGCCGTTCTCCTCAGTGTTCTTGACAAGCTCCAAAGGAGAGTCTGTAATGTGATAGGTACTGATCTGGCGGCTCGACTGCAGCCACTTCCCCATCGTCGAAATGTGGCCTCCCTTTGTCTCTTCTATAAATACTTTCATGGCTTCTGCTCAGACCAACTTAAGTCACTGATGCCTCCTCAACAGGTGTTTACTCGTGCAACCAGACTGGCAACTGGGTCCCACCCATTCACAGTCAGGTTAGCCAAATGCAGACGACAATTCTACTCCTACAGCTTCTTCTCTCGCACTCCCCGCCTGTGGAACTCGCTCCCGTATTCTTGCTTTCCTGACGACTACAACCTCCAAAAATTTAAATGCAAAGTCAATACTCATCTACTAACCACTGGCCTCTAGCTCTCTCCCCACCCCTGTATAACCTTCCCTTTCTCTCCACCTATGTATCTGTCATTGCACCTGCTTTCTTTTGTTCCTTTCCAACTAGTTTGTACTCCTCACTCTTTTCTAATTGATCTTTTTACATTTATGTAACCCCCTGCACATCAGTGGCGTTTCCGCCTTGCTCGGGGTGAAATGATTTTAAAAAAATACGTTTGTTTTCTTATGATTTAACTCAATTATTTACTACCTTTGGTAAATATATTTTACAAATCTGAGTCATGCTATTTGCCAATTACTTCTTCTGAAGTGTTGGAAAGAATGGAAACAAAAAGAAAATTAATATTGAGCATCATCAAGAGACAACTAAAGTTCCTGGGACATGCAATGAGGAAAGAGGGCTTAGAATACGTGATATTAACAGACCATATAGAGAGAGGGAAAAGGAGATAACATAAATTCATGGTCGCAATTTTGCACTCACCTTGATGCCAATTAATATTTCGCAATCATCATTTATGAAGAGCCGTTTAGCAGTCATCACGTCACAGTTATCATTACAGAATCCTCATCTAGCAGTTATCATGCTCCAGTCATCACTTCACAGTCACCGTTTAGTAGTCATTATGCCGCATTCATCTTTTGAGAATAGTTAGTTAGCAGTCATCATTTCACAGTCACCGTATAATAGGCATTATGTCGCATTCATCTTTTGAGAATAGTTAGTTAGCAGTCATCATTTCACAGTCACCGTATAATAGGCATTATGTAGCATTCATCTTTTCAGAATGGTTAGTTAGCAGTCATCATTTCACAGTCACCGTGTAATAGGCATTATGTCGCATTCATCTTTTCAGAAACGTTAGTTAGCAGTCATCATTTCACAGTCACCGTTTAATAGGCATTATGTCGCATTCATCTTTTGAGAATAGTTAGTTAGCAGTCATCATTTCACAGTCACCGTTTAATAAGCATTGTATGTATGTATTTCGCATTCACCCTAGTCGGGTTGAGACAGCTTCCTCCCTGACGGAGCAAGTCTCATTGGGATTTGTTTAAGGGCAGGGTCCCAAGTCCTACCCTGTTATTTAACCCATAACTGGAGGGAAAGGACGGATTAATACCTTTCCCAAGGGTACCAGCGCGCAAGTGACTGCAGGGCATTCAACTGGAATTCGAACTCGGCTCACCGAGTTCTCTTTCCGAGCCGATGTCCACTGCACCACAACGCACATCCGTCACTATACGCTTACAGCACCTGGTATTCCCAAGCGGTCACCCATCTAAGTACTGACCAGGCTCAAAGTTTAATAAGCATTATGTCGCATTCATCTTTTCAGAATCGTTAGTTAGCAGTCTATCAATTCGCAGTCGCCAATTTGCAGTCGTTAAGAAGGAAATAATATTTCCTTGCAACCATTTAACAGTTATTATTCAAGAGTAGTTGTTTAGCAATCATCATGTTGCAGTCATCATTGTAGATTTAGCACCTAGCAGCCATGATGTCGCAATCGCCATAATGCTGTAATTATGACGCAATCAATATTTCAAAGTCGCTATATACCAGTCATTATTTAAGAAAAGCCATTTAGAAGTTATTATAGTGGGTTATCCATTCTTTTCCAGTTTATAGTGGGGAGTCCGTTCTAGTGAAGGGTAGTTGTATATTGTTGCAGATTAACGGAATTTGGCCTCGTTGTAGATCTCCCATCATAAGTCATAAAATGATTATAAATTAAGAAAAGCAAATTGAGTTGAGAAATAACATTTTATATATACACATATCAATTAAGGTTTTTACAATTAAAGTAATCCTTTAAATATGGGTCCAACGGACGTTAAAATGTTCATGGCAATAAAATGCTGAAAATAGAATTAATGATTAGGAATGTGAGAGCGTTGTAAGTAAGGAATTTCTTTGATGTATTCGCTCCTTAGGTCAGTAAGTAGTTTTGAGACAGGGATGAAGCAAAAGGGAGGTGAATGAGAAGAGCATAGTTAGCCACTTGACTTGGTCAAGGGAGATACTAATTACTCTCGTCTGTCTCGAGTCTGTCTGTGTGTGTCGTCCTGCGTTGGTCTGTCTGGCGATGCTTTCTGTATCGGCTTTTTATATCTTCTTTTTGGATCGCAGCAGATCATTTGGGAATTCATATCCGTATTTGATTTTGGCTTCCCATTGGCCGATAAATAAAATTCGCGTAGGCTCGCGAACTGGAAATTTGATATTTTAATTAACTTTTAGTTTTCAACCGGAACATCTGCGCAAATCCGGATGCGCACCGACGAATTTTGGTCATTTGCTTTCTGGTCGTTAGAGTGCAAACATCCGGTCCATCGCTTTTGCTCGGTCGGTATCACCACATCATCATGTTCCAGTCATCATTTCACAGTCGCCGTTTAGTAAGCATTACATAATGCTTACTAAACGGCGCTCATTATTTCTCAGTCAGCACTTAGCAGTCATGATTTCGCAGTCACAATTATGCTGTCATTATGAAGCAATCAATATTTCACAGTTACCATTTAGCAGTCATTATTTCAGAATAGCCTTTAGCAGTCATCATTTTGCACTCGTTATTTTGAAGCCATCATGACGCAATCAATATTTCACAGTCCTTATTTAAGAATAGCCGTTTAGCAGTCTTATCGCAGTTATCATTTCAAAAGTTCCATTTTGCCCTTATTGTAATATAACAACCTGGCCCCACCCGAGGAAAGGCTGATGCAAGCGGGGGTGTTTTCCGGTCGTTGAGAAGAACGGATGTTTGTTTGACCTTATTTCCGGCAGTAGCGGAAATGGCTACAAGAGACAGACAGAACAGGTGTCTCTGAGAATTACGTGGGCGTGCGTGGGCGAGGCAAAATCCGGAAGTCCCGGTTTGGAGATTATAAAAGACCTCGGCGCACGGATTTCAGACAGTCCAGGGGCAGACGAAGACAGAGGCAGACGAGAGAGCCAGACCAGACCAGAGGAGCAACAGATAGCGACGACCCCCCCGTCAACCCTTGGAAGCGCGCTCTCACTCTCTGTTCACTAGGCTACACGGTCCATCGTCATTAATAAAAAATACAACTTATATTTATATATATATATGCGTGTTTGTTGTTTGTCGATATACAACATTATGTTCTAGTCGTCATTTTACAGTCGCTTTTTAGTAATCATAATGTAGCACTCATTTTTTCACAGTCGCCATTTTGCAGTCATCTTTATGGAGTCACCATTTTGCAGTCATCATGACGCCAATCAATATTTCACAGACTTCATTTAGCAGTTATTATTTAAGAATAGCCGTTTAGCAGTCATCATGACGCAGTCATCCTATTAGAGGCACCATAATGCTGTCATCTTATTCCAATCATCATTTCACAGTCACCGTTTAGTAATAATTATTTTGCAGTCGTCACTTCCCAATCACTATTTAGCATTCATCATGACGCTAATCAATATTCCACAGTCACCATTTAACAGTCATTATTTAAGAATAAACGTTTAACAGTCATCATGTCGCAGACATAATTTCAGAGTCACCATTTAGCAGTTATCCTGTTCCAGTCATCATTTCACAGTTGCCGTTTAGTAATCATTATGTTGTCAGTCATCACCTTTTAGTCGTCGTATAGCATGTCACGTTCTTCATGTCGCAGTAGCCGTGTAGCAGTTATTATGTTGCTGTCATCATGTCAAAGTCGCCGTTTAGCAGTTATCGTCCAACAGTCGCCATATCACAGTCGCCATTTAAAAGGTATCATATTCCAGTCATCATTTCTCAGTCCTCGTTTATGAATCAATATTTTGCAGTCGCTGTTTAGCAGTGATTGTGTAGCAGTCATCATTTCACAGTCGACATTTAAAAGTCATTATTTCGCCGCCGCCGTTTAGCAGTCATTTTGCAGTTGACGTTTAGCAGCCATTATGTTGCAGTCGTCTGTTAACAGTGGAAATTTAGCAATCATCGTGTTGCAGTCATCATTTCCCAGTTGCCATTTTTTGGTTATCATTTCACAGTCACACCATTTAGCAGTCACCATTTAAAAGTCATCTTTTGCAGTCAACATTTTGTAGTCATCATGTCGCAGTTATTTCAGTGTCACCGTTTAGCAGTTATTATTTAACAGTCAACATTTAGCAGTTATTTTGTTGCAGTCATCATTTCCCAGTTACCGTTTAGCACTCATCATTTCACAGTCGCCATTTGGCCGTTTAACAGTCATCATATGGCAGTTATTTGGGCGATTAGTTTTGATTGATAAGTGTGCAAAGTTTCATAAAATTGTTGCATATCCTGTAACAGGTAAATATTATCAAGAACATATGGTCTAGTGGATATAGACGTTGGTTAGTTCCTGACTTGACTCTTAAAGTTGTGAGTTCAATACCAGGCAGTGATAAAGAAGTAACTTGCAGGGTTAGAGGGAGATAACTCATGACTTCCAATCGCGGCTTCCCGCAAGGAATAGAGTTTATATACCCCAGTGATTGTAATAAAGGGTTCGGTTCGAAATTCCTAGCACCTGAAGAAGGCCGGAGCGTACAATGGGCGAAAGGTCGTACAAATGGCAACAAAGATGAGGACAATAGTCCGAATAATATAAATCCTGTAAATATTATCAAATAATTTTTAATATTATTATGTTGGTTTCCCATATTGACGGAGTCAATGCTAATTCTTTTCTAGTGACAACATGACTCTTCACAACCATAGATTATTTTGTAAAATCCTCGTTTGTGCTATTCGGTTTTGATTTTAATTCCTTTTAGAACATTTTCATATTATTATTATTATTATTATTATTATTATTATTATTATTATTTCATTTATCATTATAAATGATTTCTGCTATGGCCGCACTACCTAACAAGTCTGCGGGAAGACCTAAGGCAGGTCGTGTTGTGTTGTTATGGCTTCATTTCAGATTTTTTCATATCTCCCCCAACATCCCTAGCGTTACATAGACAAACTTCTCCTTAGTATGTGGGCTGTACTTAATAAGACAATTTTTGTATATCTCTTAAGCTGGGGTTTCCATGGATTCTTTCAATGTGTTGTTTTGTTCCATTTTTTATCATTCCAAGTGCACCTACTTTCACTTGCACGATTCTTGTTTTCCATTTCCAAATTTTTCTATTTCAATTTATTATTATTATGTCATTTTTCATCATATTTCGATTTCTGCTTTGGTCTCACTACCAACCAAGTCTGCGGGGAGACCTAAGGCAGGTAGTGGCGTGTTGTTATGGCTCCATTTCATGTTTTTCTATCTTCCCTATCATCTCCAGCATTACATAGATAAAGTTTTCCTTAGTGTGTTGGCTGTACTTAATAAGACATTTTTTGTATATCTCTTAAGCTGGGGTTTCCAGGGATTCTTTCAATGTGTTGTTTTGTTCCATTTTTTATCATTCCAAGTGCACCTACTATCACTGGCACAACTCTTGTTTTCAATTTCCACATTTTTTCTATTTCAATTTCCAGGTCTTTATATTTTGACAGTTTTTCAAATTCCTTGATTGCTATGTTACAATCCGCTGGACAAGCCATATCAATTAATAGACAAGTTTTCTCCTTCTGGTTTTTAACAATAATGTCTGGCCTGTTTGCTTCAATTTTTCTGTCTGTGTAGATGGTGTAATCCCATAGAATGGTTACATCTTCTATTTCTGTAACCGGTGCTGGGTGATGTTCATACCAGTGTTTGCCTACAGCTTTTCCATAATGTTTGCATATTGCCCAATGTAAATATTGCCCAACTCTATCGTGGCGATTTTTATATTCATTTGGGGCAAGCACAGAACAGCCTGAGATTAGGTGGTCTATTGTTTCTTGGTGTTTATCACAAAACCTGCATTTTGGATCCATATTATTATGCATAATATTTGCCTGAAAGTTTCTCGTGAAAAGACTTTGGTCTTGTGCTGCAAGAATAAAGCCTTCAGTTTCGGACTTTAATCCAGATGCACGTAACCATCGATGAGTATTAACTTTGTCAACATTGGATTTATTGGCACGTACTGGATATTGGCCATGCAGAGGTTTGTCTTGCCAGCGCTGTTTCATCTGTTCAAGAGCTTTATCTTTGGCTTTCATTTTCATATTCTTTGCCGCAATAGTCGGCTCTTGGCTTCCGTTCTGCTTTTCTACAAAATCTACTAACTGTAAATCTTGTTTGAATTTACTGCCTTCTTTTATTATTGAATATTTTTTCTTTCTTTCTTCATGTTGCCTTACTAATTGTATCATCCAATCCTTTGCTGTTTCTATGTATGTTAGTAAGCCAATAGTTGTTGTCTTGTATGACAATTCCAGCTGAATAAGACCTCTTCCACCTTCTTTACGGGGTATGTATAGACGGTCTACATCAGCCTTTGGATGATGCATCTTATGCTTAGAAAGAAGCTTTCTTGTTTTAGCATCCATTCGCCTGATGTCGTTTAGAGTCCAGTTTAAGATGTTAAAGCTATATTGGACAACTGGGATTGCAAGGCTATTAATGGCCATAACTCTGTTCTGTGAATTTAATTCAGTTTTTAATATCATTCGTAGCCTTCTATAGTACTCTTTACGCACTATTTCTTTCATTTTTTTATGGTGAATGTTTTCGCTCTCATTTACACCTAGGTATTTATAAGCTTCTTCTGGTTTCAATTCTTTTATTGTTACAGCAGGGTCTAGGCTAATTGAGGATGTTTCTTGTATTGATCCACGTAAAACTGTAGCTTTAGCACATTTATTCAAATTAAATTTCATTCCAATGTCTTCGCTGAAGCATTTTACAGTTTGCAGAAGACCTTCCAGTTCATTATCATTCTTAGCATATAACTTTAAGTCATCCATGTAAAATAGATGGCTTATTTTCTTTTGTCCTATTTTATAACCGCATTCTGTCTTATTAAGTTGACTGGTTAGTGCTATTAATGATATGCAGAATAGTAAGGGAGATAAAGAATCACCTTGAAATATACCTCTTTTGATGTTTATTTCATCAGACTTATAGGTTCCATTTATATGATTGAGGTAAAGGGTTGTTTTCCATATAGACATGCACTGTTTGATGAAATTGATGATGACGGGCGATATCTTGTATATATTTAAAGTCTTTAAAATCCAGTCATGTGGCACACTATCGAATGCCTTTCGATAGTCTATCCAGGCTGTACTAAGATTTTTCTTTGTACTGTAGCAGTTTTCCAGGATCATTTTGTTAATCAGCAATTGGTCTTTACAACCATAACAGCCACGTTTGAACCCTTTTTGTTCAAGCGGTATCATGTCATTTCTTTCTAAGAATAAATATGTCTGTTTTGTTAAAATAGATGTTAATAGTTTATATGTTGTCGGAAGACATGTAATTGGTCTGTAGTTTTTCGGGTTTTTGTGTCACCATTCTTGGGTAGAAGAAATGTAATTCCTTTGGTCATCCTTATTATTATTATTATTATTATTATTATTATTATTATTATGTCATTTTTCATAATATTTCGATTTCTGCTATGGTCGCACAACCAACAAAGTCTGCAGGAAGACCTAAGGCAGGTCGTGGCGTGTTGTTATGGCTCCATTTCATTTTTTTTTCTATCTTCTTTATCATCCCTAGCCTTACATAGACAAAGTTTTCCTTAGTGTGTGGGCTGTACTTAATAAGACAATTTTTTGCATATCTCTTAAGCTGGGGTTTCCAGGGATTCTTTCAATGTGTTGTTTTGTTCCATTTTTTATCATTCCAAGTGCACCTACTATCACTGGCACAACTCTTGTTTTCAATTTCCACATTTTTTTCTATTTCAATTTCCAGGTCTTTATATTTTGACAGTTTTTCAAATTCCTTGGTTGCTATGTTACAATCCGCTGGACAAGCCATATCAATTAATAGACAAGTTTTCTCTTTCTGGTTTTTAACAATAATGTCTGGCCTATTTGCTTCAATTTTTCTGTCTGTATAGATGGTGTAATCCCATAGAATGGTTACATCTTCTATTTCTGTAACCGGTGCTGGGTGATATTCATACCAGTGTTTGTTTACAGATCTTCCATAGTGATTGCACATTGTCCATTGTAAATATTGCCCCACTCTATCGTGGCGATATTTATATTCATTTGGAGCAAGTACAGAACAGCCTGAGATTAGGTGGTCTATTGTTTCTTGGTGTTTATCACAAAACCTGCATTTTGGATCCAAATTATTATGTATAATATTTGCCAGAAAGTTTCTAGTGAAAAGACTTTGGTCTTGAGCTGCAAGAATAAAGCCTTCAGTCTCAGACTTTAATCCAGATGCATGTAACCATCGATGAGTATTAACTTTATCAACATTGGGTTTATCAGCACGTTCTGGATATTGGCCATGCAGAGGTTTGTCTTGCCAGTGTTGCTAGATCTGTTCAAGTTATTATTATTATTATTATTATTATTATTATTATTATTAATAATAATAATAATAATAATAATAATAATAATAATATTCAATTTATCACTATTAACCAACGTAAAAGAAATTACTTTCGATGTCCGTCATTTTTCGCTTTTTTTTTTTTTTTTTTCCTTTTTTATGTCATATTAATCGAAATTACCCTAGAAATATTATTTATCTCATAATTTTAAAAAGTTTTTGCTCATCAGACTGTTAAAAATTAAAAGATCGTTGTAAAGCAATTCTTGCATAAAACATAAATTGACTTCATATTAGTATCAGTGAAAAAAATAATTACCAAATGACTTAAAGTTTAAGTATATGGAAAAATATTAAATAGAAGATAATAAATTCGCTTGGATTGTCAAATATTCTGCCAAAATGATTTCAAGGAGTTGAAACGTGAAAATAAGCTCAGGTCCAATTCGCGCATGCGTAAATATCGCTTCCTTTATTAATGTAAATATTGATATAAATGCTATTTTGTTATATTGATTTCCTCATTTTATACATTATAGTTTCAACATTTTTTTCAAGTGCACGATTCTTTAAATCAACTCATTTATAAGCAGCTATACAAAAATTCAAATTACCTTAAACTCCACTCCTCTCGTCATTTTGGTTGAAGCAACTCAGAAAGAAAAGAGAAAAGAAAATGTACAATTAGACTAAAGAGTTACTAAAAATGTTATTTTGTACTGTATTCAGGAATTCTACTAATTCTACTAGTTTAGTCACATTGAAATCATGCTTTTTAGTTTTTATTGATTCTTGACAAACGATTGACACGAAATGAAAGATAAAACTTATTCTTTTGTATAATGAAAGAAACCAAACAAGAAAGTTAACTTCCTTCCTATTTATTATTCATGTTTTATTATTCTGCTAATATCTATCAATATTTGCCTTTCTTTCTTTCTTTCTTTCTTTTTATTTCCTGTCTATAATTATATTTCCTTTTCCTTTTTCCTTTCTTTCTTTCTTTCTTTCTTTCTACTTTCTTTCGTTCCTGTCTATAATCACTTTTTTATAATCATTTTTCTTTTTCTTTCTTTCTTTTTTTCCTTCTTTCTGTTTCCTGTCTATAATTATCTTTCTTTTCCCTTTTTCCTTTCTTTCTTTCTTTCTTTCTTTCTTTCTTTCTTTCTTTCTTTCTTTCTTTGGTTCCTGTCTATAATTATCTCTTCTTCGTCCTTTTTCCTTTCTATCTTTCTTTTTACTTTCTTTCGTTCCTGTGTATAATCATTTTCATAATCATTTTCTTTCTTTCTTTCTTTCTTTCTTTCTTTCTTTCTTTCTTTCTTTCTGTGTCCTGTCTATAATTATCTTTCCTTTTCCTTTTACATTTCTTTCTTTCTTTCTTTCTTTCTGTTTCCAGTCATAATTAATTCTTTCCTTTCCTTTTCCTTTTTCTTTCTTTCTTTCTTTCTTTCTTTCTTTCTTTCTTTCTTTCTTTACTTTCTTTCGTTCCTGTCTATAATCACGTTTTTATAATCATTTTTCATTCTTTCTTTCTTTCTTTCTTTCTTTCTTTCTTTCTGTTTCCTGTCTACAATTATTTTTCCTTTTCCTTTTTGCTTTCTTTCTTTCTTTTTTTGGTTCCTGTCTATAATTATCTCTTCTTCCTCCTTTTTCCTTTCTTTCTTTCTTTTTACTTTCTTTCGTTCCTGTCTATAATCATTTTTATAATCATTTTTTCTTTCTTTCTTTCTTTGTTTCTTTGTTTCTTTTTTCTTTCTGTTCCCTGTCTATAATTATCTTTCCTTTTCCTTTTTCCTTTCTTTCTTTCTTTCTTTCTTTCTACTTTTTTCGTTCCTGTCTATAATCACATTTTATAATCATTTTACTTTCTTTCTTTCTTTCTTTGGTTTCTGTCTATAATAATCTCTTCTTCCTCCTTTTTCCTTTCTTTCTTTCTTTTTACTTTCTTTCGTTCCTGTCTATAATCATTTTTATAATCATTTTTCTTTCTTTCTTTCTTTCTTTCTTTCTGTTTCCTGTCTATAATTATCTTTCCTTTGTCCTTTTTCCTTTCTTTCTTTCTTTCTTTCTTTCTTTCTTTCTTTCTTTCTTTCTTTCTACTATCTTTCGTTCCTGTTTATAATCATTTTTTTAATGATTTTTCTTTCTTTCTTTCTTTCTTTCTTTCTTTCTTTCTTTCTTTCTTTCTTGTTCCTGTCTATAATGATCTTTTCTTCGTCCATTCATTCTTTCTTTCTTTGGTTCCTGTCTATAATTATCTTTTCTTATCATTTTCTTTCTTTCTTTCTTTCTTTCTTTCTTTCTTTCGTTTTTTTTTAATCATATCACCCCGAGCAAGGCGGTAACGCCACTGATGTACAGGGGGCTACGTAAGAGTGAAAAGATTGGAAAAGAGAAAGCCGGAAACCACATCCTAAGCAAGGAACAAGGGATGAGCCTCTTCACTTGTTCAATAGACCTGGGTGGACTGTGAACCGGGCGATAGTTTAGTCTGTCTGCTTCAATTGAAAAGAAAAAAGAGTGAAAACATTGGAAAAAAAGTAAGCCGGAAACAACATCCTAAACAAGGAACAAGGGATGAGCCTCTTCATCTGATCAATAGACGTGGGTGGAGTGTGAACCGGGCGATAGTTTAGTCTATCTGCTCCAATTGAAAAGAAAAGAAAATGGGGTAAAAATATTGGAAAAGAGAAAGCCGGAAACCACATCGTAGACAGAGAACAAGGGATGAGCCTCTTCACTTGTTCAATAGACGTGGGTGGAGTGTGAACCGGGCGGTAATTAGTCTATCTACTCCAATTGAAAAAAAAAACAGGGTGGTGAACTGTAACTTAAAGTCCAAAAACCAGAGAAGTTTTTGCCAATTTAAATTTTTTTTTTTTACTTTCTTTCGTTCCTGTCTATAATCATTTTTATAATCATTTTCTTTCTTTCTTTCTTTCTTTCTTTCTTTCTTTCTTTCTTTCTTTCTTGTTCCTGTCTATAATCATCTTTTCTTCGTCCATTCATTCATTCTTTCTTTCTTTCTTTCTTTCTTTCTTTCTTTGTTTCTTTCTTTTTTCTCTTCCGGTTTGTAAATATCTGCCCTTTATTCTATCATACTCTGTCAATATTCATCTTTCATTCGTCCTTTCTTTTTTTCTTTCATTTTGTGGCTCCATAGTTAATCTGCGGTACTTTAGAGTTGTGGCCCCATAGTTCTTCAGGATTTTAGTTCTATGGTCCTATAGTCTGCAGAAACTTTAATACTGTCTATACTCATCAGTGAGTCTCCGGTATATGAGTGTCTGAGTATTAATGTATGCATAAATCTCTGATAATAATCATTAACTCGTGACAACCGTGTAAAATTAAATTAATTTTCAAATTATTTTCAATGCTGCTCTCAGTACTTTTCAAGCCATGACTATTCATGAATCACTAATAATAATTAACTCGTGCCACCCGTGTAAATTTAACTAATTTTCAAATTATTTTCAATGCTGCTCTCAGTACTCTTCAAGGCATGACTATTCCTCGGTAGGCATTAAGAAAAGTGGTATAATTTCTCTCGAATATACTGCAATATCCTCAACTGATCCTCATGCCACGAAATATGATTTAATACCTCACTACAAACAAATTCCTTCACCAAAGATGAACCTTATTCTATTACTCTCTTTAGTGCACTCTCTTTTTGTCTTTAAGTCCCCCTCACACTTTTTGTTTTACTCTCTGTATCCCTCTGTTTTTTGTTTCTCAGACTCTCAACAGTTTGCTTTCACGCAGTCTATAACAAAATGCTATTGACCGACAAAAATATGATTGACAAAAGTATATTCAGGCCGTGGATGGTGGCGGCGGAGTGTAACAACAAAGGCTTGAAAGGCGAGAGCCGACAAAAATATGATTGTCATCAAAGGCAGAAAACACAATGTGACAACAAAGGCTTGAAATGCAATAGGCGATGAAGATATGATTGACATCAAAGACAGAAAACACAAGGTGATAATAAAGGCTTGAGATGCAATAGCCGATGAAGATATGATTGACATCAAGGACAAAAAACACAAGGCGACAACAAAGGCTTGAAATGCAATAACCGACAAAGATATGATTGATGTCAATTACGCGACAACCCGAAAAAGCAAAAATGTTTAGGAATTTTGGGTTATATATGTTTGAGGTCTCTGTCCGAAGACTGAAAGAGAAGAGAAATCAGAGAGAGAACTGGGAACTCCCTCTGGTTAACGATTCTCTGGCAGCTCCTGCGCGTACGCGATGTCTCTCTAGTCACCCTCCTACTTTACAGAACCATCACCGATAAAAAGTTATAAGCTTTTATTTTTATATATGTTATGTAGTTGTTTGTGGCGAAATCTTCGTCGCCAAGTTGTTGTGGCCGGTTACCAGAAGTAAAACACGTAAAACAGAAGGTAGATTCAAAACAGTGTATTAGTATAACAAGAAAATATGCACAAAGTGTTAATAATGAGTAAATAGAAATAAGTAAATCCGAACGGTACAGTTACGCTGCTATTTCCTCAATCCGAACTGGCTTTGACTGCGCACTAACTTTCGTCTTTCACTGCGTCTTTAACTGCCTAGCGGAAATCACGCAGGTAATTATATATAGTAAGAGGAAGAGTTCATTCCTCGTATAAGGGCACCATAGCAATATATACGTTTTCTTGTTACTCGTTGTTTCTCAAAACAATTGTTGTTTTCCAGCAGCAGCTTAATATACATCAGTCAGTCAGTTAAGTTCCATACGTGATACACGCTTGGGCGATCATGTCTCGAAAGAGGCATGACTGACTGAGCAAATGATTACCCCGCAGTAGGTTGCCATTGTTTTCTGCGGTAGACTGGTTGCCAGCCAAGTATATAGAACACAATCCGTCCTGTTATTTAACCCATAACTGGAAGGAAGAGACGGATTAATACCTTTCCCAATGGTATTTGCGCGTAAGTGAATGCAATGAATTCAACTGGAATTCGAACTCGGCTCCCCGATTTCTTGTTCCGACTTGATATCCACTGCCCCACAATGCACATCCGTACTCCGTACACTTGCTAAAAAAATACTGATTGCAATCAATTCATTTTTCTTATATGATGTTAGCAATATCCTTTGATTAGATTTTTTTTCCAATCGATTTCGAGCAAACCCTTTCCAGATTCTATAAGTCTCACATTTGCTTTATAAATGAAAGTATATATATATATATATATATATATATATATATATATATACGGATACACGCTTTGAGTGATCATGTCCCGAAAGAGACATGACTGACTGGGCAGAAGATTATCTCGTAGTAGGTTGCTATTGCTTTCTTCGGTAGACTGGTTGCCAACCAAGGCTAGAGAACCCAATCTGTCCTGTTATTTGACTCATAACTAGAAGAGAGGGAGATGTATTATATTATTTAGTAGTAATGAGTGGGGGATCAGTTTATTATTTCATAATAATAGAAAACCGATCCCCCACTTTATGCTAAAGAGCTATAACGATTTCCAACTATTATACTCAGTCAGTTAAGTGTCATACGTGATACACGATTTGGGCGATCATGTCTCGAAAGTGACATGACTGACTGGGCAGAAGATTATCTCGTAGTAGGTTGCCATTGTTTTCTGCGGTAGACTGGTTGATAGCCAAGGCTATAGAACCCAATCTATTTTATTATTTAACCCATAACTGGAGGGAAGAGACGGATTAATACCTTTCCCAAGGGTATTTGTGCGTAAATGAATGCAATGAATTCAACTGAAATTCGAACTCGGCATCCCGATTTGTCGTTCCGAGTCGATGGATGTAAGAGAGGTAACAAAAAGACAAAATTTATTCAGAGCTACAAGGGGAGAGGAAATTGTGGAGAGCCATAATCACCAACATCCAGAAGGTATAAGTTAAATAGAAAAAGAAGAATGAGCTTGAGTAAATGGATGGCAGAAAAAAGTTTTAGGAGAGATAACAAAAAGACAATTTATTAAGAGCTACAAAGGACAGAAAATTGTGGAGAGCCATGATCACCAACATCCAGAAAGTATAAGATACATAGAAAAAGAAAACTGAGCTTGAATTAATAGATGGCAGAAAACGTTTTAGGAGAGGTAACAAAAAGATAAAATTTATTAAGAAATACGAGAGAGGAAATTGTGGAGAGCCATAATCACCAACATCCAGAAGGTACAAGGCACATAGAAAAAGAAGAATGAGCTTGAGTAAATGGATGGCAGAAAAAGTTTTAAGAGAGGTAACAAAAAGATAACATTTATTAAGAGCTACAAAGGGAGAGGAAATTGTGGAGAGCCATAATCACCAACATCCAGAAGGTACAAGGCACATAGAAAAAGAAGAATGAGCTTGAGTAAATGGATGGCAGAAAAAGTTTTAAGAGAGGTAACAAAAAGATAAAATTTATTAAGAGCTACAAAGGGAGAGGAAATTGTGGAGAGCCATAATCACCAACATCCAGAAGGTACAAGGCACATAGAAAAAGAAGAATGAGCTTGGGTAAATTGATGACAAAAAAGTTTTAGGAAAGATAACAAAAATACAAAATTTATTCAGAGCTACAATGGCAGAGGAAATTGTGGAGAGACATGATCACCAACGCCATGAAGAGACACGTCACAAAGAAGAAAAAAAAGGAGAAGTATTTTTTATATATAGCTTTTATTCCATTCAAACTTTTTCCCCTGCGCCCAGTGCAGTCATATTTTCATTTTTTGTGTATCGCTGTCGGGGAAGCAATTAAATGGAAGAGAATTCCACAAGCAGAAAGTGCGAGAAAAGAAGCTGGTGAAGTAGAATTTGCGTTTACATTTTATTGGTTTCACAATAAAAGGGTGGGACTTAGTTGGTAATCTTGTGGTTCGAGTAAATTCATATATAGGGTGCATCAGTGAGCTAAATTCATCGGAGCAGAAGCCGTGAAAGTATTTGTAGAAGAGACACAGGGAAGCCACATTGCGCCGGTGAGAAAGTGATTGTATCTGAGCTACCAAGTCGGGATCTATCACAGATTCTCCGTTGGATTTTGACTGACTGGTAAGATGTTTAATGTGATTATTCAGCTAGCCGTAACTCCGGGGTTAAACAAATCGATAAGAAGTTTGTGTACATAAATTTTTTTTCACGAAAAAGTATCGATTAATTGTCTAGGTTCATTTTGTAAACAGCAATGCAACATTGTCAAGATTTTGCCAGAAGCCTTAAAATATGAAAGCAGCTGGTAAGTCATCGAAAACTTCAAAACAGCTGCCTGGGAAGATATATATCTATTCTTTTCTGCGATTGTATATGAAGACTACAAAGTTATCCAGCAAACACGCTATACCATTTCCGCAGTAATTTATCAAAACAAGATCGAAAAAGGTCTCGTGACAGCATTTGCTAAGATGTATGAAGCCGACAGGTCATATTTTGACAGGGCCGGTGGAGATGAAAACAATTTCTCACTTCACGTATGAACACTGTAAAAAGAAGTTAGGGAAAGTAGACAATTTTTTGCTCGCATGAATCGTATGTTTTTCTTAGAATTTTAAAATTTTAAATATTGTTAAATTTTAATTATTTTGTAATAGTACATTTGTTAGTAGTTACAAACTTTAGTTTAGCATAGTATAAGCCCAAATAATATGACGAAGACTGTGTTGCGCCGGTCTTACAAGTGGCTAGAATATGTAGAAATCAGCATTTTGAATACTGGATTTTACTCCGGGATACACTAGTTACCGGGGAATATGCAACCACTTTATTCACGCGTAAATACAGGGTCTAGCAGTATTTGTACAGCTTCCTGGTGTGGACAGAGTACGAAGGTGTTGTTGAGTAGTTTTCGAACTGAAAGCTATAATCGTGCAATGTCAGTTGCTAATCGACTTAACGTACCCAAAATGTTAGGAACTTGGTAATCGTCCACTGAAAGCTGACTCCTTAGTATTCGGCTAACTGCCGACTAATATCAACTGCCTAGTAGTTCTGCTAAACTCAAATAGAACTCTAAAGAACTATCTATGAACTTACTGTTAACGCTTATTAATATAGGTGGGAGAGTCCATTATCTGAGGAATATGTGTGTTTCCCCATAACAGAAAGTATCATCTATGTATCACAGTTATGCTGTTATTATTTGTTATGCCGTTTCTGAAGCCATTTCATCGAAGTATCTAATGTATATGTTTACCTTCAATTGTGACAACGGTGAACCCCTATCCAAGCCTTCCTTCTGCTGTTAGATGCTTTTTTTGTTTGTTTTTCACTTTATACAATTTTTTTAAAATCATATCACCCCAAGCAAGGTCGTAACGCCACTGATGCGCAGGGGTCTACGTAAGAGTGAAAAGATAGAAAAAGAGAAAGCCGGAAACCACATCCTAAACAGGAAACTAGGGATGAGCCTCTTCACCTCTTCAATAGACGTGGGTGGAGTGGTGTGAACAGGACGATAGTTTAGTCTATCTACTCCAAATGAAAAAAGAGTGAAAAGATTGGAAAAGAGAAAGCCGGAAACCACATCCTAGACAGGGAACAAGGGATGAGCCTCTTCACCTGTTCAATAGACGTGGGTGGAGTGGTGTGAACAGGACGATAGTTTAGTCTATCTACTCCAAATGAAAAAAGAGTGAAAAGATTGGAAAAGAGAAAGCCGGAAACCACATCCTAGACAGGGAACAAGGGATGAGCCTCTTCACCTGTTCAATAGACGTGGGTGGAGTGGTGTGAACAGGACGATAGTTTAGTCTATCTACTCCAAATGAAAAAAGAGTGAAAAGATTGGAAAAGAGAAAGCCGGAAACCACATCCTAGACAGGGAACAAGGGATGAGCCTCTTCACCTGTTCAATAGACAAGGGTGGAGTGGGAACCGGGCGATAGTTTAGTCTATCTACTCCAATAAAGAAAAAAAAGAGAAAAGAGAGAAAAGATTGGAAAAGAGAAAGCCGGAAACCACATCCTAAACAAGGAACAAGGGATGAGCCTCTTCAGCTGTTCAATAGACGTGGGTGAAGTGTGAACCGGGCGATAGCTTAGTCTATCTACTCCAATTGAGAGAAAAAAAAAAGAAAATAGTGAAAAGATTGGAAAAGAGAAAGCCGGAAACCACATCCTAGACAGGGAACAAAGGATGTTCAATAGACGTTGTTTTCCTGTCATTTTTCCCAGTTTTAATTACAATAATTCATGAACTTTTAAAATTTTGTAATAATTTTTGGAGCTGTCTAATGATATTGCTATTAGATAAATCTATTTATTCACCATAAAACAAAAAAGCTTACATCAATTCAGTGACCCCAGTATTTTTAAAAGGTTTTTTGTATGCATAAATGTGCGATTTTGGTAAATACGGACGTACATACACAATATTCAGTCAGTTAAGTGCCATACGTGAAACACGCTTGTGCGATCAGGTTTTAAAAGAGACATGACTGACTGGGTAGAAGATTATCCCGCAATCGGTTGCCATTATATTTCGCAGTAGACTGGTTGCCAACCAAGGCTATAGACACCAATCTGTTCTGTTATTTAACTCATAAATGTAGGGAAGAGACAGATTAATACCTTTCCCATGAGTATTTGCGCGTAAGTAAATGCAAGGAATTCAACCGGAATTCGAACTCGGTTGTCCAATTTATCGTTCCGAGCTGATATCCACTGCACCACAACGAACATGCACGACATTATCAGAAATTAAAAGCAATAATTACCGTAAATGTAAAATTTATTGGTAATTTTCTAACCTTTACTCAGAAAGAATCTACGTAAGTAAAGTTATAAAACCAAAGTACCATAAACCCAATAAAATATACTAAACACTGGGTAGGCAATCATTATATTTGTCATGTACTTATAATTATTTGCACATTAAATAAATTTCCTAAACATCCGGCTGTCGATCAATGTGTCAACACATAATAAAAATACACACTTCATTGTTAAAAAATTTAGTATATTTATAGAAAACTGGTCAATGTCGGATATAGTGCGTTTATGTAAAGGGACAGTGTATGCGGGGTTTTATACACTTTGAATTTTTGTGACCAATAATTTGTCCTCTGTAGAAAATAAGAGTAAAAGAGTATTGACGCGATACGGCGAGAGAAAACAGGACACCAAACTTGAGTGGAAAAAAGAAAGTCTTTATAACTAAAAGAGGTATAAAGAAAGGGAAGATAAAAATAGGGTTTTAAAAATCGTTACAAAAAGACTGTGTTTTTTGCAAGGACTTAACTGGAGGCAGTAAAGTTCGTTCGGTTAACAGTTCTTCTCATTTTTTGTTGCGATGTCAGAATATATTCGTCTTCAGGTTGAAGAGAGATTCAGTTTTCGGATGCCTTGCTGCAACTGTTGGGACATCCTCGATCCTTTGTTGTCTTCTTGGCCGCTCCATTTTTTGGACACCATAGTTGAGTTTTACGGAGCTAAGTTTGTCGTCGATGGCACAGAAAAAAAGAGACCGATAGGCTACTTTCAGCCTAAACCTAGGGGCTTGTAATAACGACCCATACAAAGGGAGACAATTCATTTATCCAATTCATTTCCAATAAGTGTTGAAATAAGTATCTACATTTCATTGTAACTATCTTTTGCGCTTCAAGACTTCGAATATCTGTCTGTCTCTCTCTCTCTCTCCCTCGCTCTCTCTCTTCCTCCCTCTCTCGCTCTCTTTCTCTCTTTCTCTCTCTCTCTCTCTCTCTCTCTCTCTCCCTCTCTGTATGTATATATATATATATGTATATATAGAGAGAGAGAGGCAGAGAGAGAGAAAGCAAACATCGGCATCTGGAAAGCAACTCCCTCTCTCTCTCTCCTCTCTCTATCTCTCTCTCTCTCTCTCTCTCTCTCTCTCTCTCTCTCTCTCTCTCTCTCTCTCTCTAGATAGATAGATAGATAGATAGATAGATAGATTATGGAAAGGCTGAGATAGATAGATAGATAGATAGATAGATAGATAGATAGATAGATAGATAGATAGATTATGGAAAGGCTGAGATAGATAGATAGATAGATAGATAGATAGATAGATAGATAGATAGATAGATTATGGAAAGGCTGAGATAGATAGATAGATAGATAGATAGATAGATAGATAGATAGATAGATAGATAGATAGATAGATTATGGAAAGGCTGAGATAGATAGATAGATAGATAGATAGATAGATAGATAGATAGATAGATAGATAGATAGATAGATAGATTATGGAAAGGCTGAGATAGATAGATAGATAGATAGATAGATAGATAGATAGATAGATAGATAGATTATGGAAAGGCTAGATAGATAGATAGATAGATAGATAGATAGATAGATAGATAGATAGATAGATAGATAGATTATGGAAAGGCTGAGATAGATAGATAGATAGATAGATAGATAGATAGATAGATAGATAGATAGATAGATAGATAGATAGATTATGGAAAGGCTTAGATAGATAGATAGATAGATAGATAGATAGATAGATAGATAGATAGATAGATAGATAGATAGATTATGGAAAGGCTGAGAGAGATAGATAGATAGATAGATAGATAGATAGATAGATAGATAGATAGATAGATAGATAGATAGATAGATAGATAGATCAAATGTAGACCAAATATGGATCGGAATCCGATTGAATCTATGAAATGAGTGTCCAGTTGATTTAAGTTGGAAAATACATTAAATGTCTTGGGTTTTCTTACCACAAATTTTTGTTCAGTGCTATGAGTTAAATGTTACTATTACTGTTACTGAAAAAGAAAAATGAGTCAAAATTTTCACTGATGCACATGTTGATTGCATGTTTGTGTTAACTGCCTGTCCGATTGTGAGAACGTCATGTCTCTATGGAGAGGAGAAAAGTGGCTTCGATTCTTATTGGTTTCGAACGAGTGAATGAATGATAATTGATTATAATTATTTTACTATTTTTATTATTTTATTTTTGAAGGTTACATCGGGGTGGATTCCTTTGGAACCCTCACCTGGTTAAGGTAGCACTCTTTTGTGTACCTAGTTAATGTGAATGAATGTGTTCCTAGCCTGTATCCGGCTTTCTCATTTGTTATGATCCAAGTCAATATTTCCAACCTCCCAAGTTTGTTTTGGCCTCCTTTTATCTCGGCTGGTTCAGCTTTTGATTGTCACATTCCATAAATTATTTTACCCTCCCACCACTCTCTTAGCGAGTGTGCTTCTTGATTTCGCCGTTTGGCGGAATACAGCGGCCACTCTTTTCCTGGGATAGACGGGTCTTACTAACATTGTTTATTATTTTAGTTCCAAAAATTGTTGTATTTTTAGTTTGTTTTTGGGTTCTTCATCCCATCATTTCATTTTTCATTAAATGTTTTAAATTATATATTATATTGTATATAAATACATTTTTATTGTCATGGGTTTTCCTCCTTTTTAGGTGCCCTGGTAAATATGTGGTATTGTGGTGTGTGAAGGATTGAGAGATGATGGATGGGTTCTTGTGTTGAATGTGTAAATAGTAATAAGCGATTGGGCCATGATAGTGTTTAACTAGGTACAGGATACTTCAGTGAGTACCAACCTCTGCCTCTCCCCTTTTCGGCCTTGTGCCCAATTTTTGTATTTTTTACAAAAATAAATATTGTTATAATTATTTTATTATAATTAATTTTGACAGAATAATTAAATTCTACATATTTTTTATTGACACAGCATCGTCACGGTATAATAATTATCATATTTTTTACAAAAATAAATATTGTTATAATTATTTTATTATAATTAATTTTGACAGAATAATTAAATTCTACATATTTTTTATTGACACAGCATCGTCACGGTATAATAATTATCATTTTTTATTTCTGTAATTAGTCATGAACAGAACAATATATAGAGAGTGATGAGAAGCAAGAAAAAGAGAGACCGAGAAAGAAAGAAAGAAAGAAAGAAAGAAAGAATTGAATACTGTGATAGATAAAAAAAAACAAGGTATAGGGGATGTCGAAGAAAGGATAAAAAAGGATGGGAACCAAGGCGATAGAAGATGGCAATTGACGTTGCATTTAAACTTTTGGAGATTGTAGCTATCGGTTTCCCGCGCGTGCCGTCCTCGCCTCGGCGTTCGCTGCCTGGAGAAGACGATCGAACCCGATCGATTAGAGAAAGTAAAAGTCGTAACAAGGTTTCCGTAGGTGAACCTGCGGAAGGATCATTACCGTCGTCGAGACGTCGAGTTAATCACGTTTCGCAGGGATGTTCGTTGTGGTGCAGTGGGTATCGGCTTAGAACGAAGAAATCGGGGAGCCGAGTTCGAATTCCAGTTAAATTCCTTGCATTCACTTACTCGCAAATACCCTTGGGAAAGGTATTAATCCGTCTCTTTCCTCCAGTTACTGGTTAAACAACAGGGCAGATTGGGGTCTACCGCAGAAAGTAATGGCAACCTACTGCAGGAAAATCTTCTGCCCAGTCAGTCATGTCTCTTTCGAGATATGCTCGCTCAAGCGTGTATCACGTGTGGCACTTAACTGACAATATAATAGCTAAAACATAATTAAAACTTCTACTGGGCATAAAGTGGGGGATTGGTTTTCTAGTGTTATGAAATAATAAACTGACCCCCCACTAATTACTACTTAATATAATACATCTCTTCCCCTTGTAGCTATGAGTCAAATAACAGGACAGATTGAATTCTATAGCCTTGGCTGGCAACCAGTTCACCGCAGAAAGCAATGGCAACCTACTACGGGATAATCTTCTGCCCAGTCAGTCATGTCTCTTTCGAGATATGATCGCCTAAAGCGTGTATCATGTATGGCACGTAACTGACTGACTGACTGAGCATAATAGTTGGAAACAGTTAAATCTTCTACTGAGTATAAAGTGGGATATTGGTTTTTTTATTGTTATGAAGTAATAAACTGGTCTCTCACTAATTATTACTTAATAATATAATACATCTCTTCCTTCTCTAGCTATGAGTCAAATAACACGACAGATTGGGTCCTATAGCCTTGATCGGCAATCAGTCTACCGCAGAAAGCAATGACAACCTACTGCGAGATAACCTTCTGCCCAGTCAGTCATGTATCTCTCGAGACATGATCGCCCAAGAGTGTGTCATGTATGGCACTTAACTGACTGAGCTATCAAAGAAGCAAGCAAACATATAGGAGTTACACAAACGGGAAAAAACTGTTAGAATAGAAATACTGTTTGGAAGTTAAAAGAGTGGGACCTTGATTCTAATCCAGTCAGTCAGTTAAATGCCACACGTGATACACACTTGGGCAATCACGTCTCAAAAGAAACGTGACTGACTGGGCAGAATATTTTTCAGTAGTAGGTTGCCATTACTTTCTGTGGTTGACTGAGTATCAACCAAGGTTGTAGAACCCAATCTGTCCTGCTATTTAACTCATAGCTGGGGGAAGAACAGACGGAATAATACGTTTCCCAAAAATATTTGTGCGTAAGTAAATGCAACGAATTTAACTGGAATTCGGACTCCAATTTAGTAGCACGCTTAAATACATGTGGGCGGGGTACCAAGAAAAGTAGCCGTAGCCCCCCCCCCCAAAAAAAAAAAGACAGAGGGAAGCCAAATCACGTCGGTGATAAAGCGATTGAAGGTGGGCTGCTAAAGTCAAGATCGATTGTCTTGCAGATCCTCTTTTGGATTTTGTGAAGAACCTTAAGATAAATATCAGAATCACTCGACCAGATATGATAACAACACTAAATGTATGACACCCAAACCCCTCCTGATGTCGTTGCGTGCGTTAACTGGCCGTAAGTTAGTCCCACCTGAGTCTGCAGTTGTTCACTTCCATTCCGCCCCCTGGTGATCGAAGATGTTAAATGATCGGTCGAAATTTTTCACGTTCTCTGCCACGTTGTGATTTCTGATCTCAAAGAAGTAAAGGACATGAGGAAAATGAGGCGGTCGAATCTTCGTGCTGCATTCCTCGACTACTGAAAACAAGAAGTGGTTGGGTGCACGTGCAGAAATAAGAGAAACAGGTAAGAACAAAAAATAAAGCAGTAGAGAAGGCCAGTCTGTGTGGACTATTATATTGTAATTATCTGTATATCAAAAGAGAGAGGATGATAAATATAAAAGAAAATAAATAAGAACTAAAAATAAAATATAATCCAACTTTTCTTTTCTTTTTTTTAAGAGTCCGAAAATCACTACTGCTATTATGTCCGTTGTTGCTACAAGTAATACAGTCTTTATGCTTTCTTGCCTCTGTGTTCCACCTATAAGCGATGTTTCTAGCGTGTGGAAGAGGGAGGAGGATTTTTCCGCGTCTTCACTTCACGCGTTCCGAGCAAGTCTCTAGTCTCGTCTCTCTGACGTTCTGTGACTCTCTGACTTTTTTTTGTTTTTGTCGAAACTGTTTCAATATGACGTGGGGTGGTAAGTGATCGGAATGTCTGACCATTAAAATTTAACGTCAACTTCGGGTATCTGGCTTAGATCACCCGCTCACGGTTTTTCGCCATCCTGGAAGCTTGGAGACACATTTCCGTTGACTTTATGCATTCACCTGTCAGGAAAGGGAGAACAGCAGACAACAAGGAAGAAGAAAGAACCAGAATTTCTCTCCCTTTCGCAAAGCCATCTATGTTTTTATAAAATTGTTATCATATCATCAATGTCATCTCGTAAATGCCCTGTGTTTTGCCTATCTCTTTCTCCAGACCACCCTCTCTCTCTCTCTCTCTCTCTCTCTCTCTCTCTCTCTCTCTCTCAATCCTTTCTGAGAAAGGAAAAAATCTGTACACACAGAGATATTCTCCAAATATGTATTCCTGGGATCGAATCCAGGGTCCGTCGGTACTCGTTTTAACGTGTGTGCATAAGGAACACTTACAGTGTTACAAATGCACGGTAGATTTATAAATGTATAAAATAGATTCTGACGTGAAAAACATTTGGCCCGACACAGTGACCCAACTTTCCTAACAGTAGATGCAGTAAATGAACAACTGACATGAATTAGTGTGCCTGCTTCAATCAGAGCTATCAAACATGAATAGAATGTCAAATAATAAAGTGTATAATTTCTATCGAAACGATTATTTGTCTACTTTTTCATTTCTAGACACACGAAGACGTATATTTAAAATATTGATTTCACTCTTTATTTTGGCGATGGATTTTGAATGTTTTTATTTTGGTTTTCGTTTTTTTTTTTGTTTTCTCTTCTTCAGCGTGTGAATTACCCCACTCCCAGAAAGTATGTGCGTGTCTATTCGAATTTGTCTATAAATGGAACGTTAATATGCCTTTAAGACGTTCTATTTCAGTTCTTATAATACATTCCTTTCATCTTTAGTTCCTTTCGAAATATACTTAGTATCACTCATCACAAAGTACCTCGCTTTGTATTTTTCTTCCATTTTCTCTTTCTTTATTTCTTTCTTCTGTGTATCTTTATTTTTCCCTTGCTTTTTCTTTCCTTCTTTCTCTCTTCTTATCCTAATTACTTTCTTCACGTCATTCTTTTTTCTTTCTTTCCTCTTCTTCCCTTCTTCCCTTCATTTTTCTTTCTTTTTCTTTATTTTCTTACTTTCAATCTTCTTTTCCTTCTTTCTTCCTTTTCAGTCTTTTTTTATTCCTTTCCTTCTTTATTACTTTTCTTTCTTTCTTTCTTTCAATTTTTCTTTTTCTTTCTTTTTTCTTACTTTCTTTTTTCTTTCTTTTTTCTTTCTTTTCTTGTTTCCTTATTTATTTCTTTTCATTTTTCTTTCAATCTTTTTCCTTCTTTAGTTCTTTTCTTTTTTCTTTCAATCTTTTTCCTTCTTTAGTTCTTTTCTTTCTTTCAATCTGTTTTTCCTTCTTTATTTATTTTCTTCCTTTCTTTCAATCTTTTTTCTTTTTTATTTATTTTCTTTCTTTCTTTCAATCTGTTTTTCCTTCTTTATTTCTTTTCATTCTTTCAATCTTTTTCCTTCTTTCTTTCTTTTTTTCACTCTTTTTCCTTCTTTATTTCTTTCTTTCTTTTTGCTGTCAAGCTTTTTCCTTCTTTATTTCTTTTCTTTCTTTTCGTCTTTTCTGTCTTTATTTCTTTTGTTTTCTTTTTTTCAATCTTTTTCCTTGTTTATTTTATTCCTTTTAATCTTTTTATGCTTTATTTCTTCTCTTTCTTTCTTTCTTTCTTTCTTCCAATCTTTTTCCTTCTTTAGTTCTTTTCTTTCTTTCAATCTTTTTCTTTAGTTCTTTTCTTTCTTTATTTATTTTTTCCTTCTTCATTTCTTTTATTTCTTTCTTTCAATCTTTTTCTTCATTCTTACTTCATTTGTCTTCCTTTTCTTCTTTTTCTTCTTTCTTTCTTTGCGTCCTGGTTATGACGACAAACTGCATCCGGCAGCAAGGCCTCTTACTGGGTCCTTTTGAGGAACGTGAAACCACCTCTTAATTTCTGTTCTTCTCAGGTCCATCCTGGCTGGGGTGGTAGCACCTGTTAGGTTCACAACTATGGGCGAATAGTTCAGACAAGGATGTGTTTTATCACCGGATCTTTTCAACCTGTAACAGCGAAGCAATTATGAGAGAAATAAAAGCCTTACCAGGATTCGTCATTGGCGGCCATAATCTCAGCTATATCCGATACGCGGATGACACAGTGCTGATAGCAGACACGGATATAAAAATGCAGGACCTTCTACAGAAGTTAGCAAAAAAAATGAAAAGAAAGGACTGAGAATAAACCTAAAAAAAAAAAAATAAATGTATGATCATCAGCAAAAAGAGGAGACCAATATGCCAACTGCAAGTTGAAGAATTTAAAATAAAACAAGTAAAAAAATCAAATACTTGGGAAGTGTTTTGACAGAGGATGGAAAATGCGCCACGGAGATCCAAATACGCATTGGCATAGCCAAAGACGCATTTCAGAAGCTAGGCAGAAAAATATCACTAGAAACAAACAGAAAAATATTACTAGAAACAAAGAAAAGGGTGCTGGATTGCTATGTGATATCTGTCCTTCTGTATGGAAGTAAATGCTGGACGATCTCATCAAAGATGAGGGAGAGGCTTGAGGCAGCAGAAATGTGGTTCTACAGAAGGATACCATGGACAGAGCAATTGTGCAACGTTGAGATGTTGGAAAGGATGCAAACGAGAACAAAACTGATAATAAATATCAGGAAGAGACAAATGAGGTTCTTGGGACACGTATTGAGGAAGGAAGGCCTGGAGAACTTGATACTCACAGGTTGGATAACTGGAAGAAGAGACAGGGGAAAACAACGCGAGACGTACTTGTTAGGTCTGAGCAAATGGTTGACGGAGAAAAATTATTGAGAGCGATAAGAGACAGAGCCAAGTGGAAATCCATGATCGCCTACGTCCTGAAGGGACACAGAACATGAAGATAAAGAAGAAACTTAGATCGAAACATGAAAGCATAAAAATAGATTATTATAGTAAAAATACCAGTAAAATATTTCACTCTAGGCAAGAAACTCTACAAAACTACGTCACTTTTTGATACCTATGTATACTGTACAGACACACATGAGCCAACCCATTTTATAGTCCACCAATAGAAGGCTTAACCAATCAGGAAGCTCAAAATATTCAATCCGACCTGTATAAAAGACAGCCATATTTTTCCGAGTATTGTCGACCTGGTCCGGTTCAGGAAGGTATCTGATTCGGGAGTGTTAATCTTTGACGTTGTCTCATTGAACAGATTACGTGCTGCGCTGTACTCTGTATCCAGAAACAATGGCGGACATGGTCAACAGATGTCAAGAGGATACTCTATATCCAGGAACGTTGTCAACATTACCTTCAATCCCTTACTTTGTGACCATCATGTACTGTTGCTACTGTATAATATGCATTCAGGAGATTGATTCTTTATTATAATCAATACATAAACTGATCCCTGCGCTTTATGCATAAATTATGGTGGACATTATCAACTAATGAAACCCGATCTACAAACAGATTTCTAACAAAGAATACATATTCTGTTCATACGAAACTTGTAAAAATCTTGTCGATATTACAAAACCCATTGAGGTTTTGATATGTCGTAAAGTAAAATAAACCGAAGATTACTTTTTTCTGTTCTTTCATCCTTTCTATCGTATTATTTTTTCTTTTCTTTCTTTTTTCTTTCATATTTTCTTTCTTCCTTTCTGTCTTCCTCTCTTCCCTTTCTTCTTTCCTTTTTCGTTTGCTTCTTTTTCCTTCCCTTCTTCCTTTTTATTTCTTTCTTGCTTTCCATCTTCCTTTCCTTTATCCTTTTTACTTTCTTTCTTTTTTCTTTCATATTTTCTTTATTTCTTTTCATTTTATTTTCTTCTTTCATTCTTTCTATTCTTTTTCCTTCATTTCTTTCTTTCCTTCTTTTCTTCTTTTTTCTTCATTTCTTCGTTTGCCTCTTTCTTTCTTCCATCCTTTTTTCCTTCCTTATTTTCATTCTTTTTTTTCCTTTCCTTTTTTCTTCTTGTCTTTCTTCTTTTCCTATTTCTCAGTTATTACGTTTTAGCATTGCGAAGAAATCTCAACAAAATTATAAAAATATTTTCAGATCGAAAATTCGACGAAAGTAATTTTCATGCTGTCTATGGATAATTCAGTGCGATTTCAGACATTTTTATCTTCCAACAAGAAAAAATTGCGTACATGATTGAAAAAGAGGCTAGTTACTGATGATGCAACTAAATTTAACAAAACTAACTTTGAAATAGTACGGCGAAGTTAAAATGTAAGCTAAAACTCCCACAGGAAGCTTTTTAACTTTTACATTTTTTACGCCACTGAAAAAGAAGTGTAGTTGTTCTGTACAAAGAAAGATACTCTGATTTAATTATTTTCTTATAATTTGAGATGTGCGTTGTGGTGCATTGGATATCGGCTCGGAACGAGAAATCGGGGTGCCGAGTTCGAAATCCAGTTGAATTCAATGCATTCACTTAGGCGCAAATACCCTTGGGAAAGGTATTAATCTATCTCTTCCCTCCAGTTATGGGTTAAATAACAGGTCACATTGGGTTCTATAGCCTTGGCTGGCAACCAGTCTACCGCAGAAAGCAATGTCAGCTTACTGCGGGATAATCTTCTGCTCAGTCAGTCATGCCTCTTTCGAGACATGATCGCCCAAGCGTGTTACACGTATGGCCTTTAACTGACTTATAATTTTGCTTGTTCCTCTCTTAATTACTTAGTCCGACTGCTAAGCTCTGCCAATACCTCATAAATTATGGACTATTCTGTTTTGATTACGGAGAAAGAGACGCTACCTGATTTCAGTGAAAGAAAGAAAGTAAGAAAGAGAGAACTTAATGTCTCTTGACAATACCTCATAAATAATGGATTATTCTGTTTTGATCGCCTGGAAAGAGACGCTACCTGATTTCAATGAAAGAAAGAAAGAAAGAAAGAAAGAAAGAAAGAAAGAAGTGCTTTATTTTAGTTTTAATTTCAAGATAATCGGTTAAATTTAATACTTCCAACAAGCAAAATACTTTGCAATATTTCAAACAGTATTTAAACTGATTGGGATTACTTTTTAGGATTATCAATAAAATCGTCCATATTGACAAATCTGTCAACACATTTCTCTTTATAAACATATCTTTCGAAGAAAATATATATTTTTGAAACGTTATTCCAGAAGAATTAACTGACTTAAGTTTTTAATAAATCTGAGTTTAAACAAATATTACATGCTTTTAGTTCAAAATATTACAGAAAAGCATTTTTAACACTGATGTGTATGTGTGTGTTTTTATTAGATGTGTGTGTGTCTTTATTAGATGTGTGTCTTTATTAGATGTGTGTGTGTGTGTGTCTTTATTAGATGTGTGTCTTTATTAGATGTGTGTATGTGTCTTTATTAGATGTGTGTGTGTCTTTATTAGATGTGTGTGTGTCTTTATTAGATGTGTGTGTCTTTATTAGATATTGACACATTTATCGACAGGCTGATGTTTCGGAAATTTAAGTAAGAGGCAAATAATTATATAAAATTACATGATGAATGTCATGTGAACGCCTTTTTATATATATATATATATATATATATATATTTTTTAATTTAGCCGCTTTTGACGAGGGTATAATTAATGCATCTTCAAAGCTACAGACTACCTGGGGTAGGGGGGCTTTATCTTTGTGGAATGTCAAAAGAATTTCCTTGAGAAATATATTTAATGCATATCAAGCTGTAGTAATGACAATAGTTCTTATCTAAGGCTCTGGATCATGGAATCTCTATCAGAACCATATTCGCCAATTTCATCTTTTCAATAAGCATCGCCTTCGTACAATCTGTGGCTATAATCTAAAAGAAAAATATCTCTGATATTAATCTTTTTTTTTTATACTGCCAAAGTAGAGGTATACAATCACAATTTCTCTGTACTGGACATGTGCACTTGAGTGATGGAAGAAAACTGAACATTCTCAGTTACATCCTACTGCTGCATGAAGGTTCCTGGAAAGTGAGAAACACCTGTTGGAAATCAGTCAGTTAAGTGCCATACGTGATAAACGCTTAGGCGATCATGTCTCGAAAGAGACACGACTGACTGGACAGATGATTATTCCGCAGTAGGTTGCCATTGCTTTCTGCGGTAGACTGGTTGCCGACCAAGGCTACAGAACCCAATCTGTCCTATTATTTAACCCATAACTGGAGGGAAGAGACGGGTTAATACCTTTCCCAAGGGTATTTGCGCGTAAGTGAATGCAAGGAATTCAACTGGAATTCTCCGATTT
This sequence comes from Ascarosepion bandense, assembly GCA_037127315.1. Lineage (NCBI taxonomy): Eukaryota > Metazoa > Mollusca > Cephalopoda > Sepiida > Sepiidae > Ascarosepion > Ascarosepion bandense. The sequence continues at coordinate 4,156,502 of JBBBDQ010000299.1, read as the reverse complement.
CTCGTTCCAAGCTGATATCCATTGCACCACAACACACATCCCTGTTGGAAATACAAGGATGAATTTTAGCAAAACCTAATATCTTTCGCTCTTTGAGGAAAAAGCTTCTGATCACCAATTCAATATCTACATGTTACAAGACAATGTATAAGAATAAACTACATCCGGGTGCAAGAACGGAAAATTGGCGGTTTTAAGGAGTTTGGAACTACCTCTTAATTGATGTTGTTCCTAGGCTAACCATGGACCGAGTAGTAGCATCTTTTAGGGTTCCAACTATGGGTAAAGAATGAAGTTCAAATTAGGTTGAATATAAATGTGCCTTGTGGTGCAGTGGATATCTGTTCAGAACGAGAAATCGGAGAGTCGTGTTCGAATTCCATTTGAATTCGTTGCATTTGCTTACGCGCAAATACCCATTGGAAAAGGTATTAATCCCTTTCTTCTCCCTCCAACTATGGGTTAAATAGCAGGAGAAATTGGTTTCTGTAGCTTTAGTTGGCAACCAGTGTACCGCAGAAAGTAATGCCAACCTATTGTGGAAAAATCCTCTGCTAAGTCAGTCATGTCTCTTTTGAGACATGATCGCCCAACCGTGTATACCAGTTAACTGACTGATACATGCTTACTGAAGCTGGATCTTGCACAATAATAGGTGAAATCTTAGCACTCTGTGTGTGTTTATCAATTCCAATTAGCTGTTTTATTTTTGTTGTTTCTTTTTTCCAGGATTATCGGCATGAAAGTTACTTGGCCCGACCGCTAAGCCCTGCCAATACCTCATAAATTATGGACTATTCTGTTTTGATTACGGAGAAAGAGACTGTATTTGATTTCAGTGAAAGAAAGAAATGTCTCACATCTTCGGTCAATGCCTCATAAATAATGGGTTATTCTGACAGGTCATATTTTGACACACCCGGTGGATGTGAAAACAATTTCTCACTTCACATGACTACTCCTTACTATTTTTGGTAATAATCCATATCAGCCAATTAATGAACACTTGATGATGACCAAAGGGTACTTGGTCGAAACGTTGTGCCTATTCTCATCAATATCAACCAAGATGAGAATAAAAGTTCAAAATAATTCCAAGATATTGAAAATTACTCATTTCAGAAATAATTACAAATATGTGCGTTGTGGTGCATTGGATATCGGCTCGGAACGAAAAATCGGGGAGCCGAGTTCGAATTCCAGCCGAATTCATTTCATTCACTTACGCGCAAATACTCTTGGGAAAGGTATTAATCCGTCTATTTCTTCCAGTTATGGGTTAAATAACAGGACAGATTGGGTTCTGTTGCCTTGGTCGGCAACCAGTCTACCGCAGAAAGCAATGGCAACCTACTGCGGGATAATCTTCTGCCCAGTCAGTCATGTCCCTTTCGAGACATGATCGCCCAAGCGTGTTTCACGTATGGCACTTAACTGACTGGTACGAATCCACTAACATAATCTAGTTGTCAAAACCATCTGACAATGAATATAAAAGGCTCCAAAAATACACCATTTCGGGATGGTGGCGCAGTGGACATGGTAATTGGTTGTACATGTGGTCATGAGTTCAATCCTTGGATCTGGTAGTGACGCACCAAATCCAACATGAAAGAACAATAACTGATTTCACAGGATATTTCGCAGATAATCCAGATCAGCCAATCAATGTTGATGACCAGAGGGTACTTGGTCGAAACGTTGTGTCTATTATAACATCTACTAGCAGTATAGCCCAGCGTTGCTCGGGTGTAATGAAAGTTTTAAAACTAACCCATGGTCCTGGAGCTCAGACTCTTTGGACGTTGGCACGATAGACTAAAAAGCAATAGTTGTTTCCAGTTAAAGCGAAACCGTAGACTGAAAGAAAAATGAATAGTTGTAAGTCAAATTTTGATTTCCTGATATCGATATCAAATTTTCTGCACGATTGTAAGAACTGCAACCTTGAAACTTCTGAATATCGTTTCTTATGTCTTTGTCTATGAGTGTATCAAATTTGATTAAAATCGAACCACTATAACCCGATTTTTTCGATTATCGATTTTCGATATTTATCGGTGGTACCTCGACACAAAACTTAGCTAAGAACACTTGCAGACGCTTATAGTACAACTGTGTAATTTTTTTAAAGAAAATCGGTTCAGCCATTTCGGAGTCTATAGGTAACGGATATACACACACACACACACACACACACACTCAAAGTTACATTTATAAATAAGTTTAAATATCAACCAAGATGAGAACAATAGTTCGAAATAATTCCATGTTGCAATTTTAATCGATTAAGAAAGTGATCCTTGACAAAATTCAACGGAAAATCTGCAATATGATCGATCCCGACTTGGCAGCTCCGATACAGTCACTTTCTCACCGGCGCAGTGTGGCTTCCCCGTGTCTCTTCTACAAGTACTTTCACGGCTTCTGTTCCGATGAACTTAGCTCACTGGTGCCACCTATGTACGAATTTACTCGAGCTACAAAATTAGCAACTAGGTCCCACCCTTTTGCTGTGAAACTAATAAGAAGTAAACTCAAATTCTACTCCATCAGCTTCTTTTCTCGCACTTCCCGACTGTAGAATTCCCTTTACTTGCTTCTCCGCAGCTACAATCTCTAAGTCAGTAGTCATCTATCTAACTGACTTGCATTCTCTGTCTCATACCTTCCCTGTGCCTCCTCTACAAGTACTTTCATCGCTTCTGCTCCGATGAGTTTAGATCACTGGTGCCGCCTAAGCACGAATTTACACGAGATACTAGATTAGCAACTAGGTCCCACCCTTTTACAGTTAAACAAATAAGATGTAACCGTAAATTCTACTCCAACAGCTTCTTTTCTCGCGCTTCCCGCCTGTGGAACTCCCTTCCACAAGTCTGCTTTCCCGACAGTTACAATCTCCAGGTGTTTAAATGTAGGGTAAATAGACACCTCCTATCACACTAACTCCCAACTATTCTCACAACACTCTCATCTACCCAAAGCTCATTCTCGGTAACCTTACCTGCCTATCACCCACCCTCTGTCATTTCCTATATTTAATCAGCCTTTCTCCACTCTACGTAGCCCCCTGCGCAGTAGTGGCAGTGACATGCCTTGCTCGGGGTGAAACGCTTATAAAAAAATTTTAAAAAATACCCTTTATTTTGTCACTCCTCATAACTTTCCTCCTATGTAACCCCCTGCACAATAGTGGCAGTATAATATAATAATTGCTTGTGGCGATACAATTGTAAAACAAAATTAATAATGAGATCAGTTATATTGAATTAACTGAAAAAGGCCGGAGAACATAACGTATGTAATATGACTAGTGGGTAAAGGCATTGATTTGTGAATTTGGTGACATAATGGTTGTGAGTTCAATTCCTGGGTTCAGCAGTGCATTCTTGCTACTCAGTGAAAAAGTAATAACTAAACAATGCTAAATAAAAATAACAACTAAACGAGTTATCCCTAGATATGAGCACTGGAAAAAGAATAGTCTAGCCCCGTAGATTAAATAAAGTTTTTTTTTGTTTTTTTTTTAATCATTTCACCCCCAAGCAAGGCGGTACCGCCACTGGTGTGCAGAGGGCAGAGGGCTACATAAGATAAGAGTGAAAGTCTAAGCAAGAGGAAAGCAAAGAGATAGACAAACCAGTTACAGGGGGTGTCGGAGAAAAGTCAAGAGAAGGATGGGAATACCAGTGTGAAGACTATTGCAAAGGTAGAGTGAGAAAGGGAAAGAACAATATACACGGGGTGATGAGGAAATGACGAGGGAAAGACTGGAGTCAAGTGGCAAGAGATGGGATATATATTCTTGGAGATTGTATCTGTCAGGGAAGCAAGTATACGGAAGGGATTTCCACAGGTGGGAGGTGCGAGAAAGGAAGCTACTTGAGTAGAAATGGCGGCTGCATTTGGTTGGTTTAACTGTAAAAGGCTGGGACCTTGTTGCCAGTCTGGTTGCTCGAGTAAATTCTTGTGGAGGGGGCACCCGTGACCTAAGCTCGTAAGAGCAAAAGCCATGAAAATATTTGTAAAATGTATATATCTCAGTGAGGGAAACTCCTAATGAACTCCACCTAAAACATCACTGATTATATATGTCAAAACATCAACCAGATTTATTTCACGGAAAAACCGACTCCATGCTTTCCAGCCAACTTTGTTCTTCAAAAATTGCAATGTTTCTCGTTATCTATTGTTTTATTGATTACTCTTTTATTGTGCTCACTCCTTAATATGTTTCTTTTTTACACTCAGTAACCGCTTGCGTCATAGTGGTTTTATTAGCTTGCATGGGGTGAAATGATAAAAAAAATAAGAGAAATACGATATCCCTAGTTATGAAGAGCGGGAACATTATATAAGATAAGAAATGGGAATAGGCATTGCATTTAAATTCCTGGAGGTTGTAGCCGTCAGGAAAGCAAGTATACGGAAGGGAGTTCCACAGGCGGGAAGTGCGTGAAAAGAAGCTGATAGAGTAAATTATCTCCTGCATTTGGTAGATTTAACTGTAAATGGGTGGGATCTTGTCGCCTGTCTGGTTGCTCGAGTAAATTCTTGTGGAAGGGGCATCAGTGAGCAAAGCTCGTCGGAACAAAAGCCATGAAAATATTTGTAGAATAGACAGAGGTAAGGCCACATCCCGTCGGTGAGAAAGTGGCAGGGATCAAGATACCAGTTCAGGACAGATCCATTTGCATAATCTCCTCTGGATCGTGTCGAGAACCCAGAGATAATTGGCAGGGGGGGCGACCAGATATGACAACAATATTCAATGCACGGTCGGATGGTTGATTTGATACTAAAGAGAAGAGAACAAGATACACAAGCGAGGCGGTACCACCACTGATGCGCAGGGGGCGACATAAGAGTAAAAGTTTAAGCAGGAGGAGAGCAAAGAGAAAGACGAACCAGTTACTCGGGGTGTCAGAGAAAGGGCAAGAAAAGGATAGAAACACAGGTGTGAAGACTGTTGCGAAGGTAGAGAGAAAAGAAAAGAACAAGATACACGGGGTGATGTAGAAAGGACTGGAGTCAAGTGAATAAGAGATGGGAATTGCCATTGCTATTAAATTCCTGGAGGTTATAGTCGACAGGAAAGCAAGTATACGGAAAAGAGTTCCACAGGCGGGAAATGCGAGAAAAGAAGTTGATGGAGTAGAATTGTCGGCTGCGTTTGGTAGATTTAACTGTAAAATGGTGGGACCTTGTTGTCTGTCTGGTTGTTCGTGTAAATTCTTGTGTAGGGGCCATCAGTGAGCTAAACTCGTCGGAGCAGAAGGCATGAAAATATTTGTAGAATAGACAGAGGTAAGGCCACATCCCGTCGGTGAGAAAGTGACAGTGATCAAGCTGCCAGGTCAGGACAGATCCCGTTACATAATCTCCTCTGGATCCTGTCGAGAACCCAGAGATAATTGGCGGCTGGTGGGGGGCGACCAGATATGACAACAATATTCAATGCACGGTCGGATGGTTGATTTGATACTAAAGAGAAGAGTGAAATTTTAAACAGCAGGAGACTGAAGAGAAGGACGAACCGGTTACAGGGGGAGGTTATAGAAAGGGCAAGAGAAGGATGGGAATACTAGTGTGAAGACAGTCGCGGGGGTAGAGTAAGAAAGGACAAGATACACGAGGTGATGGCGAGAGAAGGACTGGAGTCTAGTGGATAAGAGATGGCAATTAATATTGCATTTAAATTCTTGGAGATTCTAGCCATCAACGAAGGGAGTTCCACTGTCACGAATTACGAGAAAAGAAGCTATTGGAGTAGAAGTGGAGGCTTCATTTGGTTGATTTAACTGTGAATGGGTGAGACCCAGTTGCCAGTCTAGTTGCTCGAGTAAATTCTTGTGGAAGGGGCATCAGTGAGCTAAGCTCTTCGAGGCAGAAGCCATGAAAATATTTGTAGAATAGACAGAAGGAAGCCAAATATCGCCGTTGAGAAAGTGGCTGGAGTCGAGCTGCCAAGTCAAAACCGATCTCGTTACAGATTCTCCTTTGGAGCCTGTCGAGAACTCTAAGATGTTCAGTTCAAAATTACTTGTTGGTTATCCAGATCGATATACACCTGAAGATAACGACCGAAACGTTGTCATAACAACAAAAATAAGGAAAAATAGTTCTAATATGAACAGTATACAAAATAATAACTCCTCATCCAGATATTAAAAGAAAATGATCATGACATTAGTCCGAGGCTTAAAAATTATTAAGAAAGTAATGACAAACCTATTGCAATAAAATATTCTGCTAAGTCAGTCATATATCTTCTGAGACATGATCGCCTAAAGGTGTATCACTTAACTGACAGGCTTAGATTTAGTAAGAGGCATTTTACGTTTCTGGGTTACTTAGTGAGGAAATAAATTAGTACTTTTATTTGAAAAAAATCATTGTTATTCTAAAAAAAAGTGTTAATGCAATATTCACTACCCACACAAAATGAAAGAATAATTCTTACATTCCAAGTACAGAGTTTCAATTATGTATATTTTTATGTATGTATGCGTTTGTGTTGGTGGGGGTGTAAAGGATGGCAGTTGGAATGAGAAATCAAAGACACAAGATTGAATTTCAGTCGAGTTCATTACATTAAATTACGCCCAAATACTCTTGGTAATGGTATAAATCGCCCACAGTTATGGGTTAAATTTTAGGACTGGTACCCCAAAAATCATTGTTATTCTCAAAAAATTGTTAATGTAATATTCCCACGCATATTCTAACAGCGTCAGGGTAAACCTGGAAGTAAAAGAAATTAAAAGGGAATTCCACTCTCAACAAAAAATTAACAAATCCCTTGCTGCCGGATGTAGTCTATCGTCATACCCAGGACGAAAAACCACTCGTAATGAGTTCAATTCTGCTTCTATGAGGTTGGCCAAACAGCCCGCTCGCTTTATTAAGTAAAAAAATTACTTAATAAAGTAAACGAATTTTTTCGTCATCACTATAACTACCTAATGTAGATGTTAACAAAATTTTCAGTATTTCCATTATTTGGACTATTGTCCTCATCTTTGTTGCCATTTGTATGACGTTTCGGTCGTTGTACACTCCGGCCTTCTTCAGGTGCTAGGAATTTCGAATCGAACCCTTTTTTTATTACAATCACTGGGCTATATGAATTCCATTCCTTACGTAGTAGTGCATCTTTTGGAAGTCATGAGTTATCTCCCTCTAACCCTGTAAGTTACTTGTTCACCACTACTAGTAGCCTGGTATTGGTATAATAATTCTTTCATTTTTAGTGGGGGTAATGAATATTGCATTAACCCATTCTTTTTAGAATAACAATGATTTTTTCAAATAAAAGTCCTATTTTTTCCTCATTAAGTAACCCAGAAATTTAAAATACCTCTTTCTGATTTTAAATTGGGTCAAGTCACAGGAACTAACCAACTTCTGGGCCATGTGTCCTTAAGGACAAGAACAACTGAATTATGGGGACTTAATACACCTAATTTCCAGTAACCCTTTTTTACCAGAGTTCATATTGCAATTTTTTGATGTTTTGATGTGGATATAGACGTTGGTTCGTTCCTGTAACTTGCATGAAGATACAAAAGAAGGGTGTTCAGTGAAAATCGCACGATCTCCAGCAATAATTCTTTTCAATTCTTGAAAACTTTGCTCGACGGCGTGATTATCTTGTCACTTAGTAATCTTAGCTGACACAAGGATAAACTCAAATTTCAAACTGATGTTTTAAATATCTGAAAGAACTTCAATAGGAGTAGATAAGTACGCCTATCGTCCGGCTCACACACTTCCCCGTTTTTTTTAACAGGAGTAGAGGTTTGTTTCTTGTTTCCTGTTTAGAATTGGATTTCCGGTTCCTTCTAAAGTTTACTTCAGCTCTATACTCCCAACGCATGTCCTTTCTTACGCTAATACGACGCCACACAATAACCCTCTAATTTAAGAGGCTCTTGGGCCTTGTAGTGCGTGTACATTATTAATAAAAAAAAGAATGTTACTCACTAAACAAGCTAAAACGGTGTCTGGTAAAAATCTTCAAATACAGAGCATCGAATAAGGACTAAACTTACTCCAGTTGCATTTATCAAAGACATCTTGCTAAATTTCGTTCTACGGTAGGGCGCCTAATATATAATTATATATTGAGCTCAGAATCATCTGTCACAAATCCGAATATGTGCTGTACGCAGTGAGGAAATAAATCACTACCTACAAGTGTATTTATCCACCGTAGATACTTTGGGAAGAAGCGGAAAATGTGAAACGTGGATTTAAAATCAGTGTCGATAAAGGCGAAAAGAAACCCCACAATTCCAGTTTTTAAAATATCAAATCTATACTTATTTAACATTTTTTTTTGCAAATGATTTCTTTTGATTTTCGTCGCCTCAATTCGAATGTACTGACTGATCTAAGTATTTGAGAACATAAATCACTAAATACATGTATATATCCTTTCATTTTTTATATTACATTGTTTTTATGACGGGTTTTGCTGCATTAAAAAAAACTACAAAATATTTAAACGATTTCAATCAACACTGCATGATTCCGATATTAGATACTCTTCCTCTATTAATATAGCACGGTTTAAAGATAGATAGATAGATAGATAGATAGATAGATAGATAGATAGATAAGAATAAACCGAGATAGATAGATAGATAGATAGATAGATAGATAGATAGATAGATAGATAGATAGATATGAATAAACTGAGATAGATAGATAGATAGATAGATAGATAGATAGATAGATAGATAGATAGATAGATAGATAGATAGATATGAATAAACTGAGATAGATAGATAGATAGATAGATAGATAGATAGATAGATATGAATAAAACTGAGATAGATAGATAGATAGATAGATAGATAGATAGATAGATAGATAGATAGATATGAATAACCGAGATAGATAGATAGATAGATAGATAGATAGATAGATAGATAGATAGATATGAATAAATTGAGATAGATAGATAGATAGATAGATAGATAGATAGATAGATA